>OY856412.1:849884491-850484491 GCA_963693085.1 Alisma plantago-aquatica
ACACCTCCTTTGAAGTAGTTGCACACGATGACTTTGCGCTGTAATATTTTGTTTGGCATTCCGTAAAATTTCATATTTTGTAACATTTCTTTATTAACCCACATGTCAGGAAGTCGGCTACTCTTCAATCTTGGATAAAGGCATCCTTAACACAGAAAATGATGAGCCTTGCCATCTATGATGTGCCCAAAATCTATGATGTATGCATGTATGAAATTTGGAAGACACTGCGGAGAGAGTGGGAGAGAGTCAAAGAAAGAAACATTTTGTTGTTAATAGTGCGTGGCCGTTTTATTTGGTGAGTTGGTTAGGGAAAGCGACGAATGAGAACGGTTGAGGTGGATAATACGATAAGAAGTATAAAAAAAAATTACTTTGATCTGAGCAGCGAGGAGTAATGGAGATAATAGTTGTTGGAAGACGGTGTGATTGAAGGAGCATTGATCAAAGTATAATCGGAGTGTTGGGATAATTAATAAAGGGAGTCATTAATAGATATACGGAAGTAAGAGATAACATAAATAGTGGAAAGTAATGTTTTTCTTCTAATAACGGTTGACAAAGATTAGGAAATATGAGAAGTATTTAGGATAGTTTGACGGATAAGTGTGTATAGGTTGTTGAGTGCGAACAAGTCAGTAGGAACAGACTCATACTCGGGAGAGAGAAGTAAAGTAAAAATAAAAAAGGAAAAGAAAATAAATAAGAGATAAAGAGTTAAATAGTTTATAGTATTTGAAATTATTATAATCTTATTGGATGGAAGGTTTATCAGTAAGAAAATGACACAACTGTAATTAGATAACTTGAAAAAACCTCATTATATAGTAGTATAAATTACCAAACATAAAAAATTAATGGCGGTCAAAACAGACAAATATAAATTTTTTACTAATTTTTGAATGAAGCGTGAACATATAAGTCGTTGTAGCCCACAAAACATGATAGGGAAATGCAACAACAAAACATCACAAAATAAATTATGTACGTCATTTGCAATTATGGTTTCCATCCTTTTGTGTGGGTAGAATATTTAGGCAAGTCAGATTTGGCAAAAGTTTATACTCTAAGGCTGTGTTTGGTTGGTAAGATGTAGTGCAGGATTGGATTTAAAACCTACGCCATATCCATTTCCGTTGTTTGGTTCCCCAAATAGCATGCTAAGATATAAATGCAACGGCGCAACCTGTATACGCTGGATTAATAAAATCCGCATCAACCCGTGTTATTATTTTATCCGGTGCCGAATGTCAGTTCCACTTTCCATATTTTCTCTTTTGCTATCCAATTCTCGCTGCCACAACTGCAAAGGCAATGTCACAATGTGGGTTGTGGTTCATCTTCCGACCTGCTACGAGCCACCAACAACAAAGATGGAACACCTCCCTCTCACAGAGGATGATTGACTAGGCGGGTTTTATCTTCAATTTTCAAGTTTGTATCGGACATCAACTGGCAGTCAAAGACCCCCAATCCGCTGCAACGGGGAGAGCCTGAAGCGGCGGCGACTGTCTTTCTTGAAGCTTGTACCAGCGGCAGCTCTTTTTTTTCCAGATTTTGGTTTCACCACTCTGTGGACGAAAGAAGGCAAGTACGGTAGCATTATAAATCCGAGTATTGCTTTCTCAAATGTTTCTCGTGAATCCCCAACCGGAGCTACTTGTGTGGAGATTCTGTGCGAAGAAATTGCTAAGAAATCATATTTGTCATTGTATAAAAAAGATACAGTTCTGTATTTGCCATGGATTGTTGTCAATGGCAGAGTGAACATTGACGATCTGCTGCCACCTCCTGGCATATACTGAAATTAAGAATGAAGGAGAAAGGAGAATCAGATGACGATATAAATATCGTGTAAGTAGTAATGAATCTAGTCTTTGTGTGCTGATTGGGGCAACAAAAGCATGATCATATTAGCTCTATTCCCATCCTTTGGAACCTAGAACACCTTCCAAATCGTAGTATTGGATTTTCAGTTCTTCTCCAGCCCGTTTCCTTTCCTATCCAAACCTTCGGTTTATCCTTTTGATTTTCTATCCTACCAACCAAACGAGACCTAACATAAGAATTCAATCACATTGACACGTGTTGAATCTACCGCCGTTACTTTACTGTTGTCATGATCATATTATAACATTATCAGGAGTTAATGTATATCCGAATTTGTAAATCAATGTAATATAGGCATAGTATCGGAAGAACTAGCACGTATTTTTTATATTTCCGCATGACTGTTTTTTCTTATCCATACAAGTTGACCGTGAGCAATATGTGGAACTTTGAGCAGACGCATCTGTATTTCAGCAATTAATTATCTCCGAGCAGTGTTGAATATAAATTCAGATTCAAGTCACACCGATAAGGCACATCATACGATCAAATACTGAATTGTAGCCACTTAGGTATTGTGGATTATATTTCCGGCATACTCCTTCTAATGGGGGAGTTGGAAACTCACCATGCCGGCGTTTCTAAGTGGTGAATAATGTACAATTTCAAGATAAGCAAACTTACAAATACATTTATGTTCCGTTTGGTAAAACGGGGGGTAAGGTTGGGCAGGTTGCAATCGCGTGTAACTGTTACCAAACGCAGGATTACTTACCGCTTTGAATTTATATTGTTTTTAGTATTGAGTTCAAGTGTAGTTTTTTTTCATCTGACAAAATCTTACGGTGATTCATCTCACCGCACCAATAAGTTAGTTCACCAATCACGCTGCATTAATTTCACAAGTTCGTAGTGTTCATATAACAATGAGAAATAGGTTTGGATGACATAAATGTCGTGGCTTGCCTCCTGTGACTTTGACTTCTCATGGCTCCCCGCATCAAGAGCCGAACGCAATCATGAAAATTGGGCCGGAACCCCTTTTCAGCTCTATTCCGACCAGAAAAATATTTAAACATGGTCTGACTGGTTTGATGTAAATTAGCCTTAAAACATTGGAACTCGAGTTCCCTTTTTAATTTCACTTGAATGGTTTGCTGTAAATCCGAAAATAGAGTTCCCTAATTTTCCTTGGACTTCCCACAATATATATAGCGTGCAGTTCTGGACTTCCGAAAGAAATCCAAACGAGTTCCGCTGTGGTTGCCTCTTGCCCTCTTCCTTGTACCTCTTGTCCAGCGGCGCGACCTGAGAAGACCACTCGTCACGGTGCCATCTCCTGCCTGATGCGTGACCAGGAGTTACTCATCGGCCTGAAGATCCTTGTGTACTTGACCAGGATTACTCATCGGCCTGAAGATCCACAGATACTTGACCATGATTACTCATCGGCCTAAAGATCCTCGTATACTTGTCAAACGAGACCTATTCCCAGGCGAGCAGAAGCGAGCAGAGCTACCCTTCTTCCATTTGCAAAACTTGGGCCGACACGATTGATTTCTCTATTCACGTTTTGACGGATCTGAAACAATTAGACGGCAAGACCTTTTGCTATTGTGTTTTTATATTCAGACTTGGGGGAGGATCAGATCTGAACGGAGGTCTAGAACTGGACGGTATATTGATGTTCTAATCGACATTGACGAAGGTTTCGACGATTGATATTCAGATAATGTTTTCTAGATTACCATTTATCAAACCAATCACTTTGAATTTGTTTTCCTGGAACTCAATTTCAGTTCTAGGAAAATGAGTTTCAAGAAAGTCTTGGCCGTAGGAAGACTGCAAACTTGATTTTGGAAACTGTGTTATGGGAAGTTTTTGCGATGTAACCCGATGTTATGGAGTTACGTTTGACTTGGGTTGTCCGTCTTGGTTATTTATAAGAGAAAGATGATATATGTGTGACGGTTCCTAAAAACAATAGAAAACATGCCGTTCGTAAAAGACCTACACCACGTGTAGGTTGTAAACTATTTTAGAAAGTCCGAGACAACCGCAAGGAGAAAATTTGGAATCTAAATTTTTGGAAGCTAATAACATGTAGTTCTTTCGAAAGGACTCAGAAGTGAAAATCATGGAATCGGTTATGGAAAATGAGGAGATATTTTTCAAAGAATTTAATTTAGTGGGAGGTGAAGGCGGGAGAAAATATAGGAAAAAAGTTGTTGAAGTCAAAAAGAGGAGAGAGAAGAAGTCTCTTAATCGGTCAGTCGTTGGGAGGGTTGAGCGAGTTGAATGTAGAGTGGGTAGTTAGAGAAGAAAGTGGAATTATGAGAGAGTGAATTTTCAATGTGGATTAAATGAAATCTTTTGAAATAGGTGACGAATCGGTAGCTTGACGGCAATAGTTTGTAACGGACAGTTTTTCTAGTGCGAAGAAGGGGAGATAAGATTGACTACAATCGAAGTTGCATGAAGTTAGTGGGGTAGAGTGGGAGAGGTAGAGATGGATTGATTTTGAGAGACAGGAGAAAAAAAATCCGATAAAAGCACAAAAATGTTCGAAAAGCATTTACACCTCAAATACGTTCTAAAGTGAGCCCTTGTCTAAACATAGGTTGTTTAGCGTTATCATCTCGAACCTACCCAATTTCTACTCAAGCATCGTCTTCAAAACATGCAATTTGAATAGATGTCTAATAACTGTGAACCCAGTTGCTTTTAGATTTGTGCTCAAGTATGTGGATTCTAACTTTTGATTGAACTGAAATTTCGTATCACTCTAACCTCCTATCAAACTTTATTTGCCTTATCTCCTAACCAACATTGTAGTAAAACTATATGTTGAAATTGAGTTTATACAAGTTAAATTATGTTACCAGTGATGAGTATAAATTGGGCTATCAAAGATAAGCCCAACATGTGTACTTGAGATAATGCCAGCTAAAAAAATTTGGGTTTGACATGTAAATTTTGTGAAGCTGGCTCAGTTGTGTCTTTGAAATAAGATGTTAGAATAAAAACTAATTATGTATCAAGTTGACAAATTCAAATAACGTGTGCATGCACAAGGACCCACATCACTATATATTTGAGTTAACAACATTTTACACTAACATGAACTTATTTTCTATTTTAAAATACCTATAAGACACCATGAACTGCAAAAAAAAAGATATTTATATGTTATTTTGATATTCTTATGAAGTACTATAAGTAACTTCATATCACTTGGTTCTTGATTACACATCATAGAAATAGGTTAAATTTTAGGTTTTGTTGTTTATTAAGTCAGGTGTCATCAATTTTGATGGTTTATATAAACACTTACTCTTATCGTACCATATCCAATTCATTGACACCCTTAGGCATAACTATTGTAACATCTTTGAAACATATGATGTATTACAAACCTAGTTACGTGATAGGAATGTATCAAGATGAGAGTTCCTTCAGCAACTAACCATGAGCCAACCTAGACTTGACTCAACTAGTAACCAACTATAACTGATGTTCAGATGAAGTGACATAATTAAGAAAATATAACTAATAATGAATGTTACTATATTATGAATCATCATAATTAGTTTAATACACATATTGAATAAAGTATTTGACTAAATATTTCACCACTAAATGTTACATAAAGTAATATGTGTTCCCTAATTGGGATGCAAACTAAAATATAAAATATGAGGTTATGTGTCCTTAGTTGGATAGGTAACTAACATTTTTGTGTAAGAATTGAGCAAAGATGGGGATTTTCAAGAACTACGAGAAAAGAATTGGGAAATTTATATAAAAAGCACCATATTGTAAATAGGTCTAAATTATTTCATCCCTCCAAGAAGATAATGTTCCCAAAGAACCCATCATTTTGCATCTATGTTTTTAGACTGCTAATGTTTTCTTCAATTATTGATAAGGCTATGTTATTGCCGCATAACATAGCACGTGATTAGATTAGGAGCTCAGGTCAACATCTCATGCTATTAAAATTTACTAGTTGGTTGATCCTGTGACCCTTTCAACAACTAAGGGAGATTCTAGCACCATACAATGTAACTAAAATTTTAATATATTAGTACATAATCTTTGATCATCTATCTAATATTTTTGTCAATAATATAATAATTATAATTAGAAAACGGTTGCATATATTTTCTCTGATATGTTTGATCATAATTTCAATCTAAAACTATTGTTATAACATGGAATCTCAGTGTTTTATACCAATATTCGATCCGGAAAATTTGCATGGTGTACATTAAAAAACTATATGATTCCACCACAAGCACACTTCCATGATCAGCTAAGATACCAGGAACATTTATCACAACAATTACTCCTCGTGCTAGGGTCTCACCCTTTATACAATGGTGGAATCATAACTTGATGGTTGGGGGCCAAAATGTATTCTATAAAATAAAGTGTAGATGCTCAAGATAGGTTTTGAACACAAGATCTAACAGTGGCACACACATGTTGACCACTATACCACTTTGAATTTTTGTTGTGTTGTGTTATAAATTGCATCCATCGCACAGTAATATGTTAACATACTGAAAAAGGTAATTTAAGAGGCATATCCAAAATAAAAACTTGAAATCTACAAAAATAAAATAAACTGACAAACCACTACAGTGACATCATGTTATATTAACTTTTGCTATTATCAATGTAGATTACAAATGTAACTTATAAATACTAATATATATATATATATATATATATATATATATATATATATATATATATATATTGAAGTTTTCATTTTTTTAGGGGGGGCATGGACCTTGTTTGCCCCCTGATTCCATCTCTGACTATATACCTAAGCACATGCAAGTTTAATTAGTATACAAACTAAAACATGCTCCAAGATACTTCTTTTTGATAATATTGTTGAACATCAATTTTGATCTTATTTTTGTATTTGTATTACTGTTACGACAGTTGCATTGTCAATATATACGTGTTCATTGATGAAATAAATAGTGATTTAATTTTAAAAAATTAAGTTATCTTTGTCACCGAAAATGTGTATATTTAGCCTTTTTTTGTAATTTTGTAAGGAAAAACAAGAATGCTATGGTAGACTATGTATATTTTACAATTTTTTTTAGAAAATAAATAACTATATAAAAAGTTCATATCGTAAGTCTCCACTTCAATAACAAAACCACCAGTATATATAGGTTTTTGGTATCAAAATTTTAAATTTTCACAATCACTTGCATTGGCACAAAAACAAACTTACAATCTTTGTACATCTAGTGAAACCCCTTTAGTAAATTGACATCATCATTTGCAATGAAACAATATCTTTGAACATTATTAATCTCCTGATATCTTCTTTAGAATTGGATGTCAAGCAACATTGTATTTAGAAATGAAGTAGCATTTACATTACATTACTTTACATTAGACATGGAATCAAAGTAAGTTTATTTACATTATTGTATGACGCCAATAGTGAGACATTCATCTGAAAGCCAATGAAGACTTTAGAGGTGAGATCAAGTGTAGGTACTCATAGGTGCATGCATGTACTTTTTTCCTTGGTTGAAATTACTTGCACAAATTTAAGATGACGTATACATATGGTATGAGGATGAGAATAGTAGCACGAATCATGCAAAATCAAAATCATTGATTGTTAATGTTTCCCTTTATTATAATACTAATTTTTATGAATAAACTAGAGAGTGATTTTATTGATCCTGTTCTCTAGTAGGGGTTAGAAAATTTGAAATGGTCCCTTAGACATTACATTTAAGCCACGAGGGCTAAACAGAAGATAGAAACTCATGTCTAGACCTAAAGACATGCTTAGCTAGAGCATCAACTATTACATTCAGATTTCTTGGTATATAGTGAAGTTTCCCAGAGATGTTTGGAGCACGCAGGGCTTGATACCTCCTAAGGTAGGGTCAGAATCTTCCTTGGACATTGTTACCTTCTATCAGTAGGGCAACTATTTGCTTTGAATCAAAGAAGATTGTGAAGTTTGAGTAGTTTCTTTTGTACAAATATTGACTGCTTTAACAACTGCTTGAATCTCTGCCTCTAGGCTAGAAGAAGCTTTTGAGGAGAAACCCGCAAAGAGTTTGCAGACACCCAGATTACCACAGATATAGATGCCAAAACCTAAGCATTGAGAATGGATTTTTTACGTTGCATTAGTGAAGACAAGAATCTTGGTATTGTGAGAGAGAGTTAAACTCCATGAGTGTTGTGACGCCCCACGCCACTCAAAGTGAGATTACTAAAAAACACGTAATTAAAACCATTTCACATATCCACCTCAAGTGGAAAGACATCACATCAGAGTCCACGAAAGCCACCTGTATATATATAACACCTACCAAAAGTTTATTGCATAGCATTAACTACTGGCTCACTGGCCACAACATGTACATGTGATAACATGTCAATTATACATACATGCCATCTTACATCACAGGCATAAAGCCAAAATGTTGTCTTGATATACAATATCTACAAAACTCCCCCTAGGACATGAGAGTATAGGGACAACACATATGACTCTACTACAAAACACACAAGTAGCTTATCCAACCTTTACTCAATTGCTGCTCCTTTTACTGCTCAGTCTCAATAGCACGGCCTATGCCTCCTAGTACTCGACCACCTAAAAGATGTGGAAACCCATGGGGTGTGACCAAACATCCCAATAAGAGATATAATCTCTGAAATTGTCTATTAAAAGAACGGATAACTAAGTAGGTAGGTAACATACTTAACACATTGAGAATATTCAGGTAAACGATATGTATCCAACAGGCAAAGCAGATTAAACAAACTAAGTAGTTACCACTGAGTAGTACAACAATTAATATTTTCAGAAAGTATATGAAGAACATGTATAACAGTTGATGTCTCTTATCGTATTATAATTCAAGAAATCAGTACAAAGATAAGAAAAAGGGTTCAAACAATGTTATTCGCAATTGACCCTAAGCAAAATATATTATACGGCTGTATTACATCTTTTATTATGCCCAGAGGAGATGAGGCATACCACTCATGCTCCAACTGACCACTGCAAACTCAAAATCAATGTCATACAAGATCTAGGAGGAGACGGACTAATATGAGATCTCTCCACACCCTTGATCAATCTGAGTCCCTGATTCAGCCCAATTCTAGGGCTTCATCTTGTGTCATTTTGCATTTCAATCACATCTATACCTGTTAGATTACATGCTATTTCCCTTAATATGCATATTTGTGTAAAATACACTTATGGATGGTTTTTGCATGTTTTATAGGTACTTTGGCCACTACTTGATGGAATGGAGAGAAGATGGTTGAATCTAGGGTTTCCCCAGGCTTGGAGGAGCCCAAAATGAGGCTAAAACCACTCCCAACCTACCCCAAGTGGTCAAAGAATGTATTGAAGTGATAACCTTAATGGATGGCCAAGTTCAAGACTCAAATGCAAGGGAAGGACCCCAAAACGGCCATGCTATCATAGAATGGTCGTTTTTGGGACATGCCCCAATCAACACAATCTTCAGAAATTGACCCAGTTGGCCAGAACGGTCGTGCTATCAAGAATTATTGTTTTGGGAGTTCCCAACATGACCGTACTGGCCAGAACGGTCGTGCTACCAGTCCCAGAAACCCAAAATTCCCCTATTTATTCTATTTTTGCACCACGGGTGTTCCCATCCACCACGACTATGCTACCTACTGCCCACCACGGTTGTGCTACTCATAATTTTACTTGTTTTCTGTATTGTTCTACCCATTTTACCCCTACTTCACTTAGTGCTTCCCCCACACCTATATATACCTAGGCGGTGGCTCTAGCACAAGGCTGGCCACCGCTAGCTACCTCCTACCACCTCTTAGCTCCCCATCTTCTCCCCTTAGCCATTCCACTCCATTTCACCCCCATTTCACCATTTCCACCATCAAAACCATAGTTTCCTTCCATTTTCACCCATTTCCACCATCATTCCATGCCCCTACACCTTGGAGGAGAGAGGAGGACGCCCTACAATAGCTGAAGTGGATGATTTATTCATCTACACCAAGCTCCATGGCTTTTCTTTTTGTGTTTTGCATTGTTATGAGTAGCTTGGCCCCTTGGGTGGGCTGTTTGGGGTGTAAAATGTTACTTTGATACCATGTTGGGAGAAAATGATGTGTAAACTTTGTAATTCCATTTGTAAATGATTATGTTCTATTTCTATCTTATTCTCCATGAATTGTTTGTTGGTTTGTGTGTGAAATCACCTAGAAACTTCGGGAAATTGCTTATGTGTGTGAATTTTGGGATTTGTCCCTAGGTCCAATTCTTAGATCCCTAGGTTCCCTCCCATCTTCCTACATCCTAATCAATTTCCCTAAGCCTAAGTGATAGATCTAAGTACCTATATTAGTTGACTCTAGTGCAATTAGCATGGAGCCTTCTCAAGGCTGAATGTGGGGGAATTGGGATCCAAAACCCTAATTTCACATCCCCATTACTACCCTCGGCCCCTAATTGCCCTAGGAATGTCTAATCTAGAAACCTAGACTTGACTAGACTCTAATGGAATTGAACCTAATCCCTAACCCAAGTGAGCCTCGTAAGGGTAGTGGGGAGTGTTAGGGACTAGTTCCCCTATACACAACCTAGCATATGCATGGCCAGTTAGTAGCTTAGGTTAATTCATTAGACTCTAGCTTGTTCATAATCTAAATGGAATCATAATGTTCATATGTCACCCCCCAGCTTAAGTGATAAGTGCATCCCCTAAACAACCCACATCATTCATTAATTGCTTTAAAACCCTAATTTCCATCTTGCCTAGCTAGTGTTAGCTTAGTTAGCTCTTTTCTTTCCTAGATAGCTTCTTGCCTTGTTCTTGATTTGTTCTTGCTAGCTTAGGTCTTTACTAGCTCTTTTGCTTTTCTCTTGCTTGCTTTAGTGTAAATTGCCCTTTCATATCTAGCTTAGTCTTTTCCTGCTTAATTAGCTTTAATCTAGTCTAGGGTTAACTTAGATTTCATTCTTTCCTTTAATTGATTTCTTGCTGACATTAGTTTAACAATCAAAACAACATTTAAACCCTTAACCCTAGTCTTCGTAGTAGGAACCTAGAAAACCGACATAGTTTTGGTGCCCCCTTTTCTCCCTGTGGATCGACCATATACTTACCTCCCTCCTATTCTATGACACGACCCCATGTGCTTGCGATATAGTGTTTTGGTAGACGTAGGTGTGTTTAAGTCTAGGTCATTATAAATTTTGAAAGTGAATCCATCATGTGTTCTGATCTCGTGGGGCGCATCTAGTCAAATATAATCGGTCAGTGTGTGCAACTCTGGCGGATGCACTAGTCTGCCGCAATGAAATGTCAAGTCCAACTACAAAACATCCTAGCCCATATTGGTATATAGGTCACGGTGCTAGTGAAACTGAGTTACGACCTCAATCGCACTCCGGTCGAGGTATGACCATAACCATCCTCAAAAATACCATACATGTATGTACACACTATATCACATCATTGAGATGTGTCCACGGCCATTCTCTCTAGGGTATGACCACAGCCAATCATGTGAAATGCATATACTCAATAGTATACGACTCCAAGCTTCCACTAAGGGAGAATCCATTTCACCGTCTAGGAAGTACTGACACTAAAGATGGATCTATGGCACATGGAAACTACATGATTAGGGTTTAACTTGATTAATTAGTCCAATTGGGAATCTTTTAGCATCAATCAAGTTACAATGTACAAACCCTAAACAAACTTTACAAAGATAAGGGCATTAACCAACTTCAAAAGATATAAAACGTATAAGGTGTGAAATCGTCACGTCACCACATGATACTAGTAGCACTGTGATTCTCAATGACATCATCATAATCACATTGTCTTGGGATATCAATGCCTTATCACATCACTGGAGGATAACACCTCATACTAGGCTTAAAACCTCAGCCGGGTCATAAGACCCATTACATCATTATGATCTCAATATTCCTTAACAAGGTTTATAGCCATCACCCTGTATCATGTGATCACCGCCATAGCTTACACAAGCTATGAAATTAATTTCACCTGCAAGGTTAGGGGTTCATAAACAAGAGAGAGAAAACATCATAATGTGGTAACTACTTCAAATGAGATAAGAAAAAACATCATATTCCCCAACATTATGGTTAGGGTTTCATACTTAGATGATTAGGATTTCACATCATGAATCAATCACCAAACCCTAATTATGTCACCTCCCACTTTCTTGGGGTATACTAGGATCAGAACATCATCCTTCACTGGGTTAATCCCCTATAAAAATAGCTTTAAGTATCACCATCATTGTACGTACACGTGTAACCATCTCAATATGTTATGCATATGTTACTATCATGTAACGTGTATGTGTATCGACCATACACTAAGAAAACATGAGTCACGACCATAAATCATCCAAGTTTCTTGACCTTAAGCCAACTAGGTGTCTCGACCGAGACAATAATGTGTGTCTCGACCACCACAAAAGTAGGTGTCTCGACCATGCACAAAATAAAGAATCTCGACCATGACCATAACACATGTCTCGACCATCCATAAAACAAGAGTCTCGACCGCAACAAAACCATGTGTCTCAGCCACTACCCACATAATGTCCCGACCACCAACTGACACAGTGTCTCAACCACCATCAAGGGCATGTCTCGACCACACAAGAGAAAGAGTCACGACCGATACAAAAGCATGCATTTCAACCCAAAACCAAAACATAGGTCTCGACCAAGGGTAACACATATGTCTCACCCAGAAAAGATCAAGGTGTAGCAACCACCAAGGTCAAGCTACAATAACAACACTTAGCCAACATCAAAACAGAGATAAACCTCATTCAAGACAAAAGGTTAACATCAAGGAAGGTCACCATCAACAAGATGGAAAACTCCATGCAAGAAGCAATCAAAACCTAGAAAATCGAACTTCAACATGAACACCTTCAAGAAACCAAAACAAGGTAAAGAAGACCAAGCTTCAACCTTACGAAAACCAACTCAAAACCTTAATAAAACACAAGGTCTAAACCAAAGCATGGCTATGAAACCAAGAAACATGATGCATGTATCAAAATTGCCACAACCAACACTTAACAAGAATTTAGGGTTTAAGAAAGAGACTAATCTACATGCGATTACTACAAAGTCTTAAACCTTAGATCATGGAAACTTCATAGAGCATATTAGCATCAAGTTTAGAGATCTAAATAGTAGCATGCAATCATAATTCAAGGTGCGAGTAATAGAAGAAGGTAGAGAGTTATATAACTCGCCTTAAGAGAAGGAACAAACTCCAAGCTCTCTATCCCCAAGGAAGAAGATGAAGCTCCACCCAAAATCTCAACCCTTGGCCACAAGAGCACCTCTAGAATAATAAGACACCAAGTTCAAATATAGATCAAGAAAAGAGGATGAAAAACCCTAGGCCGGCCCAAGAAGAAAGAAGAGAGAAGAGAAGAAAACTTTCTCACACTAGGGTATCACCTTGTCAAAACATGGCCTTCAACCCTTTATGATGAGGAGCTCTCTCTCAAACGACCACCATAGATATTCCACGGTCTAAGGCCAAGAAAGGGGAAGAAGAAAGGTAGGGTTCCAAAGGAAAAAATGTGATCAAGGGAAAAGAACCACTTACCAAGAATCACCACAAGGAAGGTGATCAACGGTCGACCTCCAAAGAACCCAAGATCAGTCCTTCTTGCTCCTCAAAGCTCCAAGGATGAACACAAGAGAAGGGAGAAGAAAGAGGGAAGAAAAATATACTTACATGAATAATAGAGAGCTTATATACTCAAAGGAGGAGGGAAGCATGGTAGGGGTGAGGTGTCAACATAAGAGATCACCAAAGAGACACTTGTCCACAAAATAAAATAACATGCAACCACTAAATGCATGCATAAAACCTATGGTGATAAAACATAGGTGGGGCCTCGACCACTTGGGTCACCGCCACCCTAGGGTCTAGAAAAACCTCAATATACCTTGTCTCGACCACAAACAAGGTCACCAAACAAGCCTGGTCAAGACACACCACAAAAAGACAACTGTCTCGACCCAAAAGCACCTCAAGACCATCAAGGTCGAGACAACAACACCCAAGCAAGGTTTCTCAGTCGAGACACACCCAAAAGACACCACAAGGTTAAGATATAGGTCGAGGCAACAACACCCAAGCAAGGTGTCTCGGTTGAGACACACCCAAAATACACCACAAGGTTGAGACACTTAACAAAGTTGATCAAGGTCGATACCAAGCAAACCCTAGAACCCTAGCTTCACCACATGATGTTGCCTCATCAACCAAGGTCCAACAAGGCACCCCATAGAATCATTATCTCTCTCACTATCCTAAAGCACTAAGGGCACACTCAACATGTAAAAAATTGCAATATAACCCCTCAACATGGGTAAATGGCAACTTGGTCCAAACAAGCATACAAAGTTCAAACATCATCAGAATAGGACCAAACTGAAAACCTAAGATTATCACATGTTATCAAAGCATATCAAAGGATTATATAAAGGTTCTAAGCATATTATTAAGCAAAGAAAGGATACTTAAAACCATAAACCCCTAATAAGGATTTTGCCCTCAAAATCCTATGAGAAAAGAGATAAGTACTTCCTACGCATCTCTTCCTCAAGATCCCACATGGTTTCCTCCATGCCACGATGATGCCACAAAACCTTAACCAAAATGATATCATTTCTCTTCAACTTGTTGAGCCTACTATCTAGGGTCAACACAGGACCTTCCACATAGGATATGTCCACATCAAGCTCAACCTTCACTGGCTACAAAACCAACTCAGTATCATAGTGGCACTTGCTCAACATAGACACATGGAACATTGTATGCAACATGTGCAACTCAGGTGG
Source organism: Alisma plantago-aquatica (assembly GCA_963693085.1). Lineage (NCBI taxonomy): Eukaryota > Viridiplantae > Streptophyta > Magnoliopsida > Alismatales > Alismataceae > Alisma > Alisma plantago-aquatica. The sequence goes on from OY856412.1 coordinate 849,899,253, forward strand.
CAAATGCAACTTATAAGCCACCTTCCCAACATGTACAACCACAGGGTAAGGTCTCATATACCTGGGATCCAACTTACCCTTCTTCCCAAACATCAAAACAACTTTCCAAGGAGAGACCTTGAGATACACTTTGTCCCCCACTTGGAGCTCCAACGGTCTACTCCAGTTATCTGTATATGAATTCTGCTTGTCCTAGGCTGCTTTCAACTGTTGTTGAATCACTTTGATTTTCTCTGTCATCTGATGCACAAGCTCAAGACCAAGAAGGTGGTATTCACCTGTCTCATGCCAAAATTATGGAGATCTACAATGTATCCCATACAATGACTCACAAGGTTCCATTTCAATGCTCCTCTGGTAACTATTATTATAAGCAAACTCCACCAGATTGAGATGCACATTCCAACTGCCCAAATCCTATAAGATACAAGCTCTCAACATGTCCTCCAAAGTATGTATTGTCCTCTCAGACTGTCCATCTGTTTGTGGGTGAAACACAGTGTTAAACCATTATTGCGTACCCTAAGTGGTGTGCATGTTCTCCCCAATGCGACTCATGAACTAAGGACCTCTATCTGACATGATGGTAGCTCAAATGCCATGCAAAAGCACTAACTTGTCAACATATATTTGCGTAAGCTTCTCCGCTGACTATGTCATCTTCACTGGCAAAAAGCACACTGACTTGGTCAACTTGTCAACGATCACCCAAATGGAATCATAACATTTGGTTGTCCTAGGAAGACCAACCACAAAGTCCATCATAACTTGATCCCATTTCCACTATGGTATAGGCAAAGGCTGCAACGTTCCCATAGGCTTATGATGCCCTACCTTAACCTGTTGAGACATTGTGCACTTAGCGACAAACTCTACCACATCACACTTTAAATTGGAACACTAATATAGATTTTTAAGATTATGGTGCAACATGGGTGTATAGCGTAAATTGAAGAGTGTGCCTCTTACAGAACCATCTTCCTCAGGTTGTCATCATCAGGAACCACAACTCTACTGTGGTAGCACACTATCCCATCCTCTACTTCATGGAAGCCATCACACTTCATGCTGCCAAACTCTGATCATATATGTTGTATCACAGTATCACTCTGTTGTGTGTCTTTAATCTGTTGCCTTAACATAGGCTTCACTTGTAGTTGTGTCAACAAACCTACTAACATAGTTATTTCTAACTTCACATTCATATGATACAAGGAAACCAACATGTCTCTCTTATGGCACATCAAGGAACATAACTGTGCCGTATCTGCAAATGACGACAAAGAAGACTTCCTATTCAAGGCATCTTCCATGACATTTGCCTTCCCTAGATGATAATCAATGGTACAATCATAGTCCTTGATTAACTCCATCTAGTGTCTCTACCACATGTTCAACTCCTATTGTAAGGAGTGGGATACCAAAGGGGAACCACTCCCTACTAGAAATAAAAAGGCAACATCCCTTGAACCAAACGCCGTATAAAATTTTTCACCAAAGGGATGTTAACTGATTCATTCAACATGTATGTATCATAACACAAAAAGTAGAAGAGGAAGAGAAATATATCTAATTATTACAAAGCTTATTATCATTGTACATCACTACACCGCACATGGGTGAGTCAAAAAGGAAAACTATCTTAATCAAATAAGGATCCAGCTGAGGGACATCTAACCACCTCTTTGAAGTCTCCCTAAAGCTCAGCAACAAAGTTTGTTGTCTAAGTCCACCTAGCTTATCCTCTCCTTGATCTAAATTTGGGGATGGAAGCATACCCCACAAAAGGATAAGAAAAGGAAACATCAGACAAAGCTGGTATGTGCATACTAAATAGGAAAATTGAGTAATATACAAAATAAACGATAATAAATATAAAAGGATTAGCATAGAAAAGACAAGGACTACCCAAAAGGTCATAAAAGGAAAGAACAACAACGAAATAGATACTTGCCATAACCAAACAAATAAAATTGTGCCATACTAGAACATATAAAGAATTAGGGCATACACCCCATAATCATCAACCTGCATGCATGTGAGATATACATAATACTAGAACAATATAAAATGAAGGCGGGCAAGCCTCACAAACTTGAAACTTGATAGGGAATGACGTACTGCCAAACTCTCAAATATATAACATAGTCCAAGCCTCACAAACTTGAAACCCAGGTATGGGGCACCACCACCTCCATCCCAATAATGACAAGGGCATACTGTCCAAAAACCAATGAAATCACACTACTCTAGTGCTACTAAATCACATAGCATGTTTAATAGAGAGGCAAGTAAAAAGTATAGTCAGAATAACAAAATTGCCATCATACTAATGGGCAATATAAACATCCACCTCACAAGTGGGAAAAAGACATCACATGTCATCATATAGAGTTCCAACATGAACAAAGCATATGAAAATATTCCAAGAGAATATAACATGATCACAAGATCAGTAACAAATAAGGTAGTTCACATGAACCATAATTTTTAAAGAAAAGAGATTATGTGTAGGATAATGTCCATAGGACCAAGAGAATGATAATGACAGGTTATCTCTCAATAAAGAATAATAGGGGATGCAAATATACCTCACTTTAGAGCCTATGAAAATCCAAGTCACTTCTAGATCCAAGTCTAGGCCTCCAAAGAACCTATTAAGCATATATGTAGATTTTAGGTCAATTCCATATTGATCATTCAAACCCTAAAAATAACCTATTTATTTATATGCAATTTAGGTTATCAAAACCATATCATATTTTATGTTACCTTTTTCTGAGTCCAAAACATATTTTATTATATTTTTATGACACACATATATATATTTAGTTATGAATTTTGCAAGTTAGTACTTATTTAAGTAAATTCATTAAAATCACCTTTTTATGACATTAGATTAAGGCAAAAAACTAGTACTAATAGATAGCTCTTATTTTTATGAATCTAATGGATATTTATTTGTAATTTTCTGAGCAACAGTTGAAATTCTGTGAATTTATGAATATCTAACCAATCAAAATTTGAGGAAAACCCGCTCATACTATTTTATCCAAGAGCCTGATCAATATGGCTTTGGGCCCACTCTGAGATGACCCACTCAAGTGTTGCCATCTGGGTAAAGGCTCTTCATTAGCAAAATGAAGAAAAGAGCGTGTCAAATACTGCAAATACCCATGGGCGTGCAACTGATGGAATCAGATCCACATGGGCAAAATGCTAAATCAAGCCATGCAGATCATCACCACACAAACTCTGCAAGTCTCAGTGCATTAAGTTCGATTCATGTGCAATCTCAGGACACAAATCTGATCTTTAAGAGAAAACTCTAAATTTGGATCGTTGCACTAGCTTCGCGGTACCATCACAAACTCAAAGACCTTGGTTTTTTCCTCAAAGCAGCAGGGAAGCTGAGAAACACCTTCTGCTATGGCCACCACAGGAGAAAAATAACCTGGTGCTCGACATGACAAATTGGTGTGACTCTAAATTGAATCAGGTAAACCTTGAGGGGATCCTCTCGGTGCCAAACAAAGTGAGAACTGGACTCTGCAGCCATTGGCTCGTTCTGGCCATGAACGTCGGTGAGGATCAAGCCACTAACTATCAGTTATAGCGATCAGGCATGCATGAGGCGTAAAGGGAAGAGGGAAAATAATGATGGAGATATATAGGTGCTTACTACAAGTTCAATTTCTCAAAAGGAAGCGGGGGAAGAGAGGACGGGGCACTGGTCACCGAAAAAGGAGGGTGAGTAGGTCCAGACGATTCGGGCTAGCCAAGGTCCAATTGAGACTAGAGGAGATGAAGAGGGGGTCCAAGGAACGGTTTTGGGTACTCGCGAGAGGCTGAGGTGTTGTAGATGAGCGTCAGTGAAAAGTGACAGAGAGAGGAAAATTGGGAGTTTCATATATATTGAGCGTTAGGGCATGAGCAAGGGAACACTACGTGCAGAATTGGACAAGGAATCCAACAGAGAAAAGTTCTCGAAGAACCGTCGAGTGAGGAGGAAGAAATCACAAAAACAAAATACATGTTGTTTCCAAAATAAGTGCGAGGTAGAAGACAACCCCGGGACCGTCAGATCTAAGATTGAATGGGTGTGGTTAATTTCATAAAAAATAAGAAAAGAAATCAGGCATGACACATAAATCAAATCATAAATCGAATTGGAATATAGTGTGATTGCATTTATTTATCTTTTTCTCTTTCTTCTTTTGAGTGTGCAAACAAATCCCAAATCAGATGAAATTTTGCACAAAGGCTAACTAATACATGTAGATTCTGATTATATAATTAGATTTGCCTTTTGAGACCTTTTAATGTGTTAAATATACCAAATCCTATGTTCTCTTTCCTCATGCATTAATGACTTTAAGATTCTCCAAATTTTATGAATCTTCACACACAAGTTATATCTAGTGTGTTAGACACGAATTTTCCATCAATTTTACATGTTGGAGTTTTTTGTACATTTATTTAATATTTTGAAGGTTCTACACACTTTCTCTCTCCTAATTTCATCTTTTAAACAAACTTTCTCCAAATTGAGTGTAAATTCACCCAAAGGCTATATTTATGATGTAGATTAAGAATCCAATATTATTTTCCTCTTTTGGAGTCATTTATTATTTTATTTGATATTTGGGTAAAACACATATCTTCTCTATCCAAAATGAATCAAATTAATTATTATTATTATTATGTGAATAATGTGAAACTTGACTCCCAAGGAAATTGGGACCCAAGGAACATGATTTTTAACTTAGATTCCACTTTTGGGTTTTCTTTAATGAGTTATTGCATAATTAATATTTGTGGCCATTAATTTCACATTATTTCATTATTATCACTATTGCTTATCCAAAAACTTAATATTATCACCAAAAGAGTTATGTGTGATTAATTGTACAAAATTTTATATAATTCATTATTAACATGTGACATATTTTATGTGCCCATTATTGGCTTAAGACTAATGTGAGAATATTAGGTTACATCAAGATGATTTATACATGCATTAGCTCATTTGGGTTATGCTAAACACCTTTTAGGTCTAACCTCAACCTTGTTTATCTATGCTCAAATGGTCAAATCTCTAGGGTACGGTTTGAGATCTAGTATGTTACAACACACCACCCCTTAAAGGGATTTCATCCTCAAAATCAAAACATCCATATATAGGAAAACAACTTACATCCATATATAGGAAGACAACTTATTCACCACCTCTTAAAGATTCAACTTATTAAGTTAAAACTATACTTTAGGTACAAAGGGTTCAACTGTAATTCCTTACATCCATACATAAAAGCATCATTCAAAAAGGAAACATAACTAGCAAAGACTAACTATAGAACTATGGATTACCCTGATCTTGTTCATCCTCATAAACTTCCTCAGCATCCAAAGCAAAAACTCTTCCATCTCGCCTCTCCACACATCTTCCTCTATTATTGTTACCATTATTCAGAGAGGCACTTGAGGTTGTTGTTGTTGTGTTGGTGTCGGTTCATTATGAATCTTGGGGCACTTTGGTCAAATGTGTCTAGGTTCATTACAATAATGACATATAAGTGGAGTACCATGACGAGATTTGTCCTAAAAACACTTCCCTGGAGGATGGTAACCATTACACTTAGCACACTTGTTTCTTTTTTGTTCATCTCGTAAGGGCTTCCTCTTCTTGTCAAACTCCCTAGGTTGAAACCCTGGGTAAGACTCCATAGCCAAAGCTTTATCAACCATATGCTGAAAGGTCAAAGGCAGTTGTGGGATAAGAGAATGACCCATGTTGTAATTGAGTCATTGTAGATATAGGTCAGCTCTACGTTCTTCACTATGTCCAGAAGCATATCTCTCAAGCAAAAGGAATTTGTGCACATAAGAAGAAACGGTCATTGATCCTTACTTTAAACTATAGAACTCAACTTCCTTTTTCTTCAAGGCAGCAGTGCAGATATACTTATGACGAAAAAGCACCAAAACTGCTCCCAGGTCATGATAGAGATATCATGAGTCCTTGCTATCTCATTCCACCAAACTTGAGCAGGTCCATCCAAAACATATGAAGCAAACCTAACCTTCTAGGGTGGAGGACAGGCATACATTCAAAAGTCCTCTCTATGGCTAGCACCCAATCATCAGCTTTATCGACCATCTCTATCTCACCTTCACCCTTGAAGGAGGGTGGTTACATCCTCATGAATTCCATTATAGAATACTCCTTACGCTTTTTAGGCACAGGTGTATTGTTCATCTTCCCTTTCATAGTTGTGGCAAAAAGTTGTCGAAACATGGCCAACTCCTTCTTAGGAGAGATGACTATGTCCATACTAGCAGTAACTAGAGTTTCATGGCCTACTGATGGTCCACTTCCAGTCAGAGGAGTACCTTGAGTCATTGGAGTGGTAAAGGGTGAATCCATCCTTGGCATCCCAAACCTAGGGTTTTGGGGTGTCTCATATCCAAACATGTTGTCAACCGTTGAGGTATCTCCTACCATGAGGGTTTTGCCTACACAAGGCAAGAGTACTAGGTATAAGCATCATGTGATAAAAGTAAACATCCTAAGGGAGAAAAGATTGAAATAGTTATATAACCGACTACTAGTTCTCTGATACCATGTTGTAAGGAGTGGGATCCCAGAGGGGAACCACTCCCAACTAGAAATAAAAAGGCAACATCCCTTGAACCAAACGCCACATAAAAAAATTCACCAAAGGGTTGTTAACCAATTCATTCAACATGTATGTATCATAACACAAAAAGTAGTAGCGGAAGAGAAATATATCTAACTATTACAAAGCTTGATATCATTGTACATCACTACATCACACATGGATGAGTCAAAAAGGAAAACTATCTTAATCAAACAAGGATCCAGCTGAGGGTCATCTAACCACCTCTTTCAAGTCTCCCAAAAGCTCAGCTACAAATGTTGTTGTCCAAGTCCACCTTGCTTATCCTCTCATCGATCTAAACTTGGGAATGGAAGCATACCCCACGAAAAGGAGAAGAAAAGGAAACATCTGCAAAATCCGGTATGTGCATACTAAATAGGAAAATTGAGAAATATACAGAATAAAGGACAAAAAATATAAAAGGCTTCCCATATAAAAGATAAGGACTACCCAAAAGGGAATAAAAGGAAAGAACAACAATGAAATAGATACTTGCCATAAACAAACACATAAAATTGTGCCATACTAGCATATATAAAGAATTATGGCACACACCCCATAATCATCAACCTACATGCATGTGAGATAAACATAACACTAGAACTATATAAAAACAAAGGCAACCAAGCCTCACAAACTTGAAACCTAATAGAGAATGACGTACTACTAAACTCTCAAATATATAACATGGTCCAAGCCTCACAAACTTGAAACCTGGGTATGGGGAACCACCACCTCCATCCCAATAATAACAAGGGCATACTGCCCAAAAAACAATGCAATTACACTACTCTAGTGCTACTAAATCACATAGCATGTTTAATAGAGAGGCCAATAAAAAGTATAGTTAGAATAACAAAATTGCCATCATACTAATGGACAATATAAACATCCACCTCACAAGTGGGCAGAAGAAATCACATGTCATCATATAGAGTTCCAACATGAACAAAGCATATGAAAATATTCCAAGAGAATGTAACATGATCAAAAGATTAGTTACAAATAAGGTAGTTCACATAAACCATTATTTTCAAAGAAAAGAGATTATGTGTAGGTTAATGTCCATAGGACCAAGAGAATGATAAAGATAGGTTATTTCTCAATAAAAAATAATAGGGGATGCAAACATACCTCACTTTAGAGTCTATACAAATTCAAGTCACTTCTATATCCATGTCTAGGCCTCCAAAGAACCTATTGAGCATATATGTAGATTTTAGGTCAATTCCATATTGATTATTCAAACCCTAAAAACTACCTTTTTCATTATATTCTATTTAGGTTATCAAAACCATATCATATTTTAGGTTACCTTTTTCTAAGTCCAAAACATATTTTATTATATTTTTATGACATATATATTTAGTTATGAATTTGTAAGTTATTACTTATATAGGTAAATTCATTAAAATCACTTTTTATGGCATTAGATTCAAGCGAAAAAACTAGTACCAATAGATAGCTCTTATTTTATGAATCCAACAGCTGATTATTTGTAATTTTCTGAGCAACGATTGAATTTCTATGAATTTTAGAACTAACTGACCAATCAAAATTTGTGGAAAACCCACGCATACTATTTTCTCCAAAAGCCTGATCCATCTGGATTTGCACCCACTCTAAGGTGGCCCACTCAGGTGTTGCCATCTGGGTAAAGGCTCATCATTAGCAAAAAAAAGAGTGTGTCAAATACCGAAAATACCCATGGGCGTGCAATTGATGGAATCAGATTCACGGGGGCAAAATGGTAAAACAAGCCCTGAGGATCGTCACATCACGAACTCTGCAAATCTCAGTGCAGCAAGTTTGATTTGAGTGCAATCTCAGGACACAATTCTTATCTTTGAGAGAAAACTCTGATTTTGGATCGTCACACTAGCTTCACGGAACCATCACGAACTCAAAGACCTTGGTTTTTGCCTCAAAGTGGCAGGGAGGCTGAGAAATATCTCCTGCTATTGCCACCATAGGAGAAAAATAACCTTGTTCTCGACACAAAAAACCGGCGTGAAGTCTCTAAACTAAATCAAGGAAACCTTAAGGGGGCCCTCTCAGTGCCAAACAAGGCGAGAACTGGACTCTATAGCCATTGGCTCGCTCTGGCCATGAACGTCGGTGAGGACCAAGCCGCTAACTACAGGTTATAGCGATAAGGCACGCACAAGGCAAAAAGGGAAGAGGAAAAATAATGATGGAGATCTAGAGGTGCTAACTGCGAATTCAATTGCTCAAAAGGAAGTGAGGGAAGTGAGGACAGAGTAGTTGTCACCAAAAAAGGAGGGTGAGTAGGTCCAGATGCTTCGAGCTAGCCAAGGTCCAATCGAGACCATAGGAGATGGTGAGGGGGTCCAAGGAATGATTTTGGGTACTTGTGAGAGGCTGAGGTGATGTAGATGAGCGTCTGCGAAAAGTGACAGAGAGAGGGAAATTGGGGGTTTCATATATAGAGAGTGTTAGGGCATGAGCAAGGGATAACTACATGCAGAATTGGACAAGGAATCCAACGGAAAAAAGATCTCAAAGAACCATCGAGTGAGGAGGAAGAATCACAAAAACAAAATACATGTTGTTTCCAAAACAACCGTGGGGTAGAATACAACCCCGGGACCATCAGGTCCAAGATCGAACGACTGTGGTTAATCTCACAGAAATTAAGAAAAGAAAGCAGGCACAACACATAAATCAAATCCTAAATTGAATTGGAATATAGTGTGATTGCATTTTTTCTCTTTCTTCTTTTGAGGGTGTAAAAATACCAAATTAGATGAAATTTTGCACAGAGGCTAATTAATACATGTAGATTCCGATTTTGCAATTTGATTTGCCTTTTGAGAACTTTTCATGTGTTAAATAAACCAAATCCTATTTTCTCTTTCCTCGAGCATTAATGACTTTAAGATTCTCCAAATTTTATGAATCTTCTCAGACAAGTTATGTAACACACTAAAATTCAATGCTAAGTTTAATTTTTGAGCTATGATAAATAATCCTATAAAGTTTAAATTTCCTTTCTCAAAATTTACACTCATGCTTGCACTCCATTTTAAGTATCTTGAAAAACAAGCCCAAAATGCAATTTGTCTTTGCTTCAGCCCAGACATTCCACATGGGGCCTACGGTTGAATGATTGTACTCCACTAGAATTTCTTGACTTCAGAATTTCATAAAAAGAAATTCTATAAAAATATTAAAGTAGAAGAATAAATTGTATAGCCCAATTGAAGTTATGATTTTGGGAGTTAGTATTTTCAAAATTCAGATTAATTCCAACAAAATGTGTGATCAAAATTGCAAGTTAAAATGACATGTAAATTAGGAGATACAAATTTGTAAAGAAACACCCAAAAATAGGAATTCATAGGCCCTAATTACTTGTCAAATGGGTTTGACCCATCCCTACCCGTCACACATGTGTAACCTTAGCACGGTGGCCGTTTTGCAAACTAGAGAAATGGTGATAAAGCTCCTCCCTCTCACAATGTCTCTTCCTCCCGTTTCGACTCCCACAGACTCGGCCTTGTTCCTCCTAAATCGTCGACTACTTCATTCAGAGCATAGAGAGCCTGATACCACAAAGGTCATTGATGACCGGAGACTAGTGAAGAAATGGCTGGCAAGCTGCCAGCGGAAACCCACCATATCCCAGATTGAGTAGGAGCTGTTGGTGGTTCCATTTGTACCCCTAGAGCGAACCCTAGACCTCACGACACTACAAATACCCCTGGTCACAGCACCTTGGACCTACAAAAATCATAGTTGTTGCAGTCCCTCTCTGTTGAGCTCTTCCTCCTCCAGACCTCCAGACTCCCCTCAATAACCTCTCTTCTGCTCCACAGAAGTCCTACCAGTATGCCCTCTCCTTCGAAGAATGTGGTTAGGCCTGGGCTATTTCCTACCTTGATTCCCATCTCCCCATATTTGCAGCATTGTCGTCATACGCCGCCATGTGCACAGGTTTGTAATGGTTTAATCAACCCCCAGTCAACTCGTTTACATAGTAATTAGGCTCAATGTTGTTCCTCCATAGATGATTGAACATAAGGCATTGTTGCCCTTGAAAGAAATGATAGGAAAGTGCTAACATCTTAATATTGAATAGTTGACTTTTGCAACATTTTGATAAATTATATCTTGAAACATTTTGCTTGAGCTATTGAGAATTACATTTTGAAATACACATCTCAGAGTATTGCTTTCCTTACTTGATAAAATATAGTCCACCAAATATTACTTGCCTAGTTTGATATTTCCTTGAATTATACCTAGCACCTATATTTGCAAATAACTTGATAAAAGAATATAGTATAAGCAATTACTGACCCATTTTTCTCTTGGTCCATGTCATGGATTTATTACCCCCTTGGGATATTGCATGGATAGAAGGACCTACCCACCTGCAGTCTTCTGCTGTGGAGTATTGAGAACAAGCAAGGAGCATGGCAAGGTGCCCTTTATGTGGCATAGTTCTTTTATCTTAAGCATTTTGATGTAGTACCTCAAGTAAACAATGTTGTTCTTTTCTTTATGTTATGTATGTTGAGGAAACAAACACTATGTTCCTTATTGTTGATGTTATTGAGAACTTTGATTATCATATTATGTTACACATGGTTTGGAAACTATGTCGTCACATGAAATGGTACCAGAGCCATAAACGGACAGCACTCATGCATGTCTCGTAAAAATTAGGTTAGTTAGGAACATAAATTGAGTAGTGAGGACTTAAATAGTTGACAACAAATCCTAATTTTACTAGCCTTAACTATCAAGGATAGAGATAACAACATAAGTGCCCATATATGTGTCTTATCCTAAGAGTACTTAGAATATAATTCCATCATCTAGTAGATTCTGAATTCTATATCTAGGCATGGACTTATTTTGAGTTAGGGATTAGAATTTTTTTTGAAGTATATGCATCTACTTTTGCAATGAGGTCTAGTAGAACATCACTTGGACCCCTAGGTATAAAAATGTGGTAGAGTGCCCTAAATGATCTCCTTAGTTTGGGGCATCCTTAAATAATTATAAATATGGAAAATAGATAACATAAGTCCATTTTTTTTTAAATTTATGTTAATGTTGTCACGTATGATAAAATTCCATATAGAAAAAAAGTGTTGACAATCTGGCAAAGAAAATGACTGGTATAATGTCCATTATAATTGTGTAGATTACACCTTTTGAGAAAAAAGTATCTAAAGAAGCTATGGTACTAGAATTAATTAGATATAAAAGTATTTAGAATAGAATATTAGATACATACAATAGGAAATAGAAGGTAAAAAAAGAGAGTCAAAATTTGAATCCAACTGGGGATTAAGTTGGAGAAAAATTATTCGGACCAAAATATTATTAGACCCTATGCAGCTCAACTACATATAGAATTTTGGAGAATAATATGGTAATGAGACCCTAAAAAACTATAAATTATGACACAATATAGACATCAGTCCATGTTTAGAGACAAATATATTGATATAAAATTAATGAAGTATTGATAATTATAGATTGATCAATAAGCTTGTGGTGTAACTCAGACTTTTGCTAATTATGGCAAGAATCACATATTGAATATTTCAACTCTCATATTCTTATATGATGTTGAAGTCTTACAGATCAATCATATTAAGCGATAAAATTCAAAAATAGATATACTTTTTAAAGTAGCTTTTCAATAATAGTAGTAAATGAATTGGTGAGCCAACCTGAGTAGGACCTATCTTAGTAAAAATAGGCATTTAAGATAAAGCTCATCTAAGCAAACAAGCATAGTACGCTGAAGAAAAAATAGATTAGACATCGGTAGGAAGAAGATTATTAACAAGGAATTGATTTTGGGGACGAAATCCTTTTGAAGGGTGAAAGAGTTGAAACATATTGAAATTCAATGCTAAGTTTAATTTTTGAGCTATGATAAATAATCCTATAAAGTTGAAATTTCCTTTCTCAAAAGTTGCACTCATGCTTGCACTCCATTTGAAGTATCTTGAAACTCGAGCCCCAAAATGAAATTTTTCTTTGCTTTAGCCCAGACAATCTACATGGGGCCTACGGTTGAATGATTGTACTCCACTAGAATTTCTTGATTTTAGAATTTCATAAAAAGAAATTTAAAAAAAATAAAGTAGAAAAATAAATTTTATAGCCCAATTTAAGTTATGATTTTGAGAGTTAGTATTTTTGAAATTTAGATTAATTCCAACAAAAGATGTTTTCAAATTTGCAAGTTAAAATGACATGTAAATCAGGAGATACAAATTTATAAAGAAATACCCAAAAATAGGAATTAATAGGCCCTAATTATTGGTCAAACGGGTTTGACCCATCCCTACCCCTCACGCCTTCGTAAACTTAGCGTGGCGGCTATTTTGCAAACCAGAGCAACGGTGACAAAGCTCCTCCCTCTCACAATGTCTCGCCCTCCCATTTTGACTCCCACACATGTGACCTTGTTCCTCCTAAACCACCGACTACTTCATTAAGAGCATACAGAGCCTGATACCGTAGAGGTCATTGATGACCAGAGACTGGTGAAGAAACGGATGGCAAGCCACCCACGGAAACCCTCCCTATCCCAGATCGAGTAGGAGCCTTTGGTGGTTCCATTTGTACCCCTAGCATAAACCCTAGACCTCACGACACTACAAATACCCCTGGTCACTGCACCTTGGACCTACAACAATCACAGCCGCTGCAAGCCCTCTCTATTGAGCTCTTCCTCCTCCAGACGTGCAGACTCCCCTCAATAACCTCTCTTTTGCTCCACATAAGTCCTACCAGTCTTCCCTCTCCTTCAGAGAATATGGTTAGGCCTGGGCAGTTGCCTACCTCAATTCCCATCTCCCAAGATCTACAGCATCGTCGACATACACCATCCTATGCACAGGTTTGTAATGGTTTAGTCAACCCCCAGTCGACTGGTTAACATAATAATTAGGCTCAATGATGTTCCTTCACAGATGATTGAACATAAGGCATTGTTGCCCTTGAAAGAAATGATAGGAAAGTGCTAGCATCTTAATATTCAATAGTTGACTTTTGCAACATTTTGATAAATTGATATCTTGAAACATTTTTCTTGAACTATTGAGAATTACATTTTGGAATACACATCTCAGAGTATTGCTTTCCTTACTTGATAAATATAGTCCACCAAATATTACCTACCTAGTTTGATATTTCCTTGAATTATACCTAGCACCTATATTTGCAAATAACTTGATAAAAGAATATAGTATCAGAAATTGTTGACCCATTTTTCTCTTGGTCCATGTCGTGGATTTATTATCCCCTTGGGATATTGCATGGACAGAAGGCCCACCTAGAGTCTTCTACTGCGAAGTGTTGAGAACAAGCAAGGAGCATGGCAAGGTTCCCTTTGTGTGGCATAGTTTTGTTATCCTTCTTAGGCATTTTGATGTAGTACCTCAAGTAAACAATGTTGTTCTTTTCTTTATCTTATGTATGCCGAGGAAACAAACACCATGTTCCTTATTGTTGATGTTATTGAGAACTTTGATTATCATATTATGTTACACATGGTTTGGAAACTATATCATCACAAGTTATATCTGGTGTGTTGGACACAAATTTTCCATCAACTTTACATGTTGGAGTTGTTTGTACATTTATTTAATATTTTGAAGGTTCTACACACTTTCTCTCTCCTGATTTCATCTTTTAAACAAACTTTCTCCAAATTGAGTGAAAATTCACCAAAAGGATATATTTATGATGTAGATTATGAATTCAAGATTATTTTCCTCTTTTGGAGTCATTTATTATTTTATTTGATATTTTGGGGAAAACACATATTTGCTCTATCCAAAATGAATTAAATTAATTATTATTATTATTATGTGAGTAAAGTGAAACTTGACTCCCAAGTCAATTCGGACCCAAGAACACGATTTTTAACTTAGATTCCACTTTTGGGGTTTCCTTTAATGAGTTATGACACAATTAATATTTGTGGCCATTATTTTCACATTATTTCATTATTATCACTATTGCCTATCCGAAAACTTAATATTATCACCAAAAGATTTATGTGTGATTATTTGCATGGAATTTTATATAATTCATTATTACCTCATATGACAAATTATATGTGTCCATTATTGACTTAAGACTAATGTGAGAACACTAGGTAGCATTCAGATGATTTGTACATGCATTAACTCATTAGGGTTAATGTAAACACCTTTTAGGCCTAACCTCAACCTTGTTTGTCTATGGTCAAATGGTCAAAGATCTAGGGTAGGGTTTGAGATCTAGTATGTTACACTTGTTGTGAGAAGATGTACTTCAAGTTCTTGTGATATGTGAATATCTAATACTTCTCACCATAAAGGTAATGCATCCTGATCTTCAAGGCATGAACCACTATAGCTAGCTCTAGATTATGGGTGGGGTAGTTCTCCTCATTCTTCTTCAACTATCGCGATACAAAAGAGATCACATTCTTGTCTTACATCAGCACACAACCCAAATTGTTCCTTGACGCATCATAGAAAATGATATATCCTTTCCCCTGCTCAGACAGAACCAACATTGGCGCACTAGTCAACTTCTCATTTATCGGCTGGAAGGCACGCTGACACTTGTCATCCCAGACGAAAGGGACATCTTCTCTTGTCAACTTTGTTAAGGGTAACACCATTGCACTAAAGTTCTTAATGAACCTCCTGTAGTATCCTGTCAAACCTAGAAAACTACAAACTTTTGTCGACATCTTTGACTGTTCCACTCTGTCATTGACTCAACCTTCTTGGGGTCCACACGAACACCCTCAACAGATATCACATGTCTAAGGAAGGACACCTCCTTCAGCTAAAACTCGCACTTGCTAAACTTAGCGTACAACTGATATTATCTCAATAAGGTTAACGGTTGGCGCGGATGCTGCTCATGTTGTTGGCTATCCTGACTATATATCAAGATATCATCTATGAAGACCACCACAAACTAATCCAGATAAGGTATGAACATCATGTTCATCAAGTTCATGAATGATATCGGTGCATTGGTTAGCAAAAATGGCATAACTATGAACTTGTAGTAACCATACCTTGTCCTAAAGGATGACTTAGGTATGTCATCTGCCTTGATCCAGAACTGGTGATATCCTGACCTCATGTCTATCTTGGAAAAGACTGCACCACCTCATAACTGATCAAACAAATCATCAATTTGTGACAAAGGATACTTATTCTTTATCATCACCTTATTCAACTATTTGTGATCTATGCATAGCCTCATAGATCTATCTTTCTTCTTTACAAACAACACCGGAGCACCCCATGGAGACATGCTTGGTCTGATGAAAAATTTCTCAAGCAGCTCTTGCAACTATTTCTTCAACTCTGCCAACTCAGTTGGCGCCAT
The DNA here is from genome assembly GCA_963693085.1 of Alisma plantago-aquatica. Classification (NCBI taxonomy): domain Eukaryota; kingdom Viridiplantae; phylum Streptophyta; class Magnoliopsida; order Alismatales; family Alismataceae; genus Alisma; species Alisma plantago-aquatica. Next base: position 849,915,329 of record OY856412.1, read on the forward strand.
CCTGTATGGTGTATATGCTATCCGCTTTGTGTCAGGAACTAGATTGATCTCAAAATCAATCTCTCGAACTGGAGGAACACATGGAAACTCGTCTGGAAACACATCCTCAAACTCACAGACAACTGACACCTCCTGGATACTTGGACTCCTCGCTTTGGTATCCACCCCATGGGCTAAAATTGTTACGCAGCCTTGCCTCATCAACTTCTCTGGCATCATCGCTGATACCAGACATGTCGGGAGAATCTTCCTATCTCCTTGGACGATCTACAAAACATCACCATCAATGAATTTCACCACCTTGAAACTACTGTCAAAGACCACCTGATACTTCTCCAAGGTGTCCATTCCAAGGATCACATCGAATCCATGCATGTCAAGTGGTATAAGGACCACTTGAATGCTATTGACTGAAAAAGGAAGGACACAAGAAGGACACACCTCCCACAACTTTGTAGAACCAACCAATGGGGTTTCTAAGTGAAGATTGTCACATCTATGACTTATAGGGAAAGAACAAATATCAATCACTTCTCGAGTGATAAAAGAGTGTGTAGCACCTGGGTCAACTAAAACAGATATAAAGTAAGAAGCAGACAAATAAGAATGAAATAACTCCATCTGACCTATCACTACTCGTGAGTTGACACTCCTTCTGGATGACTCATGGTGTAGAATCGAGTCATTGCCTGTTGTTTCCCCCATCCTTTGTTGGCCTATCCAGAAGAACCAGCCTGCAATGCTTGTCTACATCCTCGACCTCCGCCACTGCCAAACTGCAGTCTCTACGAGCCATATTGACTCTGTCTCGGATGTTGGGTCACTTCATCATCCTTCACTAGACATGCCTACCTCAGATGTATTATCTTCCTACACTTATGGCAAGTCAAGGTCTCGGACTGTGGCCTAGACGGCCCCATCATTGATATTGATGTCGTGTTGTGGGCTCTTGTTGGTGGGAAAGTACAACCTCTTTCTTTACTTGGTGACCACTGTGTCTGAGGACCTGACTTCTGTTGTGTATGTGATGTTGAAAACCTAGGATTCTTGAAGCATGTCCCTGGTACTGTTGTGATCTCTTCTTGGCACTCTTCTCATGATTCTCAACCACTAATCTCTCTATCCTTCAAACTAACTTCACAAAAGTGGCAAACTTCTCTCTGTTCTCTAGGTATGACACTGGCGTTGTTGGCTCAGTACTCAGACCCTTCACAAAATGTCTGATCCTCTCTTGATCTATTATTGCCATGTGAGAACAGAACCTTAGAAGCTCCATAAACTTCACTTCATACTTGTTGATCAACATGGATCCCTACCAGATCCTCTCAAACTTGTTGATATTCTCATCTAGGTAGGTCTGAGGAAAGTATCGACTTATAAACTCATGTCAGAACTCTTCCCAACCAATCTCAACACCCGGTCTCTTCTCCTCCTCAATGACCCACCAATGGCCATCACTCCCCTTCGAAAGATACACAACATGCTTCACCTTGTCTACCTCAGGGAAGTTGAGGATCTTAAAGGCCTTTTCCAACTCCATCAACCACAGAATTGCACCCGCCGAGTCTGCCGTACCATCATACTCCACAACCCCAACTCACCTCAACCTTTTGAAGGTCTTCCCAAAACCTAAAGATTCCACATTGTGGACTATTGTTATTGCTTGAGGAATGGGCATTCGGTCCGCCATATGTGTAATCGTGGTCGTAAATTGTCCAAACATGGACTGAAAAGCATGATTGGACACCACTGTAGGGTCTAACTGGGGCATCTCATGCATAGCATCCACCCTCTCCTGCCTCCTTGCACCACCTCCTGGTGCAACAACACTGTTCTCAGCAACATGTTTTCGTGTTCTCCAACCAACTTTTCTTTACTTCTTCTTCTTCTGCATAAGCAGAAGTAACAATTAATAGACTGAAGGACACTAGAACAGACACAAATCCTAGTCATATGTCCTTGTAGACTCGGCAAACCTATGCTCTAATACCAACCAATATGTGACACCCCGCGCCACACAAAGTGAGATTACTCAAAACAAAATGTTGAACCAACACTAAGCAAACCAAGTTACCAGAAAATATAGGAAATTAATCCCATTTCACATATCCACCTCAAGTGGAAAGACATCACATCAGAGTCCACAAAATCCACATGTATATATAACACCTACCAAAAGATTATTACATAGCATTGTTTACGGACTCATTGTCCACAACATGTACATATGATAACATGTCAATTATACATACATGTCATATCTGTACATCACATGCATAAAGCCAAAACATCATCTTGATATACAACATCTACAAAAATCCTATAACATATCGGATCTTGGACCCTACCCTAGAGCTTTGACCTTTGGGCTTAGACAAACAAGGTTGAGGATAAATCTAAATGATGTTTTGTATAATCCCATTGAGCTAATGCATGTATAAATCACCCTAATGTAACCTAATGTTTACGCATTATATTTAGACCAATAATGGAACATAAAATGTGTCACATAGGGAATACATGAAAATGCATGATTAATAATCACACATAAATCTTTAGGTGAAGTTTTGACCATAATTAGATGGATAAAAATAATAATGATGATAAATGTGAGGATAATAGGCCCAAATATTAATTATGAGATAACTCATTAAAAGAAATCCAAAAAGTGAAATCTAAGCTAAGAATCGTGTTCCTTGGGAGTCAAGTTTCACATTATTCACATCATAATAATTCAATTTAGAAAGAGAAGATTTGAGTTTTCTCTAAAATATCAAATAAAATAATAAATGACTCCAAAAGAGGTCAATAATCTTGGATTCATAATCTACATATTAAAAATATCCTTTGGATAAATTTTCATCCAATTTGGAAGATGTTTGGATAAAAGATGAAATCAGGAGAGAGAAAGTGTGTAGAACCTTCAAAAATATTAAATAAAGTAAAAACAACTTCAACATGTAAAATTAAGGGAAAATTCGTATCCCACACACTTAATGTGACTTGTGGGTGAAGTTTCATTAAATTTGTATAACCTAGATGCCTTTAATGCATTAGGAAAGAGAAAATATGATTTGATTTAAAATAATTAAATAAAATACTATAAGCCTCCAAAAGTGAAAAAGGGTGCCAAAGTCAAATTCTACATGCTTTAATTGGCCTAGTTATCACATTTGGTAATTTTTGGTTACCGCTTGGGCCCTACAATAAATTAAAAAAGAAAGGATATGCTTTAACTATTTGATATTCGATAATATGGTTGGTTTCCTATAGTTCCTGGATTCAATTTGTCACGTTGCCAAAACACGATTTTATTTAGGGTCATCAGATTTGAATCGGGTGCTCGTGCTTTATCTCCCACCTCTCGCACACTGGTTCATATGCAGGCGGAAACCAGTTTTCTCCTCTCCCACTTTCTTGCTTATCTCCCTCTCTTCTCACTCTTATTCTTTGATTCTTTCTCCCCAAACTTCTCCTCACAGTTCCTATCACATGAATCTATAAAAGCTAGGGTTTAGGGGCATCCATGCCATGTTTGGTTGCAGCCTCCAACTTGCCATGTTTCACCCATGTTTCTTTCCCCCTTCCCTCCTCCACTCACAAGGCAATTGGGCCCTCATAAGACTCTTCCATAACCTCCGCTACTTCAGGGAGTCTTGCTTTACATTGGTGGTTTACCCTCATTTGATCCGGAACCAACTCAACCTGCTCGTCCCACCTGTGGTGGCCTCCATGACTCCAATGACAATGGTGTAACCATCAGAGAATGTGCCTAGAACGTGAGCACTTTTAGTTGGACCACTACAGACTTTCAGTGCCTTTGATTTCACAATATTCACAATAAGACAATTTTCCCCAATTTTTCTTATTTGCTTTCTGATTTTCAATTTAGGCTTGATTTTGACGGATTTGTTTCATATAGTTGCATAGTGGTTGTGTTCAGTTTTGCGGTGATGACTCAAATGATTGTACAATCTCCATTGATATTGTATCTTCCTGGTTTATCGTATCCTCGATTTTCTGCCTTCAGTTTGAACTGTCATTGTGGTAGGCACGATTTGAGGCCAAAAAGGCCCCAAGCTCTAATCTTGTATTGGGACCGCAAGGATTTGACGAAATGCATACATATAGTCTCCAGTGCTTTTTCCCCACTGCTTCACTAGCCAGTTTGGGTTCTGAATGTTTATAGCTCCACACCGGTATTGATGTTACATTACTGGTTTTTGAGTTCGAGAAGATGGTCCTCCAATCATTCTCTGATTTACCCCTCTCTTTCTCTTCGATTCTGTGTTTTTGTCATGAGGGAAATGCAGTCATTTTGCCAAGTTTCCCATTTATGGCCGTGTTGGTTCTAGGAATCTCAATTTTACCTTATTATCCTTGTCACAATGTACATGTAGATTTCTAAACAAGGGCTTAATCGTCTTCTAATAGTATATTGATTTTAGAAAACCAGTCAATAGATTTATCTTCAGATATTCATAATAAATTATAGCTCAGAAAAATATAATAAAATATGCTCTGGAATCATAAAAATATAACCTATTCAATGGTGATAAGATTTTCACTTAAATATAATGTTAAAAATATGTGATTTTAATGGATTTTCCTAAATAAGTAATAATTTGCAAAATTCATAACTAAATATCTAAAGTCAGAAAAATATAATAAAACATGTTTTGAACTAAAAAAAAGGTAATATAAAACATGGTGTGGTTTGATAACCTAACTCACTAATATTAAAAAGGTAATTTTCAGGATTTTGAATAATTAATGAAAATGTAACCCTAATTCTACATATATGCTTAATAGGTTCTTTGAAGGCCTAAGCTTGGATCTAGATCTATCTTGGACTTGTTTTGACTCTCAAGTGAGGTATGTTTTGCATCTCCTATTTTTTTTTTGAGAAATAACCTATTTTCTTTTTTCTCTTGGTCCTATGGACATTAGCCAACACATTATCTTATTCATTTGGAAATTATGCTTCATGTGAAGTATCTTATTTGTTATTGATCTTATGATCGTATTATTTGTTTTTGACATTCTCATGGAATCTTTGTTATGTTTTCTCATGGTGGAACTCTATATGATGACATGTGATGTCTTTTGTTCACTTATGAGGTGGATGCATATGTTGGTCACTTATGTGGTGACTAGTTTGTATAATCTGACTATACTTTCTACTTGCCTCTATATTAAACATGCTAGGTGATTCAGTAGCACTAGAGTAGTGTAATTGCATTCATTTTGGGTTATGTGCCCTTATTTATTTTTGAGATGGATGTTATGTTCCCCATATCTGGGTTTCAAATTTATGAGGTTTGGTCCACTTTATATATATATTTGGGAGTTTGGTTATGTGCCCTTCTCTATCAGGTTTCAAGTTTATAAGGCTTGGCTGCCATTGTCTTTATATTGTTCTAGGGCTATGTTTATCTCACATGCATGCAGGATGATGATAATTGATTATGGGTTATGTGCCATAATCTATGATATGTGCTTATGTGGCACAACTTTATTGTTTATTTGTGGCAAGTAATTCCTTTTGTTATCTCTTATTTTCCAACCTAGTTCTTTTATGCCCGATTGGGTAGTCCTTGTCTTTTCTATGGGAAGCCTTTTATATTTGTTGTCCTTTATTCCGTATATTGCTCAATTTCCTTTTTAGTATGCATGTACCAGCCTTTGTTGTTGTCATCTATTTTTCTCTTCTTGCTGGGGTATGCTTCCAACCCTAGGTGAAGGATATGGAGGATGTGGCATGCAGTTTTGGACCTAGCTTAAGGAATTAAAGCTTAGAGACAAAGTTGTTATGGTTTAGACTTCCCTCTATCTTTGATCCTTATGTTGTATCATACATGTAAACCCTATGTGGGAGATTAAGATATACTTTTGTAATCTTGTTGAGAAATTGAATATAGTCATTATTTTCTTCCACTGCTACACTTTGATTATTTTGTATACCATATAAATAAAGATTTGAAAATTTTACACCCGTTTCAACACACCTTTTGAGTATGTTGGGAATTGAGGTTTGATTCTTCAAATTTTAATAGGGAGTGGTTCCCCTCTGGGATCCCACTCCTTACAAATCCCCCAAGGACCTGAGAGTACAGGTACGATACATAGGACTTAACTATAAAACACACAAGTATCTTATCCAACCTTTACTCAACTATTGCTCCTCTTCTTAGTCTCAACAGCACAATCTTTGCCTTGTCATGCTCGACCATATAAAAGATGTGGAAACCCATGGGGTGAGACCAAACGTACTAGTGAGAGATGTAACTCTTTGCCAATGTCTATTAAAAGCACACATAACTCAGTATGTAGGTAACATACTTAATAGGTTGAGTAGATTTAGCTAAATGATATGTATCCTATCGATAAAGCAGATTAAACAAACTAGGCAGTTACCACTGAGCAGTAGAACAATTAATATTTGAAGAAGAAATATGAAGAACATGTATAATAATTGATTTCTCTTAGCTTATTATGATTCAAAAATTAGTACAAAGATAAGGAAAAGGGTTCAAACAATGTTATTTGCATTTGATCCTAATCAAAGTACACTATACGGCTATATTGCATCTTTTCTTATGCCTTGAGGAGATGAAGTATATCACTCATGCTCCACCTGACCACTACAAAGTCAAAATCAGTGCCATACAAGATGTAGGAGGAGCCGAACTCCTATTATCTCTCCACACCCTTAGTCAGTCTGAGTCTGCTGTAGTGACATGTCAAGTGAACTACAAAATAGCCTAGCCCATCTAGGTATATAGGTCATGGTGCTAGTGAAACTGAGTGACGACTATAGTCGCAATCCTGTCAAGGTATGACCACAACCATCCTCAAAAATATCATATATGTATATACACATTGTATCACATCATTGAGATACGACCTCGATCATTCTCACCAGGGTATGACTGCAGCCAATCATGTGAAATGCATATACTCAACAGTATACAACTCCGAGCTTCCACTAAGGGAGAACTTATTTCACAATCCAGCAAGTACTGACACTGAATATGGATCTACGGCACATGAAAACTTCATGCTTAGGGTTTCACTTGATTAATTAGTCCAATTGGGTATCTTTTAGCATCAATCAAGTTACAACGTACAAATCCTATACAAACTCTACAAAGATAAGGGCATTAACCAACTTCAAAAGATATAAAATGTATAAGGTGTGAAATTGTCACATCACCACATGATACTAGTAGCACTGCCATTCTCAAGGCCATCATCATAATCTCACTGTCTTGGGATATCAATCCCTTATCACATCACTGGAGGATAACACCTCATACTAGGTTTAAAGCCTCTGTCGGGTCATAAGACCCATTACATCATTATGATATCCATATGCCTCAACAAGGTTCATATCCATCACCCTGTATCATATGATCACCACCATATATTACACAAGCTATGACATTAATTTCACCTGTAAGGTTAGGGGTTCATAAACAAGAGATAGAAAACATCATAATGTGGTAACTACTTCAAATGAGACAAGCAAAAACATCATATTCCCCTTCATTAGGGTTAGGATTTGATACTTAGCTGATTAGGGTTTCACATCATGACTCAATCAACAAACCCTAATTATGTCACCTCCCATTTTCTTGGGGCATACTAGGATTATAACATCATCCTTAACTGGGTTAATCTACTATCAAAACAACTTTCAGTATCACCATCATTGTATGTACACATGTAACCATCTCAATATGTTATGCATGTGTTACAACCATGTAACATGTATGTGTATCGACCATACACTAAGCAAACATGAGTCACGACCATAAACCATCCAAGTGTCTTGACCTCAAGACAACTAGGTGTCTCGAAGGAGACAAGAACGTGTGTCTCGACCACCACAAAAGTAGGTGTTTCGACCGTGCACAAAACAAGAATCTTGACCATGACCATAACACATGTCTCGACCATCCATAAAATAAGAGTCTCAACAGCAACAAAACCATGTCTCTCGACCGCTACCCACATGGTGTCTCGACCACCATCAAGGTTATGTCACGACCACACAAGAGAAAGAATCACGACCGATACAAAAGCATGCATCTTGACCCAAAACCAAAACATAGGTCTCGACCAAGGGCAACACATATGTCTCGACCCAGACAAGATCAAGGTGTAGAAACCACCAAGGTCAAGATACAATAACAACACTTGGTCAACATCAAAAAAAAAGACAAACCTCATTCAAGACAGAAGGTTAACATCAAGGACGGTCACCATCAACAAGGTGGAAAACTCCATGCAAGAAGCACATCAAAACCTTGAAAATCAAACTTCAACATGAACACCTTCAAGAAACCAAACCAAGGTAAAGAATACCAAGCTTCAACCTCAAGAAAACCAACTCAAAACCTCAATAAAACACAAGGGCCAAACCAAAGCATGGTTATGAAATCAAGAAACATGATGCATGTATCAAAATCGCCTCAACCAACACTTAACAAGAATTTATGGTTTAAGAAAGAGACTAATCTACATGAGATTACTACAAAGTCTTAAAACTAAGATCATGGAAACTTCATATAGCATATTAGCATCAAGTTTAGATATCAAAACAGTAGCATGCAAGCATGATTCAAGGTGCAAGTAATAGAAGAAGGTAGAGAGTTATATAACCCTCCTTAAGAGAAGGAACAAGCTCCAAGCTCTCTATTCGCAAGGAAGAAGAAGAAGCTCCACCAAAAGCTCAACCCTCGGCCACAAGAGCACCTCAAGAAGAAGAAGACACCAAGGTCAAAGATAGCTCAAGAAAAGAGGGTGAAAACCCCTAGGCTGGCCCAAGAAGAAAGAAGAGAGAAGAGAAGAAAACTTCCTCACACTAGGGTATCACCTTGTCAAAATATGGCCTCCAACCCTTTGTGATGAGGAGCTCTCTCTCAAACGACCACCATGGATTGTCCACTGTCTAAGGCCAAGAAAGGGGAAGAAGAATGGTAGGGTTCCAAAGGAAAAACGTGATTAAGGGAAAAGAACCACTTATCAAGAAAGGAAACCACCAAGAATCGCCACAAGGAAGGTGATCAAGCTTCAAAGCACCACATGCAAGGTTGGTCGACCTCCAAAGAACCCAAGATCAGTCCTTCTTGCTCCTCAAAGCTCCAAGGATGAACACAAGAGAAGGGAGAAGAAAGAGGGCAGAAACAAATATGTACATGAATAAGAGAGAGGTTATATACTCAAAGGAGGAGGGAAGCATGGTACGGGTGAGGTGTCAACAAAAGAGATCACCAAAGAGACACTTGTCCACAAAATTAATTAACATGCAACCACTAAATGCATGCATAAAACCTATGGTGATAAAACTTAGGTGGGGTCTCGACCACTTGGGTCACTGCCACCCTAGGGTTTAGAAAAACCTCAAGATACCCTATCTCAACCACAACACAAGGTCACCAAACAAGCTTGGTCGAGATACACCACAAAAAGACAATTGTCTCGACCCAAAAGCACCTCAAGACCATCAAGGTTGAGACAACAACACCCAAGCAAGGTGTCTCGGTTGAGACACACCTAAAACACACCACAAGGTCGAGACATAGGCCGAGACAATAACACCTAAAAAGCAAGGTGTCTTGGTCGAGACACACCCAAAACACACCACAAGGTCAATAAATAGGTCAAGACACTCAACAAAGCTCATCAACATCGATATCGAGCAAACCCTAGAACCCTAGCATCACCACATGATGCCACCTCATCATCCAAGGTCTAACATGGCACCCCATAGCATCATTCTCTATCTTATGATTCTAAAGCACTAAGGGAACACTCAATATGTGAAAAATTACAAGATAACCCCTTAACATGGGTAAATTGCAACTTGGCCCAAAACAAACATACAAACCTCAAACATCATCAGAACATGATCAAACTAAAAGCAAAAGATTGTCACATGTTATCAAAGAATCTCAAATGATTAGATTAAGGTTCTAAGCATCTTATTAAGCAAATAAATCATACCCAAGCACTAAGCTATGTCAGGGGCCTTCAACCATAAACCCCTAACAAGGATTTCACCCCCAAAATCCTACACGAAAAGAGACAGGTACTTCATACGCATTTCTTCCTCAAACTCCCATGTGGCTTCCTCCATGCCACGATGGTGTCACAAAAGCTTAACCAAAATGATATCCTTCCTCTTTAACTTCTTGATCCTACTATCCAAGATCAGCAAAGACCTTCCACATAGGATATGTCTACATCAAGCTCAACCTCCACTGGCTGCAAAACCAACTCAGTATCAGGATGGCACTTCCTCAACATAGACACATGAAACATTGGATGCAACATGTGCAACTTAGGTGGAAACTGCAAGTTATATGCCACATTCCCAACACGTGCCACCACAGGGTAAGGTCTCATATACTGGGAGCCAACTTACCCTTCTTTCCAAACATCAAAACACCTTTCCAAGGAGACACCTTGAGATACACTATGTTCCCCACTTAGAACTCCAACGATCTACGCCAGTTATCTGCATACATCTTCTGCTTGTCATGGGCTGCTTTCAACTATTGTTAAATTACTTTGATTTTCTCTGTCATCTGCTGTACAAGCTCAGGACCAAGAAGCTAATATTCACCTGACTCATGTCAGCATAACAGAGATCTACAACGTCTCCCATACAATGTCTCATAAGGTTCCATTTCAATGCTCCTCTAATAAATGTTATTATAAGCAAACTCTATCAGATTGACGTGCACATTCCAATTGCCCAAAAATTGTAAGACACAAGTTCTCAACAAGTCCTTAAAAGCATGTATCGTCCTCTCAAACTTTCCATCTGTCTGTGGGTGAAACGCAGTGTTGAACCTTAATTGTGTACCCAAAGTGGTGTGCAAGCGCTCCCAAATGCGACTCGTGAACTAAGGACCTCTATTTGACATGATGGTAGCTGGGATACCATGCAAACACACTATCTCGTCAACATATATATGCGCAAGCTTCTCTGATGAGTATGTCGTCTTCACAAGTAAAAAGTGTGCTGACTTGGTCAACTTGTCAACGATCGCTCAAATGGAATCATGACCTTTGGTTGTCCTAGGCAGACCAACCACAAAGTCCATCGTAACATGATCCCATTTTCACTGTGGTATAGGCAACGATTGCAATGTTCCTGCATGCTTCTGATGCTCTGCCTTAACCTGCTGACACACTGCGCACTTGGTGACAAACTCTGTTGTATCACGTTTTAAACCAGGACGGTAATACATATCTTTAAGATTATGGTACATCTTGGTGCTACCTGGGTGCATAGTGTACACTGAAGAGTGAGCCTCTTCTAAAACCATCTTCCTCAAGTTGTCAACATCAGGAATCACAACTCTATTGTGATAGCACACTGTCCCGTCCTCTGTTTCGTGGAAGCCATTACTCTTCACGCTGCCAAACTTTGATCATATATGTTGTATCACAATATCACTCAGGTGTGCGTCTTTAATCTGTTGTCTTAACGCATGTTTCACTTGTAGTTGTGCCAGCAAACCTGCTAACATAGATACTTCCAACTTCACATTCATCTGACACAAAGAAACCAACATGTCTCTCTTATGACACACTAAGGAATATAAGTGTGTCTTATCCGTAGATGTTGCTCATGTTGTTGGCTATCCTGGCTCTATATCAATATATCACCAGATAAGGTCTAGACACTCTATTCATCAAGTCTATAAACGTAAGGCAGAGTTTTGAGTGTGTGCTCGCTGCCCGGAATTGTCTAATTGCTGCCTCCACGCTACCTCGTGCTATCCCAAATGGACTATGTGAGGCAGCCAGGATGGGGCGTGACGCTCTGCCGAACAGAGTCGTAGATTCTACCAACCATTTGTAAGTGTTGCATTTGTACCTGGAGAGAGACACCCGAGGGGGGAAGGCGGGCCAGGGCGGCTGCTGCAACCAGTGGTTGACAGCTAGCTAGCTCGGACGGGTTTGATGGTTTGGTACATGAGCGACGACTCCACTGACCGTGGTCTTATTTTACTAAAAATTTATTTGCCAACCGCTTATCAACGTCACACCATTGCCAAAACAGAAGCGAAAAAAGATTACAAGAAACGGACGCCTCTTTAAAGCAATGGAGGTCTGCTATTAGGAGGTAAAATGAAAAACATTTTGTTCATAACAATGAAAAAAGTATTTTTTGTTGTTATGCACACCTAACAGCAAAATGCTTCTCCATTTTACCTCTCATTCTTTCTCTATATAACATTTTCTTTATTGCAGTATACTATTGAAATCTGTACTGAATCAGTACGCATGTGATCTCGCTCCTGTTGGAGGTTGCCAAGCAAACACTAGAGATCAAAAGTAGTCTTGTCTCATGCTACTATATAAGTTAGCCAAGAATTCCCGGAATGCGGTCCGTCTGTGTATACACGTTGTAATAGTGGCAGCATGCTTAAGCCAATATGAAAAAGTGAAGAATGGAATATGTTAGTCAATGGATATCGTTGAATCCTTTTTGTTATGGTCTTTCTGTCCAAGTAAATCATTGACAGAAAACTAAACTACAAATCGAGTATATGCTAGAAGCTCGGTCCGCCTTCCCGTGCTCATAAAAGTTGTTGGACTAGTTGATATTGCAACCAACTCTCGGTGCATGTCATGCAACTATAATCAGTATCAAGACCTGACAAAGGAAAAGGATTGATGTGAGAAAAGTTGGCAGTCAACTATAAAATTTTGCCGCCTATTTCTGTGATATGAATCTTTGAAGAATAAGCAACATTTTCCACCATATGTGGGTGTGGGCAGACAAACATGTCGTGTGGTCATCACGAAGAATTAGAGAAAAATGTGCAGAAGTAACCACATCATTTTAGACGTTTTGTGACACCAAATACCATGGTCTATGCACAAGCATGTTGTAACGAATCAAAATTTAGAATTTTACTCTATTCTACGATTAGAAATCTAGTAAGATTGGTTTCTGAGATTTGATCAAATAAGGATATAAATTAATATATATACATAATGACTTAATTATATGCCAACATGTAAATAAAATCATAAAATATTTTACTTATTTTTTTGCTAATGTAATGGCTAAATAAAAATGAATAATAAACTTCAGAGTAACAACTGGTAATTCTATGTCTATAAATACTAATAATGTTCTATTATTTAAATAAATATAAAATTAATGAATTAAATATGTGAAATGTTTAAAATGTGAAATTTTGTGCATAATAATATATAACTCTTTTTGTATCAACGTTAAATTAATGAGACTTAATTGAAGATATCAATATATATAGATAAATTGTCTAAATCATAATGGTGATATAACTTACAAAAAAAATCAAAATCCAAATATAATAATAAATATGTGTTCTTGGGTCTCAATTATTTTGGGTGCCAAATTTCACATTATTTGAGAGACAATAACTATCTTAATCTTATTTAGAAAAGAAAACATGAGTTTTACTCCAAAATAAAAAATAATATGTTTGATGATTTCAAAAATGAGAATAAACCCCAAATTCATATTTCACATACCAAAATTAATTTATGTGTGAATTTCACATTAATTGGACAATTTTATGTATCCTAATTTAGTTTAGGAGAGAGAATATAACTTAAAGTCCAAAATATTAAATAAAATAATAAATCTTTCCAAAATAGAAAATTAATGACAAAATAAGACTCCCCACATTTTTTCACATCTTTTAAGTGTTTCCAAATACCTCTAACTGCTTAAAAATGAAAATGAGAGATAAGCCCAAAATATTAAATCTATTATTAAAAGAAAATATTAAATATATTAAATAAATAGTATAAACCAACTTGTATGGATTATACATATATTATTTATGTGAATTTATAATAAATAAAAGTATGGTGTAACATAAAAGGGAACTAATGTTGTACATGAACGCTAAATCTATAGAAAATTATCACGATGGAAATCTAAAAATATATTTAATTTTCAAATACAATGCAAACGAGGTAATTGCAACAATGTGAAATATGTGAGATATTTTAATAAGTAATATCAAACTCTAAACAACTAATTATCTTTACTTAATGTTTGAGAGATATAAATAAATAAAAACAATCATGTTAACATACCATAAAAATACTTTAACTTGATTATATATTTGTTTAGAAACAAATAAATATTTCCATATTTATATAATCATTTACTTAATTCGGTAAGAGATAATAATTATCTTGACTAAATAGTTTCCTTAAAATAGTTAACAAAAAGGAAATAAGAGAAAAATGGTTTTATGGATAATGTTTACACTCTTTTGATTTGCAATTTATGTGTCTATAATAATTAGCTTTAGATATATAAATTTATTCGCATCTAACTACTTCATAAATAATTAATGTAAAATATATAAGAAATTATATGGTTGCCTCAAATTTGGAATTTTGAATCTAACTTAATATTAATTACATAGATGTCTTTTATTTAAAATGATATTATTATACACATTTTTAATGACTCAACGTGAGAAGAGAAATATTGCGTGAAAGTGATTTTGTAATGGAATAAGTGTGTATAAGAGGTTGATAAATAGAATAATAGAAAAAGAATTCAATGAGCATATCCTACATACTTGTGTTGACTCAAGGTCTAAATTGACTAAAATCTTATTTTGATGATGACTAACTATTCCACTTATTTGTGTCTAATTATTCTACTTGAGTGATTTAGATTAAGTATAGGTAGACTCCAAATGCCCTAACTTACGCATCCTAACTTGGGGAAAAGATAGGTGAAAATCATTGCAAGTGCACTTTTGTAAAATATGATGTCTCTCTTTTAGAATCATGTCGTAAATCACTTGTAATGATTGTATGACTTATAATTATACTTAGAAAAAACTAGGAACACTTAAATTGAATATTTAAGAACTTTAATGACATTTTCCAAAATACATCACAGAGTGTCCATTCGGTCGAGTTTCTCCTGTGACAAACTTGACCAACACCCTTGATGTATTTTGCAAATGTCCATGTTCAATCAAGTTTTCAAAACATAGAACTCGACTGAAATCCTACACTAGCAAATCAAATTTAAGTGATCGGTCAAGTTTCATCCAAGATAAACTCAACCGATGCTTCAAATTTGCTTTGTTGCATGGTACAAATTATACATGAAGTGTAGAAAAAGTATTTCTAACAGAGTGTTGTAAAACTCAGAAAAATATCCATTACAACACCTAAAACGGCTAGTATTCATCCTTAAATGTTTCTACTGACTAGTAGGTATCCCCAACTATAAATTGGACCCCTTGGGCTTCATCCCATGGTTAGACAAGTACTATAAAGGTCGCTATATTATAGTTGAGTGCCTCCAAAAGCCTCCTTTCACTCTTAAGCTTAATTACTTGCTACATCCATTAGAGTGAGTGGGAGATTTATAAGAGAGCTAGTCCTACATGTATATCTTGAGAGGCTCTCACTTCCTCCACCTCCCAATCTCTCATTTCTACCATGAAGATGAAGATTATCTCTCTTGGCTAAGAGAGGTGTATAAGAAGAAGGGAAGGAGTCCTTTGGTGAAAGTTTATCCTTGGTGAAGGTGAAGTCGAAGGGGTAAGGTCCAAGAAGAGTGGGTAATTACTTTAAGGCGGAAGACTTGTATAAGAGTGGATAAGTCTTTGGTGAAGGCAAATGACTCGTTGCAAAATGGGTAAGTTCTTGGTGAGCTTGAAGACTCAATCTTGGATAGGTAAGTCCTTTCGTAGGTTGTTGGCTCGCTTCTCCTTAAAGGGAAGGATGAGTATCCATGGACTGAAAAAAGGAAGGTCATATATTGTATCTCTTATAATGGAATATAAGGAAGGTACAATGATTGAAAAATTCTAGAGCTTGACCTCTCTAGGTAGTGGACTGACTTACTCCTAGTTTGGAGTATGGAACCACTCTACATAGCTTGTGTTCTTGTGCTTGTTCAATCTCTCTCCCTTGCTATGCATGTTTTAGTTACACTCAAAATTCATACTTGCATATTATCTTAGAAATATCTAGAAGCTCTAATTAATTTTGTTTAAGTGAATTTAGCTCTATTTATCCCCCCCACCTAGAGACCATTCTAGATCCAACAAGTGGTATCAGAACATGCTTTCTCCAAGCATATTTCCATAAGTAGGAGAAGATGAGTGACTATCAAGGAGGGAGATACCTCATCAACATTCTAATAATTGATGGGAGCAGTTTCTTATATTGAAAGAGAAGGATTCAATACTACATCCAAGGATCAAGTGTTGACCTATGGATAATGGTGGACCTTCCATACAAGCCACCGGAGACAAAGATAGAATAATGGGATGAACCTACTTTGAAGAAAGTAACCTTGAACGAAAGAGACATCAACATTCTGTATGCCTCCATGTCCCCCACCAAATTCAAATGGATTTCTTCTTGTGAGATAGTCTATGAGATATGGAGAAATCTATGTATCATTTATGAGGGGACAAAACAAGTAAAGGAAAGCAAAGACTATATGCTCAAAGGCCTTCTTGAAAGCTTCAAGATGGAAAAGGAGGAGAGTATAGCCGAGATGTACTCATGGCTCAACACCATTGTGAATGGTCTTATTATTCTAGATCATCGTATGGATAGAGGAGATATCAACACAAAGATCCTTAGAACTCTCCCCAAGAGGTGGGAATCCAAGGTGACCTCCATTGAAGAAACAAAATCTCTTGGTGATATCCCTATTGAAGAGCTCATAGGAAATTTACATGCCTATGAAGTCAAACTTGACAAGCAAAATGAAGAAGAAAGAGAAGAAGATAAAGAGGTAAAGAGAATGAAGAAGGCTGAAATCAAAGCACATTGAAGTTATTATTGGTCAATCCTCTCCATTCTCTCAAGTTGAAGAAGATGCCATGTACTCCAAGGGTAGACTCTACAAAGGCAATTCCTCCTCCTTCACATGGTGCTTCAAGTGTGGAAAGAAGGGTCACTTCAAGGAAGATTGTCCACAAGATAAAAAGACCCATCATCATAAGAGAAGAGGAGAAATACAAGAAGGAGAAATGACACCACATCTCAAGTAACTCCTCCAACTCAGGCTCAAGTAAAGAATCTAGCTCAAGCTCTAGTGAAGATGGAGAATGTCACTTTTCTCTCATGGACTCAACAACTAAAAACTCAAATGAGGTCAATATAAACTCTTTAGATAAACAATCTTTAATTGCCCTTATTCATGCTACTCATGCCTCTCTTAAGTCTTCTAAAAAGAAAAAGAAAAAGCTTGCTAGAATTGTTCATAATATGCATATAGAAAAATATGATCTTGAACATGCTAATATTTGCTTGTTAGATGAAACCAATGCTTATCTTAGTTAAGTAGACTCTATTAAACTTGAAAATGCTATCTTACTTGATAAGATTAGATTTCTAGAAGCCCAATCCCTTATGCCTAGTTGTAATGAAGAGCATAGTAATATTGTGAATTCTCTCATGTTTGATATTGATGTTCGTAAAACTAAAAATGATGGAAAACATTTTACTTTGCAAGGAATGGAATATGAAAATGGTGTTTATCTTTCTAATATTGCTTTGTTTGAAAAACAAAATGCTTCCTTGATTGATAAAATCAATGTTCTTGAATCTTTTTCTAGTTCTACTAGTAGAGAGAATAATGTTTCTGCTCTTCATATTGATAAAGATTATTGTATGACTAATGCTCTTTGCTTAGAAACCAATCTTGTGCGTGCTAGAGATAATATCAATCAATTGTATTCTACTATTACTTTTCTTATGCATGATAATCATAGTTTGAGATCTTCAATGCAACAATTCTTATATGACAAAAAGAATCTTAATCAAATCTTAGATCATTTTACCGAACAAATGGGTAGAGATGGTTTTGGACATGATAGTAGCCAAAGGAACTACAAAGATTAGGTACCTTCAATTTGCAATGAAGAATCTTCTAGTTCCAAGGCTATGAGATCATTTAATCATTACAATGAAATAAGTCATGATTCTACTTATTGTGCTTTTAGGATAGCACCCAAGATAAATAGGACTTGGGTTGCTAAGCTAACCCCTTTGGACCCAAAAATATTATTGGGGACCATTTCATCTTTCTTCTTGTAGGTCAAGTGCAATTGGTTTGACATGAGCTATAGATTTGTGAATTGACTTCTAAATTCACATGAAAGAAGAGAAGTCAGATGTGTATGGGGGTGGTAACAAGTGGAAAAACAATGGTAAAAACAAAGGTAATGTTACTCTTGCTCATATCCAATCATAGCTTGTTTTTGTCAAGTTAGTGTGCATTATCATCATCATCATCATCATCATCAACTAAGCTTCAATCCCAACTATGTTGGGGTTGACTACATGGATCCTTCTTTTCCATTCAGTCCTATCATGGGTCATGTTCTGGTTGAGATGTAGATATTTAAAATCTCAGGCCTTCCTCTTCTTCTATTAATTGTGCTTGCCTTAATAGTATTGCTTCGTATAAGTGCATTAGTTGGTTTGTGTTGCACATGTCCATACCATCTGAGTCAGCCCTTGTGCAACTTGTCTCCAATGCTCGCCACCCCCACTTTATTCCTGATATAATCATTTCTCAAGCGATCTTTTCTTGTCTTACCACACATCCATCTCAACATATGCATTTCAGCCACGCTCATCTTGTTGAGTCCTTGTTTCTTCACCGCCCAACATTCACTCCCATAGAGCATGGCTAGTCGTATAGCAGTTTTATAAACTTGCTTTTTAGTTTGAGAGGGATCTTCCGATCACATAATACTCTAGTTGCACTCCTCCATTTCAAACATCCTGTAGCGATCCTATGACAAACATCATTTTGGACATCGCCATCTGTTTGAATGATAGAGCCCAAGTAACAAAATTTATCACATTTTGGTATATCTACTCCATCCAACTTGGCTCCACCATTCACACTGTGAGATTGGCTGAAATTGCAATGCATATACTTAGTTTGCTCCTACTAATCATCAATCCATTTGATTCCAGTGCCTTTCTCTAAAGTTAAACTTTATCATTCAAATTATCTTTAGTTTCGTCAATCAATACAACATCATCAGCAAATAACATACACCAAGGAAAATCATCCTGAACATTCTTTGTCAACTCATCCATAACAAGAACAAACAGATATAGGTTGAGTGTGGATCCTTGGTGTATCCCAACTGTGATGGGAAATGTTGGTGTCTCACCTCTAGGATTCTTCACACTTGCAATAGAGCTACCGTACATATCTTTAATCAAGTCAATGTATTGGATTGGCACACCCTTTTTCCTCAAAACCATCCACAACACTTCTCTGGGTACTCGATCATAAGCCTTTTCCAAATCAATAAAAACCATGTGAAGATCTCTTTTTCTTTCCCTATACTTATCTATAAGCCTCCTTATCAGAAAAATAGCATCTGTTGTTGATCTACCAGGTATGAAACCAAATTGGTTGTTTGATATCTACCTTATAGATCTTAGCATTTGCTCAATGATCCTCTCCCAAAGCTTCATTATACATATGGTTTTTGAGTCAAAATTGGTATATGGTGATTCTCATCACTTCCTCACTCAAAATTTATTTCTGATGCTTTCCCAATGCATTACTAACTTGCTTACACATGTTTGGATATGGTTTATGTTTTTATCATGCCTCTAGATATTTTTTTCTGAGATATATGTGCTTTTTGCCAGTAATTGTTGTTAGCTGAGTTTGTCTTAGTAAAAACTCGACCTACGAGCACCAATGGGTGTTGCCAATAGCTGTTGTCAGCTAAGAAGTTCAACCCATAACTCGAACGACAACACTATGCATAGAATACACATGTAGATTTTTGAATGAGAATTTTCTTATCAACTAGATTTTCTCAACCAATAGATGTATTCTATGGCACTCCCTTTGGTACCTTTATATGATAGGCATATTTCCATGTTTTAAATTGCCTATCTTGCATATAGTTATATCTCTCTAATTGTTATATTGATATCTCTATATCTTGTCATTATCTATCTTGAGTTGTTATGCATGTTTTGATGATGATCTCTTTGGATCTCTTAGTTGTGTCTTAAATTGTTTTCGTTGTGATCTAACTTGCTACATCTATTAAGGAATATATATTGTGATGCAACATGAGATTATTAATGGTAATCCTCTTTTGGTAATTATGCATATTTACTAGTTAGTTATATCCTTTCATTCTTTTAAAACTACATATCTCTTTGTTTGGATATATCTCTACATCTACTCATAGCTTGTTCTTTAACTTGTAAATCGTATGCTATGATCTAGATCCTACATGTAAGACCCATGACCTAGCTTTTTAGCTAATCTTGTTTTCTTTGAATGATAAGATTCTTAGAACCTTAATATAATCTTTTGAGATGCTTTTATAACATGTGATAAAATTATGTTTCCAGTTTGGTCATGTTTGGTTGATGTTTGAGCCATGTATGCTTGTTTTGGACCAAGTTGCAATTTACCCATTTTAAGGGTTTATCTTGAAATTTTACACATGTAGGGTGTACCATATGTGCCTTGACATCATAAGAGAGAGAAAGATGCATAGGGGCACCTTGTTTGGGTCTTGGTTTTTGATGTGGCACCATATGTAGTATTAAGGTTTCTGGGGTTTGTTTTGTTGATGGGTGTCAACCTTGTTGTGTTGACCTTTGTAGAAACCATATGCGTGTACCTTGGGGGTGTTGTAACCACAAAACTTTCCTTGGATGATGCTTTTTGTGACCAGGGTGCCTTGACTCTTGTTTTTTTCTCTAGGGTTTGTGTTGAAGAAGTGTTGCGACCTTGTTTGTTTGGTTGTGTGTAGCGATCGCTACACCTTGTTTTGTTTCGACTTTTGATGTTTGTTGTAACCATGACAAGGTGTGTAGTGAACCTAAGTGGTTTCTACACCACCTTGGTTTTATCAACCTTCGATGCATGCATGTTTTGAGTGGCTTCATGGCTGATTCTTTCAGGGACTAATTGTCCTTTGGTGCTATAATACCGTGACACCTCAAAACCCTTTACCTCCCTCCTACCCTCAAGTATATAAGCTCTCTTTTTCAAATGCAAGCAGTCCTTTTAGCTCTCTTTTCTCCATCTCTTATCCTTTTATTCATACTTGGAGCTTGGTGGAGTAAGAGAAGGCTGATCTTGGAGCTTTGGTGACCGATCATCCTTGCATGTAGTGATCTTGAGCTTGATTATCTTCTTTGTGGTTATCCTTGATGATTCTCTTTAACCTTGTAGGTGGAATGAATGGCATAGCTATTGAATGCTATGGTGTACTTGAATTGACATAGGGTGATGATTATGGGCCTTGATAAGGCATGATGAGATAATAAAGATGTGTTTTGAGTCTTATGACCTGGCAGAGGCTCAATGCCTAATGTGAGGTGATATCCTCTAGGGATGTGATTAGGGATGATTAACCCAAGATGATGTGATAATGATGTTGTCCTTATGTAGCAGTGATAATGTGTAATGATGGTGATGGCCTTGGGAATGGCAGTGAGACAAATATCATCTGATGACGTGACAAGTTCATACTTTATACGTTTTATGTCTTATGAAGTTGATTTATTGTTATGCAATCTAGACTAATTTAGGGGTTTGTATGACCACTTGTATGATGAAGCCTTAATTCACCCAATTGGCAGAACTAATATAGTGAAACCCTAATCATGTAGTTGCCTTGTGCCATAGACCCATTCAGTGTCAGAACTTGTTTGATGGTGAAACAAGTAAGTCCTATGGGAATCTCGGAGCACATATTGTTGAATATGTTGGGGCATAAGTCGAGAGTATATCTTTGCATCCACAATTACAAGTTTTAGAGGGTGACTATGGTCATGCCTTGAAGTTTGTGATATTATGATATTTGTGAATGGCAGCAGTGCAAATGCATAATGCCTCTTTTAGAATGACCATGTGTGAACTTGTTCTCCAGTGTGGTGCCATGTACCAAGGCGGGCTAGGTGTTTTTAGCTTGACTATATGTTGCTGATTGGCAGTTGACTTTTATGTCTCTGCGGTGTTTCTCTCATACTGACCGAAAGGTGGTGGTGAGGTCATGGATTCCGGCTCTTCCATAGACCTTGTATGGAACTAATTTTGACTTCACAGTGGTCAGTTGGATTTGTGTGGTACGACTCAAATCCGCATGGCATTAATAAAAGATGTAATACAACCATGTAGAATATTTGCACTGGGTTAAATACAAATAACATTGGATGACCCTTTGCCTTATTTCTTGTATTGCTAAGTTGATAAAGGATATACATGTTCTTCATTTTCCTTCTCAAAGTATATGATGTTCTACTACTTTGTTGTAGATTCCGAAATTGCTTAAATGGTGTTATCTATTTCAAACGTTCAATTAGCTTAATCTTCTCATCTTGTTAATAACATTACATTTTTCTCTTTTATATATATGTGTTAATCATAGTTGCGGCGAAGAGTTATTGTAACATCCCAGGATTTGAGGCCTCAGATAAAATGATCTTAAAAGGAATGATTGGACTACCCATATCACCAAGGTGCACCTCCTTTTCAGGGATTCCATCACTAAAGAACTCTATAATTAAGTGTGCTCATCTAGGAGTAGTACTAGGATGGGTGACCAGTCGAAAAGTTGATCCTAGCTTGCGCGTGAGTGAGGAAAAATCACGTAGTTATGGCTAGTGGTGGTCTGTGGGGCTAGTCGTCATTTCTAAAACTCTACTAGAGGCTTGGGCCATGGGCCCGAGCTTTACAAATGGTATTAGAGTCGATTCCCCTCCAATAGGTGGGGTCCACATGGGCATATGACATGCTAGTCTTAAACTGTGCAGTTCAGGCAAGTTGGAAAGGGTTATCCACTGAGATGAGATGGAGCCGCCCTTGCGTTGGTATCCGTAGATGGGAGTTGGGTGTCCATGGGCCATTCTAGATCTGTACTGAAAAGAGGAACATATTATGAAGCCATATATTGAGCCTTTGATGAGAACGTTAAGAGTCTAAGTGGAGGATATTGTAACATCCCAGGATTTGAGGCCTTAGATAAAATGATCTTAAAAGGAATGACTGGAATACCCATATCACCAATGTGCACCTCCTTTTCAGGGAGCTCATCACTAAAGAACTCCATAGTTAAGCGTGCTCATGTTGGAGTAGTACTAGGATGGGTGACCTGTCAGGATGTTGATCTTGGCTTGCGCGTAAGTGAGGAAAAAGCACGCAGTTAAGGCTAGTGGTGGTCTATGGGGACAATGAAACTCTACTAGAGCCTTGGGTCATGGGCCCAAGCTTTACAGTTATATCTCTCGCTTGGATGTTGGTCTCACCGTGTAAGTTTCCACATCTTTTAGGTGTTCATTCACGACGAGGTAGAGATCATAGAGCAGCAATAGTTGTTGAATGTTATATATGATGCTAGTGTTTTATAGTAGAGTCATATGTCCCATCCTTGCACACTCAGATCCTTGAGGAGGTTTTGTGGTTTGCACATCAATATGAGGTTTTTGGAAGTACGCCATGGTTGTACAAATATGGCTTGTATATATGAACAAGATACCATATGTAATAGGTTGTGGCTTATTAGTGAGTGAACAATGATATGTATCATCTTTTGGCATCAGCAGATGGCATAGTTTTTTGTTTCAGATGTAATATATTTCAGCTTTTATGTTTATATGAATTGGTTTTAATTTACCCTATTTTATGGTAATCTGGATGCTTAATGTTAACTCCATGCTTTGTTTTGACTAATCTCATTTTGTGTGGTGATGGTCTTCACAGTTTGGTTGTTATCAGAGCTTTAGGCTTGGTGAGTCTATAGGGATATAGGACTAGGGTTTGTGCTTGTTTTAGTGTCCTCCAGTATATCTTATGCTAACGGATGTTTATGCAGAAGAAAAAAAGAAGAAGAAGAGAGGAAAAGATGCCTGAAGAACATGAAGAACATGTTGTCGAGAGTAGTGTTGCTGCACCTAGAGGTGGTGCAAGGAGGAAGGTTAGGGAAGATAGGGCTCCTGAAGTGCCCTAATTCCAGTCATGATGGAAAACCCCGCATTCCAATCCTTGTTTGGGCAATTTATGGATAAGATGATGCACATGGCATATAGAATGTCCATACCTCAACCAAGGGTAGTTGTTCCCAATGTAGAATCTTTGGGTTCTGGGAAGACCTTTGAGAGGTTGACGCGTGTTGGGGCGATTGGGTACGCTGGTATAGTGGACCCAACCGACGCTGATGTGTGGTTAACAGAGTTAGAAAAGGCCTTCAAGATCCTCAACACCCCAGAGGAGGATAAGATGAAGTATGTAGTGTATATGTTGAAGGGGAGTGATGGCCATTGGTGGTCCATTGAGGAGGATAAAAGGCCTGGTGGTGCCATCAACAACGAAGAGTTCTGACGGGAGCTTGTGAGTCAGTATTGTCCTCATACCTATCTGGATGAGAAGATCTCACAGTTCACGAAGATATGACTATGTCAATCAACGAGCATGAGGTAAAGTTTATGGAACTTTTGAGATTTTGTCCTCATATGGATGCGACAGACCATGAGAGGACCAGATACTTTGAGAAGGGTTTGAGCACGGAGTTGATGATGACGGTGTCGGCTTTGGATAATAGAGAGAGGTTTGCCACGTTTGTGGAATCTGTTAGGAGGATTGAATGGTCGATAATAGAGAATCGTGAGGCAAATGCCAAGAAGAGATTAACACAATACCAACGACAGTCTTCTAGAGGCTTTAAGAAGCCTAGGTTTTTAGCACCTCAATCTCAATAGAGTTCAGATTTATAGTCACAATGGTCTCCAAGTAGAGGTAGAGGCCGAAGTTTTCCACCAGTAGGAGCCCATAGTGCATCATCAGTTTTAGTGACAGAGCCATCTAGGCCATGGCATGAGAGTATAACTTGCTACGGATGTGGGCATACTGGGCATAGACATGCATATTGCCCAATGAAGGATGAGGAGGTGACCCTGTAGCCGAGATAGAGTCAACAAGGGTTGCAACAATGATAGTTCAACAGCGGTGGAGGTCGATGATGCGGTCAGGCATCGCAAGCTAGTTCTTCTGGGCAAGCCAGTAGAGGAAGGGGGTGGCAACATGCAACAACTCAATTCTACACCATGAGTCATCTGAAAGGATTGGTCCACCCGCGAGTTGTGACAGGTCAAACGGAGTTATTTTATTTTGATTTGTCTTTTTCTTCCTTTACATCTATTTTGGTTGATCCGGGTGTGATGTACTCTTTTATAACTAGAGAAGTGATAGATAGATGTTCCTTTCTTATTAGTTGTAGATGTAATAGTCTTCATTTAGAAGCCTCTTTGGTTGGTTCTGTTGAGTTGCGGGAGGTGTGTCCTTCCTGTGTCCTTTCTTTTTTCAAGACATAACATTCAAGTGATCTCATACCACTTGACTTGCATGGATTGGATGTGATCCTTGGAATGGATACCTTGGAGAAGTATTGAGTGGTCTTGGATTGTAGTTCCAAAGTGGCAAAGTTTGTCGAATGTGATGTGATGTGGGTCTTGCAATGAGATAGGAAGATTCTTCCTACGTGCTTGGTGTTAGCTATGATGGAAGAATGGTTGATGAGACAAGGATGTGAAGCATTCTTGGCAAACGTGGTGGATGCCAAGGTGAGGAATCCTAGTATCCAGGAGGTGCTCGTTGTTTGTGAGTTTGAGGATGTATTTCTGGATGAGTTCCCAGGTGTACCCCCTCCTAAAGAGATTGACTTTGAGATCAATCTGGTTCCTGGTACACAGCCGATAGAGCAGACACCGTACATGATGGCACCAGTAGAGATGCAAGAGTTGAAGAAACAATTGCAAGAGCTGCTTGAGAAGGGTTTTATCAAATTGAGCACATCATCATGAGGTGCTCCCATGGTGTTTGTAAAGAAGAAAGATGGTTCAATACGGTTGTGCATAGATTACCGACAGTTGAACAAAGTGACGATCAAGAACAAGTATCCTTTGTCACGGTGGATTGATGATCCGTTTGATTAGTTGCAAGGCACCACAATGTTTTCAAAGATAGACCTGAGATCAAGATATCACCAGTTGTAGATCAAGGTAGATGATACACCCAAGTCAGCTTATCAAACTCGACCCAAGTCAGCTTTTCAAACTAGATATGGTCATTTCAAGCTCGTGGTTATGCCGTTTTCGTTAACCAATGCACTGGCAGCATTCATGGACTTGATGAACAAGGTGTTTCAGCCATATCTTGATCAGATTGTGGTTGTGTTCATAGATGATATCTTGATATACTCTAGAGACAACCAGTAACACAAGCAACATTTACGTCAAGCATTGACCTTGTTGAGACAACATCAGTTGTATGCCAAGTTCAGCAAGTGCAAGTTTTGACTAAAGGAGGTATCTTTCCTTGGACACATAACATCTACAGAGAGTGTTCTTGAGTCCGTGATAGAGTGGAAGCCGCCGAAGACATTGACATAAGTCTGTAATTTCTGGATTTGGCATGTTACTACAAGAGATTCATCAAGAACTTTAGTGCCATAGCGTTACCCCTAATGAAGTTGACAAGGAAAGATTTGTCTTTTATCTAGGATGAAGGTGTCAGTGTTCCTTTCAGTTGTTAAAGAGGAAGATGAGTAGTGTACCAATGTTGGTCTTACCTGAGCAAGGGAAAGGTCATATCATCTTCTGTGACGTGTCGAAGAACGGTTTGGGTTGTGTGTTGATGCAAGATAAGAATGCATTTCTTTTGCTTCACGAAAGGTCAAGAAACACAAGGAGAATTATTTCACACATGATATGTGCTGGCTAAATTGAACACTATTATAATCCCTTTGTTTTTATTATGAAAAACATTTCATCCTTGTGGATCTAACGTGCTACTTGAGTGTTGCAGGAACTAGGTGGATGACACAACTTGGAAGATATATATGCTCAAAATGCTTTAATTCATGATTGTAATCAAATGTAAAAACTTGTACAAGTATATAATGTACAAGTACTTAGATATCATGTAAATCAAGCATTTAGATCTTCCCTAGCCAATCACAACACTTAGATAGGTCATCCCCTACAATAGTGTCACAACTGCACACTGATACACACACTTAGTACATAGTTTAAAATATTGAAATAGAGTCATTCTCGGTCGACAAACTTATCGACCGAGACACTCTCGGTTGACAATCTCCTCGACCGAGAATGACCCAAGTAGCCGTTAGACATAGCAGACAAGGTAGTTGGGAGTTGGAATAGAACATTATACACTCTTGCTCCAAACAGTCCATCGGTCGACAAAAACTTCGACCGACTGGGATCTCAGTCGGCAATTCCTCGACCAAGACTGTCTCTGTCTGCACTTTTCAGGATTAATTAACTATCCATTACTAAAGAAATTAGTTTATACCTAACGGCTAGTTAAGCACTAAGAACCCCCTAGAAAGTGTCTAGAACATCCTTAAGCATTCATAGGCCATTCCTATAAATAGGACATGCCTTAGGACACCCAAAATACACTTGTGCAATACTTGAGCTTACACACTTGCAATTGGCAATCTGTTCTTGAGCAATTGAGCAACTCTAGCACTTGCTACTCATTTCCTTTGCTCCAATTTTGTGTCCTATAGGCTAGCATCTCCTACCCACTGCATTTACAATTCCATACACAATGGTTAGGAGATCAAAACGCTTGATATAGGAAATCAAGCCTTGTGCTACAAGTGGTAATTGTAATTTCTATTTTCCCTTCTTGTTCTTTCTTATTGCTTGTACTCTCCTTGCTACTCCTAGGGGATTGGAGGTTGCAGATTGGAGAGGGTTTGATCTTCTCGGTGGAGAAGGAGGACTTTGGACTACTTCAAGAAGGTTGTCTCAACGGGAAGCTACTTCAAGGGGGAGCTTGAAGTTACTTCAAGGAAGGCTGCTTCAAGGTTGGTGAGACTACTTCAAGGTGAAGGTTGTCCAAAGGGTGATGAAAGTGTTGTAATTTTATGTAACATCCTTGCGAGGTAATAAAATTAAATACTTTCAAAATCCCAATTGGAAACAATTGGGTAGTGGACTGACTCCTTTAGTTTTTACTAAAGGTGGAACCACTCTAAACACCTTGCCTTCTTATTATCTCAATTGTGGTTGTTTGAGTTGAATTATTTTTAAAATATATATAAAACCCTATTCACCCCCCTCTAGTGGTTTTTAATTTGGTATCAGAGCAGGCTTCAAGGAACTCTAATCGAGTCTTGAAGAATGAAGGGTGGTGGTGTCTACAACCACAAGCAAAGGAGAAGCATGGACCAATCTTCAACAAGATGTAGTTGGTGCTTAGGAATAAGGCATACAACACCTAGCTGTCCATGGAGGTTAAAGAAGGACGATGTGCACAAAGAATGCCTTATTGCTACAATAAGTGAAGAAGAAGAAGAAGAGGTAAGCCTTTTTTATTTATCAAAAGAATATTTAATTGCTAGCCTTCAAGAAACACATGATAAGTATATTGAGTGCAAGAAGAAATTAAAGAAATCTAATAAAGCAAATGATGAGTTACATGCTAATCTTCTTGCTCTCACATCTAAAAATGAAGATCTTAAGGAGACATTAAACTTAGCTATTAAAGACCATGATATTAAGTTAAAATCAATAGACGTAAATTGCAATCTTCTCTCTTTAGAAAAGATAAACTTGCAAGCCCAAATTAATGATCTTCAAAAACAACAAATCCTATGCAATCATCTAGATTATGATAATATTATGAAAGAAAGAGATTCTTTATTATCTAATCTAGATCAAGCAAAGTTAGATATCAAAAAGAGAATGGATGAGATTGCTAGGTTACAACAAGAAGTTAGTAGCTTAAGAAGCAATGATGTTCTTGATAAGATCTTAAATGATTCTCGTGGTCAAATTGGAAGAAGAGGACTAGGTTACAAGCCTAAAGGAAAATCCTATCAAAAACCTAGTGGGAGAAGGACACAAGAGCCAAAGACTCAATTTATGTATGTACCTAAAGGCAAGCATACATATGTACCCAAGAACAATCTAGATCAAACTCATAAAAAGAGAAATGGGATGGATTCCATATGTTGCCATTATTGTTTACGTCTTGGACATTATTCCTTCTCATGTCCCTACAAGAAAAAGGATGTTGAGTTGGTATGGGTTCCAAAACCCCCAAACTAACTGATTAAATTAAGTTGAGATATGGCCAAAGACTCTAAATTGTATATCTTCATGCCTATCTCAACTTAACATAATGAGATAACAAATTGATTCAAGTAATTAAAATTTCTAAATTGAAAATACACATTTTTATAAACCTACAGAGACATATCTTTAATAACTTGTTTTAGTTTAGGTTCCTAAAACCTAGAGATTTGAATATGAATAGTTGAGATTTGACTCAAATGTTACTCTGATACTTAAATGTTTATCTCAACTAAACTGATTTTTAAATTGCATAATTAAATAGGAAGTGATCTATGTTTTACTTGGAAATAACTACTGAAATAGTACAGAATCAATCTCGGTCGACAACATCTTCGATCGAGACAATGTCGGTCGAGACAATAGTCGACCGACAGGATTACTGCCTTAAATCTGTATTTTTTCTGGAGAAACAGTAATATTCTCGGTCGAGAAAGTTATCGACCGAGACAATGTCGGTCGAGAACTTTATCAACCGAGTGAAACTCTGACAGAACTGTTTAAATAAAAACAAGACACTAGAATTGCAATCAACTTAAGTATGTAATAACCTTTACATATTCTTGTGCCTTAAATATTTGAATGATCCAAATCAAAAGGAAGAATATATGAGCTTCAGAACTTAATACTCTTCATGATTAAATTGTATCTATCAAGTATACAAGAGAAAAATATTGATTTTACTAAATTGCTAAGCATGTTCATGGCTTGTCTTAAATTTAAAAATTCATGCATGATGGTTTAATCAAGGAAATTACTGTTTTATCATAATCCACATGGTTTGTCCTAAGTATTCCTTGGTCTATCTATATGAAAACCATGTGTATTGAAATTTGCTTTTAAATGATCATTATCATTGCATTATGGATATGCTTCTATCATTCTATCATGGATATGTCTTTACTGTTTCACCATGATCATTGTGTCTTCATCTACTACTCGGTTTTCCTAAAATAATCTTTGATCTATATATATACAAATCATGAATGGATATTGCTTTCAAAATGATCATTGTGATTCATCTCATATTAAGATGAATCTCTATGGCACAAATGCATCTTTGAAATGATTATCTTGTTCTTAGCTTATGGAAAATGATATTCTTATTATACATGATTAATACTCTGTAAGCTATGAAAATGCTTAAATTGGAAATCTGTAGAAATTGCCTCTTGGTTGAAATCAAATTTGACCAAGGGGCGCTAAGGTCGAAGTCAAGGTCGACCTAAAATAAGCTTGATAAAATGCTTAATTGGAAATTATTTTGTGCACTCAACATTAGTATAAACTTGCTCATTACTAGTTGACATATCTTTCCTAATTCTAATGTGTTCTTAAGAGATCTCATATCATTTTCAGGATTAACATTCATAAATGAGAAATATATGAATGTCAATAAATTCTATCATTTATAATGGTTATTTCTAAACATGGGAATTATATTTTGGAAAATACTCTTAATAATGTGCTCCATACAAATATTACAGTCTCTTATTTGCATTCCTAACTGTTATTAAAAACTAGCTCAAAATTTCATGTACAATGCTCAAATACAGTAGTCTGGTTGGTCTACAAAAATCTCGACCGAGACAAACTCAGTCGACGAGTTTGTCGACCGAAGATACCTCGGTTGGCCACCTTTGTCGATCTACACCCACCAAGAAAATGCCACACTCGAACTCAGCTCGGTCGACAAAATATTCGACCGAGTCTATCCCGGTCGACAAAATTATCGACCAAGACCAACTTGGTGAACCCCCCAATTTGCTTATTTTCCTGATAAAAAAATTTGCAACGGCTAGTTTTCGATCGACCGTTGGACGACCGAGCGGAGCATCTGCAAAATTGACCGTTGTGGTCCTCGGTCGACAAATTTTCGACCGAGCAGGGTCCTGTTTTACTATAAATAGAGCCCAAAACGACCCCATTCTTCACCAATTCACATTCTCACTTCTCTAGCTCCTCTCTAGTGCATTATTGTGCGAATTTTTAGCTCCTCTCCACCCAAATCTTGCCTTGCTTCTTCTCCACTTCAAATCATCAAGATGGCTTCCTCATCATCGTGTAGAAAGAAGCAGGTTGCGGCTAGGAAGGGAAGGACGGTCTCCCCAGCACTGACGATCATCAACGACATTCCATTCAATGACGTAGCTGTCAAAGATCGCTACCTCAGGCTGTCCTCAAAGACTCCTCTTCCTCGATGACCGGTGGACGTCATGGACTTCATCAACATTGTTGATCTTGAAGAACTCTTTGAGGTGCAACATCTTTCTGAATTCATAAAACCATCCTTCCGTTCCTACTCCTCCCAAGCTGTCAATGAATTCTATGCCAATCTAGCCACACATCCTGACCATGATAATTCTTTCTCTTCTATGGTTAGTGGGTATGGATTTTACTTTTCCAAGGAGGATATTCTTACTATGCTCAACATTGATGTAGACGAATATAAGGAGTATATTGATCTCACCACTGGTAATCCTCTCAATAAGCTATCCCAAGATAACACTACCACTAGTTTGAGTGATATCAAGAAAGCCATTTTCTTATCTAATACCACATGCCATGAAGAAAGGGGTACCTATTATGCCATCAATTTAAAACCAGAAGCTAGGATAGTCAATCTAATTGTTGCCACAAATATCTATCCTAGAGCAAACAAATCTGAAGTACCCACCTTTCGCATGTATCTTATTTATGCCATCCTAAATAGTATACCTATCAATTTTATTCGTATTATTTTTAAGAACATGGTTGAGTTTTCTGGAAATCCACCCTATGCTGATTTTGTTTGCCAAATTACGCAACATTGTCTTAAGAAAAGCATTGAGGACTTAGGCTTCAAATATGATAGGAAATCCCAAAAGATCACTAGCAATACAGTAGAGAATATGGGGATTGACTTTGGACACAAGAGGGCTAGGACTGAAGAGGAGCCATCCACCCAAGACATACCTCCACCACCTCCTCCTACTAGCCTACCTCATGATCCTATCACAAATACTTTGACATATATTGCTGGTTCTCAATATCACCTAAGTTGGCAATTGGATTACAATCATCATGCCATGTCTTATTTAAATCAAAGGATGCAAGCCCTTTCTCCTGAACAACCTGATGAATATCCTTATTCACTTAATCTTGGCATGGTAAACCCCTACAATCCATCCTACAATTACTATCAAATTCCACCTCCACCATCTCATGACCTCACTCATACTCAATTTTCTCCAATCCAACTCCAAGACATTGCTGCCCACTTTCGATTCGATCGTGTTCCCACCTTCTTGGAGGCTTATGCTTTGACCAAGACAGGTGCCTTGGAGTGGCAGACACTGGTCAAATACTATGGAGTTGAGCCCTTTCTTAGGAAAGACCCGAAAATTGATGTAATTCTTCAGTCTTTTCAGTGAGATCATGAGATTTATGGCTATCTTTGTAATGTTTGTAATGGCTATATTTTTTGTTATAAGCTAGCATGTTATGATTTATGGGTCATCTTATGAGTTGTATGATCACCAAGTTGTTATGAATAAAAGTGTTTCCTATGGCTTCAATTGGATATTTACTTGTTAAAAAGAATATTATAGGGGAGCATAACAATCAGGGGGAGTAATATATGCAATAAACCTAAAAGGATCTCATTCTTTGCAAATGATTGAGAAATAAATTGTGGCTAAATTTGACAATGCGCAGTTTGCATTCATATTAATCCCTTGCTTTTAAAATTGAATATCTTTGAGGGGGAGCATAGCAATACAATTATGAAAAATGGTAAAATTAATATTTAATGATTATCTTGGTTATCTTTTTGAAATGACAAAGGGGGAGAAATAATATAAAATCAAAACTATAAAATAAAATAAGTTTCATAATCATTCGGTCAGCACACTTTTGTAAACAAGAGAATGGCTACAAAAGGTAAACTTCAGGTATGAAACTCATATGATTTACATTTCCTTATTTTATATTTTGGAAATGTTTGTCATCTTCAAAAAGGGGGAGATTGTTGGCTAAATTGGACATTATTATAATCCCTTTGTTTTGATTATGACAAACATTTCATCCTTGTAGATCTAACGTGCTACTTGAGTGTTGCAGGAACTAGGTGGATGACACAACTTGGAAGATCTATATACTCAAAATGCTTTAATTCATGATTGTAATCAAATGTAAAAACTTGTACAAGTATATAATGTACAAGTACTTAGATATAATAGTGTCACAACTGCACACTGATACAAACACTTAGTACATAGTTTAAAACATTGAAACAGAGTCATTCTCAGGCGATAAAATTCTCGACGAGACACTCTCAGTCGAAAATCTCCTCGACTGAGAATGACCCAAGTAGTCGTTAGACACAGCAAACAAGGTAGTTGGGAGTTGGAATAGAACGTTATACACTCTTTCTCCAGACAGTCCCTCGGTCGACAAAAACTGTGACCGACTGGGATCTCGGTCGGCAATACCTCACCGAGACAGTCTTTGTCTGCACTTTTCAGGATTAATTAACTAGCCATTCCTAAAGCAATTAGTGGATACCTAACGGCTAGTTAAGTGCTAAGAACCCCCTAGAAAGTGTCTAGAACGTCCTTAAGCATTCATAGGCCATTCCTATAAATAGGACATGCCTTAGGACACCCAAAATACACTTGTGCAATACTTGAGCTTACACACTTCCAATTGGCAATATGTTCTTGAGCAATTGAGAAACTCTAGCACTTGCTACTCATTTCCTTTGCTCCAATTTCGTGTCCTATAGGCTAGCATCTCCTACCCACTGCATTTACAATTCCATACACATTGGTTAGGAGATCAAAACGCTTGATATTGGAAATCAAGCCTTGTGCTACAAGTGGTAATTGTAATTTCTATTTTCCCTTCTTGTTCTTTCTTATTGCTTGTACTCTCCTTGCTACTCCTAGGGTTGGAGGCTGCAGATTGGAGAGGGTTTGATCTTCTTGGTGGAGAAGGAGGACTTTGGACTACTTCAAGAAGGTTGTCTCAACGGGAAGCTACTTCAAGAGGAAGGATACTTCAAGGGGGAGCTTGAAGTTACTTCAAGGAAGGCTGCTTCAAGGTTGGTGAGACTACTTCAAGGTGAAGGCTGTCCAAAGGGTGATGAAAGTGTTGTAATTTTATGTAACATCCTTGTGAGGTAATAAAATTAAATACTTTCAAAATCCCAATTGGAAACAATTGGGTAGTGGACTGACTCCTTTAGTTTTTGCTAAAGGTGGAACCACTCTAAACACCTTGCCTCCTTCTTATTATCTCAACTGTGGTTGTTTGAGTTGAATTATTTTTTAAATCTCTATAAAACCCTATTCACCCCCCTCTAGTGATTTTTCATACTGGAGCTAGCTGAAGTGGTTCATGCCATGAAGATCTAGAGGCACTACCTTTACAGTGAGAAGTGTCAAGCCTTCACATATCATAAGAACCTTAAGTACATCTTCTCGCGTTAGGAGCTGAACATGAGACAGTGGTGATGTATGGAGTTGATCAAAGACAATGATGGCACCATAGATTATCATCCAGGGAAGGTGAATGCAGTGGCAGATACACTGAGTATGAATTATTCTTTGTCATCTTCTGTAGATAAGGCACAATTGTGTTCTTTGGTGTGCCGTAAGAGAGACAAGTAGGTCTCCCTACGTCAGATGAATGTATAACTAGAGGTATCTATGTTAACAGGATTCTTGGCACACTTCCAGGTGAAACCTACGTTGAGGCAAAAAATCAGAGATACACAACGTGATGATACTGTGATACAACATATTCGAGCAGAGTTCGCCAGCAAGAAGCATGATTGCTTACACGAGTCAAAGTATGGGACAGTACGTAGCCATGGTAGGGAAGTGGTTCCTAGTGTTGATGATATGAGAAATATGGTTTTGGAAGAGGCTCGCTCTTTGATGTACACTATGCATCCAAGTAGCACCAATATGTACTGTAATATGAAAGACATGTATTGGTGGCCTATCTTGAAGTGTGATTTGGCTGAGTTCGTGGCTAAGTGTGCACTGTGTCAGTAGGTTAAGGCAGAGCACTAGAAACCTGTAGGAACTTTGCAACCATTTCCTATACCATAGCTGAAATGGGATCATATTACCATGGACTTTGTGGTTGGACTTCCTAGGACAGCCAAAGGTCAGCACACTTCCTTCCTTTGAAGGTGACATATATAGCAGAGAAGCTCACTTAGATATACGTTGATGAGATTGTTCATTTGCATGGTATTCCATCTACCACCGTGTCAGATAGAGGTCCTTAGTTTACTGGTCACTTTTGGGAATGATTGTATACAACTATGGGTACATAGTTGAGATTTAGTACTGCTCTTCACCCACAAATAGATGGATAGTCTGAGAGGACAATACAGACATTGGAAGATTTGTTGAGAGCTTGTGTCTTGCAGTTTTTGGGCAGTTGCGATGTCCACTCAATTTGATAGAGTTTTTTTTATAATAACAATTATTAGAGGAGCATTGATATGGCACCATATGAGGCTTTGTATGGGAGACATTGCATATCTCCGTTGTGTTGGTATGAAACAGACGAGTATCAACTTCTAAGTACTAAGCTTGTGCAGCATACGATAAAAGATTAAGTTGATACAATAATGGTTGAAGACATCTCAGGATAGGCAGAAGTCATATGCTAATAATATTCATAGACCCTTAGAGTTCCAAGTGGGATACAAGGTATATCTCAAGGTCTCTCCTTGGAAGGGTGTGGGAAGAAGGGTGATAACACCAAATTTTGTGATATTTTAGACTATTTTTCTATTATCAAAACTGCCATTTTCAGCTATTTTCCTCTCTTTTATATGCACTTTCGCAATAATTGGCCAAGCAATGCTCTTAATCCAATTTTCCTAACTTTTGCAGAGTTTTCCTCATTTTTGGGCAATAAGGCCGCTCCGGCCCATGAATAAGTCCAAGCCTGTCTCGGCCTCCCTGACGCCCGATACAACCCCTGCCCGACAGGGGTTGGGCGACACAAAGACGCTCGACAAAGAGGTGCCGCACGAGAAGAAGCTGACGAACGACACGCCTTCTACCCGACAGGGAACCCGGCTTGCCCCGACAACCCAGCTTGTTGGGCGACACAGCCACCCACCGGCAGGCGCGCTGCCCGTCACGTGACCGATAGCAGACACCTCCGCGCCGAGATATACCTGTATCGGCCTTCCATCGACCGGCGCTTAAGGGGGCCACGTGGCGCTTCGAGCACCATAACTCCTCCCAGCCAGCTGACTATAAATAGCAGCTACAGAGAACCGAAAAGACAGTTTGGAATTTGGAGTTTTAGAATTCCGACAGTTGGGAGTCGAGCTATCTTCCAAGGAGGCTGTGAGAGCATACATGTCGTGCCCCAGTGCTTGTCTCGGGCGACACTAGGTGAGCTTCTCCTCATCCCGAGAGGGAGGGGACAGTTCACTTAGGACCGTCCCGGGCGACACTGCGGGTCGACATCGGCCGACGTAGATGAGCGACACAAGTGCCTGACAACAACAATGCATAGCTCTTAGCCCGACACGATATCAAACCGATACGCTTAGCTTGTTGAGCAAGCCGCCCGAGAGGGTGTGCCGCCCGACACGAGCGTATCGGTCAGGGTCCTTGAGCGATACGGTCGACAGTCGGTGCGTGCAGCCCGAGAGGGTGTGCTGCCCGACACCTTTGTATCGGGCTAGGCCTCTGACCGATATCAGGCAGGAGAGCTACAGCACCTTGTCGTCCTTCTACATCAAGGAGGCGACACCTATCTTTACTTTCTGTCATTTAATTCCTTACTTATGCATTGTAATTAAGACCCTTTATTTGTCTATGGAAATAGAAGATGCTTAATTACTTGTTGCTCTATGCTTGGTGTACAATGTTGGATGACTGCTATGTTTGATATCCGAACTCTAGCTTGCATGTTTGGATCGCGATTCGCTTAGATAACGAGTCGTGTTTTCCCGTCGCAACAACTTCAAGAGTTGTGTTGTGGCTCTAGTGTTTGGTCTGATTCTGGAGTACGAGAGTGCCCGGAACGGAGTTGCTTTAGTAACCCTTCCACTCTAATTTGAGTCTGGTGACCCCGAGAGTGGAGCCGATGCCTTGTTAGAGGTGCCTGCTTCGAGAGGAGGGGTACAAGATTTGTTCTACCGCCGCTTGTTTTACCACAGTTCTATCCTTCGTACCTCGCTTTAGCTCGAGCAATATCCTTCGGTTTCTGTTGCATGAAAACCCCTAAAAATTGCTAAATGACTAAAACCTTAAATCTTTCTAGTAGCTCCAGTTGGAGATAGTTTCTTTGTTTTATTTGTGACATCTTGCTACTTCCTTTTTGGGAAATTATCTCTCTTTATACCTGTCGGAGTGTAGCATGTCGATTCTGGGTTCTCCACTACCCCCCTTGTCCCTGTGTTCGACCCCGTATATCTACTTCGACCCCGTAAACAAAGTTGTGGGGGCCTAGAAGGATTCAGGTTTATAAATGTAAAAGCTCGACTACCTTAAATCCGCCTCCAAATTTAGGACGCGCGATTTAGGCCGGTCAACTTTTTGGTGCCGTTGCCGGGGACAAGGCAAAAATGGCACTGTTGACGAATCTGAATCCACTAACTACACTCTTGTGCCTCAAGCTTAGCAATGAGTTTGATAGCACTCTTTTTTTCTTTTTCCTTTTTCCTTTACTATTATTCTTTGCTTGAAATTAATAAATTCTTCTTCTAAAACTTGATTTCTCGTGCCATCTCAGGAACCCTAAAGAACGGTGACCTATTCCTTCAAGATCTGACGCCATGTCTCGTTGTGAGCAATCTCCGTTCGAAGGTGAATGTCAGGGCCAAGATGAGATATCACACCAGCCCAGCCTGGTTGGCCAGTTGCATGCTTTCATAAAAAGGCAAGACTCTATCATCAACCGGCTGGTGTAGGGTGCACTTCCCAGCCCTGGAGCTCAGAATTCCATGCAATACCAGATGGCAAGTCTACGGATGCGCCAATGGGAGGTCGATCAATGATTGGCCCAGATGGCGGCTTTAATAAAGAACCCTGCAGGAAAGACACTCTCATATCCAGAAACTATCAGAATGGCAGTACTGAGGTATGGAAAGACGGTGGAGCGCACAGCTGATGTCGAACCAGAACCTGAACTGAGGTCGGAGAGTATCATTCCAGCAGAGGGTGAAGGTGGACAAGCAGAAGCTCAAGAGCCTACACGGAAGCCTTCCGATGAGCTACCTGGTGAGAGGAATTCTTATGCTCCAAGGCTGTCGTTCCCGCATAAGCTGATCAAGGCAAATCTGAAAAGGCATCACGAAAGGTTCATGGACTCGATCAGGAAACTGCATCTTGAAGTCCCCTTCCTTGATGCATTGGAAGAGATGCCTATGTATGCCAAGTTCCTCAAGGACCTTATCACAAAGAAGAGAAAGGGAGGAAGGACAGAGATAGTGTATCTAGCTTCCACCTCCTCCACCTTCTTGAAGCCCGACATGCCAAATAAGAGAAGGGATCCTGGAGCCTTCACAATTCCGTTCGCCATCGAAGACAACGTCGAGCACAAGGGTCCAGCAGAGTTGGGGGTTAGCATAAGCCTCATGCCCCTAAGTTTCACACAAAGGGTGGGTTTGACCGACATGGTTTGAACTAACATGTAGATTGAACTGGAGGACCACATCTTTAAGAGACCCGTCGGCATTGTCGAAGATGTGCCGATCAGGGTTGGCGACTTCTTCATCCCTTGCGATATAGTCGTCATCGACACAGCTGAAGACCCCCATTTCCCGATCATCTTTGGTCGCCCCTTCTTGGCGACAGGGAGAGCGCTGATTGATGTTTCCGAGGGGATGGTCACCTTAAGGGTCGGAAACGACCATATCGACTTCAAGCTGAAAGAGATCATGAAGAGCCCGTCCCTATCTGACTCAGCATGTTTCGCAGATAGCTACAATAAATTCTGTGAGGAAGTAGAGGAAGATATCTGGACAGTAGACCCCCTCTTGAGGGCTATAAACTGTCAAGATCCCAACCTCGAAGATCCTAAGGTCGCGAAGCACCTCAACCTTCTCAACCTTTCTGACAAAGATTTGCAAGAAGAGGATACAGAGGTGGAGTTTGCGAAGTATGCCTCTCTCAAGGAGGAGCCTCAGGAGAAGGCACCCAGACCAAAGCCAGAGTTAAAAGCGTTGCCCGAAGACCTGAAGTACGAGTTCTTAGATGAAGAGCACAAAAACCCCATCATCGTAAACGCCGATCTTTCAAGCAACGAGCTGGACCTACTCCTCGAGGAATTAAGACTCCACATGAGGGCTA
Organism: Alisma plantago-aquatica; assembly: GCA_963693085.1. NCBI lineage: Eukaryota > Viridiplantae > Streptophyta > Magnoliopsida > Alismatales > Alismataceae > Alisma > Alisma plantago-aquatica. Next base: position 849,954,832 of record OY856412.1, read on the forward strand.
TAGGATATTCAGTAGATGATATCAAAGGCCTTAGCCCTGCCCTGTACATGCATCACATCAACTTGGATGAATCTGCCAAGCCTCTAGCTCAACCCCAGAGGAAGCTGAACCAGATACTCAAGGAGGTCGTCAAGAAAGAGGTAATAAAGCTTAGGGATGCGGGGATCATTTACCCAATCAGCGATAGCAATTGGGTAAGTCCAATCCACGTAGTGCCCAAAAAGGGAGGAATGACGGTGGTTAAAGGTGAGAAGGGCGATGAGGTGGCAGTAAGGACCATCACCGGCTGGCGGATGTGCATAGATTACCGAAAGCTAAATTAGGCTACAAAGAAGGATCATTTTCCACTACCTTTTATTGACCAAGTTCTCGAAAGTTTAGCGCATCACGATTTCTTTTGTTTTCTTGATGGATTTTCTGGTTTTTACCAGGTACCCATCTTGCCCGACGATCAAGATAAAACAACGTTCACCTGCCTTTACGGCACTTATGCCTTCCGAAGGATGCCCTTCGGACTCTACAACGCCCCCGCAACCTTTCAGCGATACATGATTTCGATGTTCTCAGATTTTCTAGAAGACATCATAGAAGTTTTCATGGACGATTTTTCCGTCTATGGGAAGGACTTCGATAGCTGTCTGAAGAATCTATCATTGGTCCTTCAAAGGTGCGAGGAGAACAGCCTAGTTCTAAACTGGGAGAAGTGCTATTTTATGGTGTGGGAGGGCATCGTTCTCGGGCATAAGATCTCGAAGTGTGGGATCGAGGTGGATGCAAGCAAGGTTGAATCAATATCCAAGATTCCCCCACCGAGATCCGTGACAGGGGTGTGAAGCTTCCTCGGGCACGCGGGATATTACCGAAGATTCATCAAGGAATTCTCAAAGATTTCCAAACCGCTGTCCAATCTTCTGGTAAAAGACGCTGAATTTGTTTTCTCTAACGATTGTCTAAGTGCTTTTCAGGCCTTGAAAAATGCTTTGATATCACCACCTATCCTTCAAGTGCCGGAATGGGGTTTACCTTTTAAGCTGATGTGTGACGCTAGCGACTACGCTGTTGGAGCAGTCCTGGGGCAAAAGAAAGACAAAAAACACCATGTGATTTGCTACGCTAGTCGCACGTTGGACGAGGCCCAAGTAAACTACACAACAACTGAGAAAGAGATGCTCGCGATCGTCTTCGCGTTTGATAAATTCAGATCGTATCTCGTTGGAGCCAAGGTCAAGGTATACACAGATCACAGGGCTATAAAATATTTAATACAAAATAAAGACGCAAAGCCCAGACTGTTGAGGTGGGCCTTGCTTCTCCAAGAGTTCGACCACGAAATTATCGACAAGAAGGGCGCAGAGAATGTGGTCGCAGACCACCTATCAAGAATCGTGACTGAGAGAGAGAGAGGGCCTCAAATCAACGACGACTACGTCAACAAGGCTCTGATGTTGGCAGAAGCTCAAGAAGAAAGCTTACCCAGGTTTGCAGACATCTGCAATTATCTTGCATGCGGAGAACTGCCTCGTGGCATCACGTACAATCAGAAAAAGAAGCTATTTGCGGATGTCAAAAACTACTACTGGGATGATCCTCTCCTGTTCAGAAGATGTGCTGACAACTTATACAGGCGGTGCATACCAGAGGAAGAAATCACAGACATCCTGAAAGAATGCCACGCCTCCCCCTACGGTGGACACCTGGGTAACGAGAGGACAGCTGCAAAAGTGTTACAGTCAGGTTTCTACTGGCCCACCTTGTTTAAAGACGCTGCACAATTTGTAAAGGTTTGCAAAGAGTGCCAGTTTACAGGAAACATAGGGAGGAGGAACGAAATGCCAATGGAAAGTTGGATCGAAGTAGAAATATTTGACGTGTGGGGGATCGACTACATGGGACCGTTTCCCCCATCTCGGGGGTATCAATACATACTAGTGGCAGTAGATTATGTATCAAAGTGGGTGGAAGCGGTAGCCACCCAAACCTGTGATGCCAAGTCGGTTATCAAGCTCTTCGAGAAGACCATCTTCCCTCGTTTCGGTGTACCGCGCACTGTGATAAGTGATGGAGGGTCGCACTTTGGAGAAAGACAGTTTGAAGCACTTCTGTGCAAGTACGGAGTGAGGCACAAGATCGCTACACCCTACCACCCACAGACGTCAGGGCAGGTAGAGGTTTCCAACAGGCAAATCAAGTAAATCTTGGAGAAAACTATCAACCGAACGAGGAAAGACTGGTCCATGAAGCTCGACGATGCACTTTGGGCCTACCATACCACTTACAAAACACCCATTGGAACCACCCCCTACCGACTCATCTACGGAAAATCCTGCCACCTACCTTTGGAGTTGGAACACAAGGCCCTTTGGGCAATCAAGTTCCTAAATATGGACCTCGACAAAGTAGGAGAAAAAAGGTTTTTGCAGCTTCAAGAGCTCGAAGAGCTGAGAATGAATGCCTACGAAAATGCAAAAATCTACAAACAGAGGACAAAGTTGTGGCATGATACCCATCTCAGGAGAAAAGATGTAAGCGAAGGGGATAAGGTCTTGTTATTCAAGTCCTCTATTCGTCTTTTTCCTGGGAAGTTGCAAACGAGGTGGTCTGGACCGTTCACTGTGTCAAAGATATATCCATCAGGGATGATGGAGCTCTATGACAAAGACGATCCAACCAAAGCCTTTTAGGTGAACGGGCACATGGTGAAAAGGTTCTACGAAGATGAAACATTTTTTAGGAGAGCAGAGATCAGTATGCAAGACATGGGTACAGTCGAGGGCTGATCAAGATGATCTTACACCGGTCGAGCTGGCGACGCATACCCCAACGCTCCTCGGGAGGCAGCCCGAGTTCTTCTTTCTTTCATAAAATAGGTTGCATGTTTATTATAAAAAGTAAAAAAAAAACTTTATGGTATGTAATAAGGCCCGAGTCAGAGCACGCGCCGAGCGTGCCGACTCTTCTATTTTATGGGTCATCGCCGGATTTTCTGAAACTTTGAAGAGTATTGCACTCTGAGGTCAAAGGCTTAACCCTTGGCTGATGATGTTTTACCCTTTGATCACTGTTTCTGCTCTAACCGTGTCGGGCAGCCGCTCAGCTGGCGCGTAGGACCGCCCGTACCGGGCTTTGGTCTCTTGGGCATCGCAACGGCCGTGACGGTCGGCATTCCTGGGCGGCGTGCACCCTATCGTACATGGGAATAAATGCCCTTAATGAGACTGATGTGACCATCGTCTTGGGAACCGCCTGACCCGTTGGCCGACGCGCGCCCCAGAGATGTCCGTTTCACCCCCAACCGAGCTGGCTATAAATAAGAACGGTAGTTTCACCGTGTCGGGCTGTCACACTTTACTCATTTTCGCCACCTGGAATGCATGCAGTGATCCATCCTTCGCTCGCGTGTCGGCCAGCTCGGGTATCGGGCGATGTCTCCTATGAGCAAGGGTATAGCCCGACACACCTTTTGCCCGACACGGTTTGTATCGTGCATAGGGTATCGGCCGACATGTTGCTTTTCCTATCGCCTGACACAGATTTCGTATCGCGCGCTGTATGCCGGGTTGACGAGCTTAGTTAAATTTTCCTTCTATTGTCCGACATGCTTGACGCACGACACGCCGGCCAACAGTGCTTGCCCGATACGCCATATCGGGCGACATGCTTCTCACGACACGGTATCAGGTTTTTGCTTCTTGTGACCTCGTATTGCCCGATACACCAGTGTCGGGCGGCGAGTCATATCGCGCGACAACATCATATCGTACGATCTCTTATCGCCCATTTTTAATAGTTTTTCTTTTTATCTTTCCTTCCTAATGGGTGAATAAATTTTAAATTTGAATAACAGGTATGGCTCGTATGGAGCAAACCACCGGCCGTGCCAACAAGCACGGAGCGGGGATCAGCAACAATAGTCGGACAGAAACGGCACCAACAAGAAAGGGATGGATTCTTCTTCATGTGATAGCTCCAATGGAGGATCACCTTGTTATCAGCCTGTCTCTGCGGTGGTTTAGGACCATCTCCAGAGACAGCACGAGTACGGCGACCAAGGCCTCCGAACAAGTTCGGGGCATTCCGGTTCCATCCTCTTAAGGGAGAGGGCCCACCCTGACTACACACTCCTGGGAACTGAACTAGGGATTGATGATCAGTCCTTTCGTTCATGTTCACAACGGAGATTTGGAGAAAAGGCGGTCCAGAAGTGAATTTTGAGGGTCTACGCTCCTGTTCAACCTCTCATTGGCAGCAGTGAACCCGCTAGACAACCTCCCAATGGCATGCTGCAACTTTGTAGGAGCATATTGCAGCACATCAGCGAGCTAACCCTCACTGGATAAACATTACCTTACCCTACCTTCTTCACCACTCTGGGACAGAGTGTGGAGTAAGTTTGGGGGGGTACCCATGTTCCAGTGAGGGAGGTATAAAGTTCTTTTCCGCTTCAAGCTCTTCACATTTTCTGGCTTACTTTATATATGATGTGCTTATGTATGTTCTTATAGCTTCCTGTATATCTGATCTACGCATGTATGCCATATAAAAATTTTCAAAAATCTTTCCTTTACAAATTTCTGTCCCTATGCATATGTATAAAGTTGTTGTAATAATAAAAATCTATTGCGACTTCTTGCAAAGTTTGTTTTATTTGTACTTAATGAGATGCAAGTTTCGTTATATATTTTTGATAATGCTGCTTCAAACGAACAAAAGAATATGTTTCGTCTTGCCAAAAATTTCAAAAATACAATAATCTCGCAAACAGTTAAGAGACGAGTATGGAGAAGGAAAAAGCTACCCAAACAACAGGAATCTCTTTGTTCCCCTTACCCAACAAAAATCCCAAAAGAGAGAGAAGCCTTATGAGCATGAATAAAAGCATGAGAGTTGTGCCCAATAAAAGAATATATATATATATACACCACTTGTTTTCCAAAAGTATCCATCTTTAGGCATGGTAGATCCGGGGCAGTGGTACGTAGGATGTGAAATCACTGCTCTAAAGCCAACTGGCTTGGACTGCAGGGACCACTTGCCCGCTAACGGACCCTTACCTGGATGGACTGATGGGAGACAAGAATGAAAAACCCAAAAAGCCTTATCCTACCCTATACATAATTTTCTTCCCCAAAAATAAAGTTGTTTGGTGTGTAAGCTAACTTCAGAATCGTACAACAAAGTCTCACCGAAGCTGTATAGAAAAATCTTACTTAAACATTAAGGCAGGAAAAACTAAGTGTTATGACCCCATCTTCCGATAACCCCCAATTAAGGGAGATCGCAAGGTTGAAGCCGCACCCATGAAATTCCGGATCAAAGGTTCGACATATAACCAATAACAATTATTAAATTCTAACATACTATACTGAAAATGGTAATAAAATTTTTCTTTATCATACCTTTGAAAAGATGGAAGTACCAGACCTCTAACCACAGATGATCTACTCAAATTAAATCCTCCTTGTTCTTTAATTCTTTAATTCACAATATGTCACTTTACTGTTTTGTGCTTTGGAATATGTACCTAAAACACCGACAAACAAAACAACGGTCAGTCGGTATGTGGAAGATCCAATAATCAAGAAACTATACTAACAATGTAATCAAGCAATTAATCTTTTAAACAATCAAGATTACATTTTAAGCCAAACTACTCGATTCTTACTTATCCTCAACTCTGTGTTGTCCCTATAAGGACTTATATGGAAACCTCTTTAAGGTGACTTGTTGGTCATACCCTCTAGGCAGCCAAAGTCTTTCTCAACCTGGTGGATCTACCCTCTAGGTAGCCTATGTACCAGGTCCGCCATTACGACACAGAGAGGATCAAGGAATTGAGCTAGATGGCATATACATTATGTGATAGTCATATTCACTTTACAGTTGCATGAAATAAATAGACATTCAACAGTTATTTCAAGCAACCGATAAATCCTTCGGAAATCACCGAGAAACTAAAGTGAATATTCATAAGCGTAACCACATACCTGATTTGATGAGTCATGCAGATTACTCAACATTTACTTCATGTATATGCAATCAAGTCAATCAACAGATCCAAGCAAGTAATTTCAATCATCACATAGTTCCTGAAATAAATATGTATTCTATTCATTACTCGCTTTATCAAGAATCTACTTTATTGACTTGGATTCACTTTCTATGATTTCTAATCTGTATTAAGTATTCATTAATACTCATTAAGGTTTCTTAGATTACTTTCTCAAATTTTATCCCTTTTTATTATCAAACCCTAAAATATTCTTTTCCATTTCTAATTGCTCAAATTATTCAATTAAAATCTTTTATTTCCAAATTGACTTAGAATCATTATATCCCTATTTATTCATAGATTTGATCAATTAAAAGACATACTCTCTTAAATTAGGGTTTTCAAGTTCATTAATGCATATTCGTGCACGAAACCCTAAATTAAGCCAAATTATAAAAAGATCATCTTTTTGAATCTTATTCTCTATTTTATTAAAAACAGGTTAATATCATCTTGAATTATCCATCTATCATTAAATCTAAGGGTTAACTCATTAAAGATGATATCTTTATGTACTTTTCCAATTTCATGTATATTTAAGCACATAAACTTCTAAATTAAACTAATCATGTGCAAAGTTCTTCCTTTTTGAACTTAATGTTCCTTTTTACATTTAACAGGTTAATATCAACCCTAATGATTCATTAAACCCTATTAATCACATTAATCATATCAAAGTAGGGTTTCTTTACCATTAATACATTAAAGTTGCTAACTTTTATTACTTTTCGAATTGCAAGCATAACCAGGCTCCACTTATATTTTTAATGGATTCCTTGCATTTTTCTGATCAAAATTCATATATCATTTGTCCTAATCGGAGTTACGAATCTCGAGATATGAATTTTGTATGAATTACCTGCTTGAGCCAATGGCATGATGCCACGTCACCTATCCCATGCAACGCGGATTGCCTTCTTTGAGAACATTTCGAAAAGACTGAAATAGCCCCGGGTTAAGTGGATTGCTTTATATCCATCGAAGGGTAGTATCGTCCATCGTGCTTCTCCTTCCTTCAACCTTGGGCAGGTCGAGAGCTGCCGCCCTAGGCGCCGTTCTGCAGTCTTTGCGGGCGCGCCTCTCCCCCTCCAGAGCTCGGGGATCACCTCCGTTGGCCGCCCTAGCTCCGCTACCATGAGGCGCACCTAGGGCATCGCCCAGGTCGCGGCCCACGCAGATGCTTTGGGCAGAAAGAACACACGACCTGCAGCAGGTGCTGCAGTCATGCGGCCGTTGCTGCGCCTTGTCCAGGGCACGGCCATGATGGCAACACATCTCCTTGGCACCTTGGGGCATCAAGGTGTCATTGAAATCCACCCTTGCCGCCTCAGAACCTCCTGATCATGTAGTCCTTCTTAACTAGGGTTTAAGAACGAAAAATATGGAAGAAGATGGGGAAGAGAGATGCGTGGGATCTCTCTCTCTCTCTCTCCCTTTCATGGGCTCGACCCAGGAGTCTCTTCCCTTTATATAGGAGGGTAACCACGTCCCATGATGCTTGCTTGCAAGGTAAAGAAGTCTTTCCTACTAGGAATTGAATTCCGTCATGAAAAAGCAAGTTCTTTCTCTTAACTTAATCCTTTATTATTTAGGTGTATATAGTAATTCGAAATTTCCCTATTTACTCTTTCTCTTTTACACTTGCCTTCTATCTCATAGGCACGAATTTCTATTTCATTTAATAGAAATTACTTTCCTTTTAACAAAACTTCCTAATACATTAATTGTATACTCATACTATTTCCTTATTTTGAAACTTTGATATTTTCTCTTTATTCCTCTTCTATTTTCCTCATTTTGTATTCCTTTTATCATTAGGAATCCTTGGGATACGAAATTCCACAAAGGATCATTCAATTATACCTTTTTCCTCTTATTTTCAACATGTTTCCATTATTATCAATCTATTTCTTAATAAAGAAATACTTAGTTAACATTTTCTTTTCTTATTGCTTTCTTTATGCAACTTTGTATTCCTTGGAACCCAATGAATCCAAGAGGCACGAAATCCTCTTTGGATTTGCCTTCTAGAGGTTTCCACATATTTCTTTTCTTGTAAATTCAATTATTCATTCACTAATTGAATTTCCTTTGTTATTGGGCCCAATAGCCAATAAAGCCCATAAAGCAACCAATCCAGGCTATTGTGCAAAGAATTCATTTATTCAAAACAAACCACATCATTATTTGTTCAATTATCCTTAATATGAGAAATTGCATTTCTCACCATTTGAACCTGAAAATTGAGGTTATAACATCCTTCCCCTCTTATAGGAATTTTGCCCCCAAAATTCAAACAAGCAAACAAACAATTCAAGATAAGACTTTTCCATGTCCATCATAGGCCCCTATGTGGCTTTACCGTACTCATGGTGCTTCCATAGAACCTTTATCATCACATATCCTTTTCCTTGAGTCCTTTCATCCTGGAGTCTATAAACTGCACAGGTGACTCAGGCCATGTCAGCCTCCCTTGGGGCTCACTTGGTTCATTGCTCGGCACATGGTCGGGTACCTCACATAGTGCTCTAAATTGGACACATGGAAAACACCTCACATAACTTTATCTTGAGGGTAAGGTCAAAACCTAACCATCTCCACCTATCCATCTCTAATGGACCCATGTATCGGGAACTCAGCTCTCTTAGATATAACTTAGAGGGGTCGGATTTTCATGTCATATTTTCTCCCACAGTAACTTGTATATCAGTCTACTTTGCATCTGCTCACGACTCTCATCGTCTCTAGGCTCCTTTCAGCCCTTGCATGATCAAAGTGACTTCATCTACACATACTGTGGTCCTTTTCTAACCATCATGTGGTACTTTCACCAACATCACCTTACTGAAGTGGTGACCGACACAACCTCCCTTAATGAGCTTCATATAAAACCCGATACTGGATATGGTGGTCATTGTCACATCTTTCAAAGGACAAGAACTGTCTCTAGATATCACCCTGAACGAGCACACATGCCCTCATCAGACCCTTTAGTCTGGATCATACTAACCATAGTTAGGGTGATAAACTATACTATCATTGAGTTCTTCATGTACCTACTTCCACTTTATGGAAGTAAACCTTTAGGTCAAACTCAAGACCCTACGAACTCACTTCATGGTGTAGTTGAACCATCTCTCTCATGGGTAGTTCAACAAAACTCTTTCTTTCTCATGTCTTCTAGGTAAGGCGACCTACCATAACCCATATTGCATTTCAAACTTCCCTTAGTCCAAGGGAGACCCATCACCACATCCATAGTAATGATCTTCCACTCCCTCTCAAGGACTCTTTTGTCCTCCATATTGATACACTGGGTTACTGGGGTTCGTCCTTCTACCTCCTAACTTGCATGGTCATAAACCACATGCAACCTCATCTTAAGTATCTAACGTGCTATTGACATTTTCCACTGTGTATGATGATCTCCAACCATGACTCCCTGTATGTCATGACTCTTTCAAGATCAACTCCTCAAAACTCTAAACCACTCTAGTCGGGGTTTCATGACCTTCCCTTCCAAAGAGGTGCACTTGAGGTTCTACCACCATCCTTCCATCATACCAAGAATTAGACTGGCTAACCAAACAACCTCTTCTAGCTTCTAGTTAAACAAGGCAGATGTATCTCAACCAGAGCATCCAGTACCACTTCACATCCTTAGGTATTAGGTAACGTTACCCTTTCATGCATTTCACTTATCATGTCACCTCAAACTATATTTTTATCTTCATAAGAACACTCTCTGATTTCATCATCATGGTGACCAAACTCAACCTGGTATAACTTGTAAGCTCCACTTAGCTTATTCTAGAAACATCCTCATAAGGTGACTACTTCATTCCTCTTAGTGTTAGAAGACCTTCCATGTATCATTCACTTTACCAGAGTAGATATCTTCTCTATCCCCATTTCTCGTGGCAACGTTCCAACCTACATCATCTCTTATTTTTGGTGTATGACATGCATAATGTACTATCTCTCACTCTCATAACAAGAAGAAATAAGCATTTGGCTGCAGTCCAAATACAGAGTTCTTCCTGTTCCAAGAGTAGAGATGGTACATCCCACCTTGCCAGTACACCTTTAAATCTGAGTTGCAACGTGCCACATATGTCTCTTCGCCATGAACATCATGATATCAAACTAATCTTGAACCCACTGAGGTTTATATCCTTAGTCAACTCCTCTAGGTCCATAGGGTACCGACTCTTTTGGGGTCATCCCTCTTCCTCATGCATTCAGGGAGTGCCCTACTCATCTGCCCTTTGGGTCCCATGAGTTTGTGAAGGTGATCAATCTCCTAACCCATGGCCCTCAAACAATGATAGCTGTTACCTCCCGACCCTATGATCATGTGCAATCTGGGGAATTAGGAAACTCCTACTTTCATCGGTCTTATCCCTACCTGACCCTTAGGATAGACTTAGGATTCTCCATCATAGTACATGTTCACTTAGAACCTTACCCAAGTCCTCATCATCTCTCTTCCTGCATTCATGGGCTGACTCTCACCCTTCCATAGGGATCATGGCAACTTGCCTACCTTGGTCAAGCCCCATACCGATTACCTCCATGGTAACTCATCTACATGCACATAGAGATGATTATCTATGGGTCTATAAGTTCATTCGCATACAATGTACTCTTCACTTTAGCTTCTCAAGATCCTATGAGACCTCTTTAGGTTACCTTAAACCAACAAAACCGATATACACCCCACCAAAGGGGTCCCTCTCCTAGGATGGGAGGAAAACTATCTCTTGACTACAAGGTCACTAAAGCTCTAGGGTTCACATCCACATGAGTCTACTTAACCCTAGCAAGCTATTAAGGTATAAGCAGATCACCTACTGAACCATGCTAGGTCATACTTGTCCTCTTTCCTTAATGCTGGATCAAGATCATATCTTCCTTTATCCTCAACCTAGCTGTGAGGGGTTCATCAAACATACCTTAAACTTAAAAGGGTTTTCCCTTTCCTTTATACATGTGGAGAACCATACTCGAAACTATAGCAACTTAATTCTCTTCATGAGCATTAGGTATACCACTTCCCCTCTTAGGCATAGGAACCCTAGGTTCACTTTTAGGTGTCCAACTACATGCTCTATCCCTTAACCATGAGTCAAGCTTGCCATGACGTGCACATCCTGTCATCCTATAACTCGAACAACCCTATAAGGTTGAGTCCTCCTCCAGCACAACTAACAGGGTACAAGGCCTCAAAACCTGTTACTATACCCCTCTAAGGTTTATGGAACTCTTCTTTACATCTATACCATAGGTACCAAGATATAGACAGACTCATCCTCTCTCTAGGATGGGTGGTCAAAGGTACTCGGTCATCAAACCTTCTCATGGCTCATATGGAATCTCATGCACATCCATCCAAACACTTGGTCTAACTCATCATGCCATCTCTCTCTATATCCTTCACTTAGGGTTGGGGTTAACGCCATCCTTGTAGGATGAGCCAGGTTTCTACTTACCATGGAGATCTCTATCTCCAAGACTAACTTATCCTCCCGATAAGAAGGTCTAGCCCTAGGTCTCTTCTGAGGACATGACATCTTATGTCATACGACCTAAGCATGTATCTATTATTTAATTTGCGCTTAATCTATTAAGCTTATGTCCATGACATCTCATTTACATGCTTTTCATTAATTTGATGGAGGATTCCTTAGATCTTATTAACCTTACCCCTACCTCAAGAGGGTGAGGAAAAGAGAGAAAACCCTAATCCTTAGGGTCCTTAACAGAATTTTTGTGATGAGAAGGGATGAATAAGATGAGAAGTCCTAAAGGTATCTTATTTCAATTCATACCCTAAGACTTTGGCCAGGCGGTCACACGGGTCCGGGAGTCCTCGTATTCCGACTAGCGGTGCGGAGGAAAATCTTGCCAGCCCCCGGTCGTGATCCCTTTCTAGACACCTCCGTCTTTCGGATACTCCTCTAATAACTCCCTTGGGTTCTATGGAGTTTGTAAAATTTAATAATTATTAATGGTCACATGAGGAACCCACGCTCTGATACCAAATGTTACGACCCCATCTTCCGATAACCCCCAATTAAGGGAGATCGCAAGGTTGAAGCCGCACCCATGAAATTCCGGATCAAAGGTTCGACATATAACCAATAACAATTATTAAATTCTAACATACTATACTGAAAATGGTAATAAAATTTTTCTTTATCATACCTTTGAAAAGATGGAAGTACCAGACCTCTAACCACAGATGATCTACTCAAATTAAATCCTCCTTGTTCTTTAATTCTTTAATTCACAATATGTCACTTTACTGTTTTGTGCTTTGGAATATGTACCTAAAACGCCGACAAACAAAACAACGGTCAGTCGGTATGTGGAAGATCCAATAATCAAGAAACTATACTAACAATGTAATCAAGCAATTAATCTTTTAAACAATCAAGATTACATTTTAAGCCAAACTACTCGATTCTTACTTATCCTCAACTCTGTGTTGTCCCTATAAGGACTTATATGGAAACCTCTTTAAGGTGACTTGTTGGTCATACCCTCTAGGCAGCCAAAGTCTTTCTCAACCTGGTGGATCTACCCTCTAGGTAGCCTATGTACCAGGTCCGCCATTACGACACAGAGAGGATCAAGGAATTGAGCTAGATGGCATATACATTATGTGATAGTCATATTCACTTTACAGTTGCATGAAATAAATAGACATTCAACAGTTATTTCAAGCAACCGATAAATCCTTCGGAAATCACCGAGAAACTAAAGTGAATATTCATAAGCGTAACCACATACCTGATTTGATGAGTCATGCAGATTACTCAACATTTACTTCATGTATATGCAATCAAGTCAATCAACAGATCCAAGCAAGTAATTTCAATCATCACATAGTTCCTGAAATAAATATGTATTCTATTCATTACTCGCTTTATCAAGAATCTACTTTATTGACTTGGATTCACTTTCTATGATTTCTAATCTGTATTAAGTATTCATTAATACTCATTAAGGTTTCTTAGATTACTTTCTCAAATTTTATCCCTTTTTATTATCAAACCCTAAAATATTCTTTTCCATTTCTAATTGCTCAAATTATTCAATTAAAATCTTTTATTTCCAAATTGACTTAGAATCATTATATCCCTATTTATTCATAGATTTGATCAATTAAAAGACATACTCTCTTAAATTAGGGTTTTCAAGTTCATTAATGCATATTCGTGCACGAAACCCTAAATTAAGCCAAATTATAAAAAGATCATCTTTTTGAATCTTATTCTCTATTTTATTAAAAACAGGTTAATATCATCTTGAATTATCCATCTATCATTAAATCTAAGGGTTAACTCATTAAAGATGATATCTTTATGTACTTTTCCAATTTCATGTATATTTAAGCACATAAACTTCTAAATTAAACTAATCATGTGCAAAGTTCTTCCTTTTTGAACTTAATGTTCCTTTTTACATTTAACAGGTTAATATCAACCCTAATGATTCATTAAACCCTATTAATCACATTAATCATATCAAAGTAGGGTTTCTTTACCATTAATACATTAAAGTAGCTAACTTTTATTACTTTTCGAATTGCAAGCATAACCAGGCTCCACTTATATTTTTAATGGATTCCTTGCATTTTTCTGATCAAAATTCATATATCATTTGTCCTAATCGGAGTTACGAATCTCGAGATATGAATTTTGTATGAATTACCTGCTTGAGCCAATGGCATGATGCCACGTCACCTATCCCATGCAACGCGGATTGCCTTCTTTGAGAACATTTCGAAAAGACTGAAATAGCCCCGGGTTAAGTGGATTGCTTTATATCCATCGAAGGGTAGTATCGTCCATCGTGCTTCTCCTTCCTTCAACCTTGGGCAGGTCGAGAGCTGCCGCCCTAGGCGCCGTTCTGCAGTCTTTGCGGGCGCGCCTCTCCCCCTCCAGAGCTCGGGGATCACCTCCGTTGGCCGCCCTAGCTCCGCTACCATGAGGCGCACCTAGGGCATCGCCCAGGTCGCGGCCCACGCAGATGCTTTGGGCAGAAAGAACACACGACCTGCAGCAGGTGCTGCAGTCATGCGGCCGTTGCTGCGCCTTGTCCAGGGCACGGCCATGATGGCAACACATCTCCTTGGCACCTTGGGGCATCAAGGTGTCATTGAAATCCACCCTTGCCGCCTCAGAACCTCCTGATCATGTAGTCCTTCTTAACTAGGGTTTAAGAACGAAAAATATGGAAGAAGATGGGGAAGAGAGATGCGTGGGATCTCTCTCTCTCTCTCTCCCTTTCATGGGCTCGACCCAGGAGTCTCTTCCCTTTATATAGGAGGGTAACCACGTCCCATGATGCTTGCTTGCAAGGTAAAGAAGTCTTTCCTACTAGGAATTGAATTCCGTCATGAAAAAGCAAGTTCTTTCTCTTAACTTAATCCTTTATTATTTAGGTGTATATAGTAATTCGAAATTTCCCTATTTACTCTTTCTCTTTTACACTTGCCTTCTATCTCATAGGCACGAATTTCTATTTCATTTAATAGAAATTACTTTCCTTTTAACAAAACTTCCTAATACATTAATTGTATACTCATACTATTTCCTTATTTTGAAACTTTGATATTTTCTCTTTATTCCTCTTCTATTTTCCTCATTTTGTATTCCTTTTATCATTAGGAATCCTTGGGATACGAAATTCCACAAAGGATCATTCAATTATACCTTTTTCCTCTTATTTTCAACATGTTTCCATTATTATCAATCTATTTCTTAATAAAGAAATACTTAGTTAACATTTTCTTTTCTTATTGCTTTCTTTATGCAACTTTGTATTCCTTGGAACCCAATGAATCCAAGAGGCACGAAATCCTCTTTGGATTTGCCTTCTAGAGGTTTCCACATATTTCTTTTCTTGTAAATTCAATTATTCATTCACTAATTGAATTTCCTTTGTTATTGGGCCCAATAGCCAATAAAGCCCATAAAGCAACCAATCCAGGCTATTGTGCAAAGAATTCATTTATTCAAAACAAACCACATCATTATTTGTTCAATTATCCTTAATATGAGAAATTGCATTTCTCACCATTTGAACCTGAAAATTGAGGTTATAACACTAAGTCTTTTGTTCGCATTGAGACAACATTATCTTTAAGGCATTACGATCTTTGTTTCACTTTTTGAACAGAAAGCTTTCCCGAGCAGAAGAAGCAGCATAAAAAAAATTAATAGTAGTTTAAATATTGATTGAGGACAATCAAAATGCTAAGTTTGGGGGAGTTGATAACACCAAATTTTGTGATATTTTAGACTATTTTTCTGTTATCAAAACTGCCATTTTCAGCTATTTTCCTATCTTTTATATGTACTTTCGCAATAATTGGCCAAGCAATGCTCTTAATCCAATTTTCCTATCTTTTGCAGAGTTTTCCTCATTTTTGGGCAATAAGGCCGCTCCAGCCCATGAATAAGTCCAAGCCTGTCTCGGCCTCCCTGACGCCCGATACAACCCCTGCCCGACAGGGGTTGGGCGACACAAAGACGCTCGACAAAAAGGTGCCACGCGAGAAGAAGCTGACGGACGACACGCCTTCTACCCGATAGGGAGCCCGGCTCGCCCCGACAACCCAACTTGTCGGGCGACACAGTCACCCACCGGCAGGCGCGCTGCCCGTCACGTGACCGATAGCAGACACCTCCGCGCCGAGCTATACCTGTATCGGCCGTCCATCGACCGGTGCTTAAGGGGGCCACATGGCGCTTCGAGCACCATAACTCCTCCCAGCCAGCTGACTATAAATAGCAGCTACAGGGAGCCGAAAAGACAGTTCGGAATTCGGAGTTTTAGAATTCAGACAGTTGGGAGTCGAGCTATCTTCCGAGGAGGCTATGAGAGCATATGTGTCGTGCCCCAGTGCTTGTCTCGGGCGACACTAGGTGAGCTTCTCCTCATCCCGAGAGGGAGGGGACAGTTCACTTAGGATCATCCCGGGTGACACTGCGGGCCGACATCGGCCGATATAGATGAGTGACACAAGTGCCCGACAACAACAATGCGTAGCTCTTAGCCCGACATGATATCAAACCAATACGCTTAGCTTGTCGAGCGAGCCGCCTGATAGGATGTGCCGCCCGACATGATCATATCGGTCAGGGTCCTTGAGCGATACGGTCGACAGTCGGTGCGTGCCGCCCGACACCTCTGTATCGGGCTAGGCCTCTGACCGATATCGGGCAGGAGAGCTACAACACCTTGTCGTCCTTCTACATCAAGGAGGCAACACCTATCTTTACTTTCTGTCATTTAATTCCTTACTTATGCATTGTAATTAAGACCCTTTATTTGTCTATGGAAATAGAAGATGCTTAATTACTTGTTGCTCTATGCTTGGTGCACAATGTTGGATGACTGCAATGTTTGATATCCGAACTCTAGCTTGCATGTTTGGATCGTGATTCGCTTAGCTAACGAGTCGTGTTTTCCCGTCACAACAACTTCGAGAGTTGTGTTGTGGCTCTAGTGTTTGGTCCGATTCTGGAGTACGAGAGTGCCCGGAACGGAGTTGCTTTAGTAACCCTTCCACTCTAATTTGAGTCCGGTGATCCCGAGAGTGGAGCCGATGCCTTGTTAGAGGTGCCCGCTTCGAGAGGAGGGGTACAGGATTGGTTCTACCGCCTCTTGTTTTACCACAGTTCTATCCTTCGTACCTCTCTTTAGCTCGAGAAATATCCTTCTGTTTCTGTTGCATGAAAACCCCTAAAAATTTCTAAATGACTAAAACCTTAAATCTTTCTAGTAGCTCCAGTTGGAGATAGTTTCTTTGTTTTATTTGTGACATCTTGTTGCTTCCCTTTTTGGGAAATTATCTCTCTTTATACCTGCCGGAGTGTAGCGTGTCGATTCTGGGTTCTCAACACTACCCCCCTTGTCCCTGTGTTCGACCCCGTATATCTACTTCGACCCCGTAAACAAAGTTGCAGGGGCCTAGAAGGATTCAGGTTTATAAATGTAAAAACTCGACTACCTCAAATTCGCCTCCAAATTTAGGACGTGCGATTTAGGCCGGTCAAAGGGTAAGTTGGCTCCCAGGTTTATGTGACCTTACCCTATGGTGGCATGTGTTGGGAAGGTAGCTTATAGGTTGGAGCTGCCACCTAAGTTACACAGGTTGCATACTTTGTTCCATGTTTCGATGTTGATGAAGTGTCACCCTGACACTAAGTTGGTTTTACAACCTATTGAGGTGGAGTTGGATGAGGATGTGTCTTATGTAGAGGGTCATGTGTTGATCCTTGACAAAAGAGTGAAAATTTGAAGAAGAAGGATATAGTATTGGTAAAGGTTCTATGGCATCAGAGTAGTGTAGAGGAAGCCACGCAGGAGCTTGAAGAAGAGATGCATAGGAAGTACCAATCTCTTTTTGTATAGGATTTCGGGGGCAAAATCCTTGTTAAGGGTTTATGATTGTAAGACCCCTGACCTAGATTTTTATCTAATCTTGTTTCCTTTGCATGATAAGATGCTTATAACCTTAATCTAATCTTTTGAAATGCTTTTATAACATGTCACAAGCTTATGTTTCCAATTTGTCCTATTTGGTTGATGTTTGAGCCATGTATGCTTGTTTTAGACCAAGTTGCAATTTAACCATGTTGAGGGTTTATCTTACAATTTGTCACATGTAGAGTGTTCCATATGTGACTTGGAATCATAAGAGAGAGAAATATGCATAGGGCTACCTTTTTTGGGTCTTGGTTTTTGATGTGGCACCATATGGAGTATTAGGGTTTCTAGGATTTGCTTGGTTGATGGGAGTCAACCTTGTTGTGTTGACCTTTGTAGCGACCATGTGCTTGTACCTTGGGGGTGTTGCAAAATAGACACCTTCCTTGGATGATTTTTGTTGTGACCATGGTGACTTGGCTCTGGTTTTGGTCTCTAGGGTTTTTGTTGAAGAGGTGTTGCAACCATGTTTGCTTAATTGTGTGTAGAGGTCACTAAACCTTGTTTTGTTTTGACCTTTGATGTTTGTTACAACCACAACAAGGTGTATAGTGTACCCAAGTGTTTGCTACACCACCTTGGTTCACCCTTTTATGCATGCATGTTTTGAGTGGTTGCATGGCTAAGCCTTTGAGAGACAAGTGTCCTTTGGTGCTTTAATACCTTGACACCTCATGACCCTATACATCCCTCCTACCCTCAAGTATATAAGCTCTCTCTTTCACATGCAAGTAATCCTTTTATCTCTCTTTTCTCTCTCTCTTTTCCTTGTGTATCCTTAGAGCTTGGTTGAGCAAGAAAAGGCTGATATTGGAGCTTTGATGGCCGATCATCCTTGCATTTGGTGATCTTGAGCTTGATTATCTTCTTCATGGTGATCATTGGTGATTTTGTTCTTGGTAAGTGACTCTATCACCATGATCTCATTTCTTTTGCACCCTACCTCTACCTTCTTGTCTGTGAGACTATGGATCTACCATGGTGGTCATATTGAGGGAAACTTCTTTTCACAAGGGTTGGATACTATGGTTTTACCATGGTGGTACCTGATAAATGTATATTTATCCTTTTTATTTACATCTTTTAGATATCTTATTAGGATTGTTTTGTTATTTTTTTATTAATTTTGTAATTAATTGTATTATTTTAGATTTTTTATATTTATTTGGAGATTTAGTTATATTTGGTTGGTTTTTTGTAGAAAAAGCTCTAACCACTCCAATGACTAATTTTCCTTGGAAGATGTTTTACACAATTCCCACAGTGCCTGAAATTAATGTATACCCAACACTAAAAGTGTCATAACTTCTGCATACAAACTCCAAATTGGGTGTACAAGTATTCGTTGGAAAGAAAATTTATTTTTATAAAATAAAATCCTATTATTATGACTGTTTTAGAACCTTTCACGGGATAAAAATCCACTTGATATTTCTATTGCGGGAATCTACAACAGAAAGAAGGTGAATGGTCAACATAATTAAAGGAAATCAACCATTTTCTCTATTGACCAGATCCTGAAAGATTTTAGTTGTCAGACATGAGTTTTCTAGAGAGTCTTGTATCTACAATTTCTGCCCCTCCTTCTTCTATAAAAGGAGGGGGACTCCATAAGAAAAGACATCTAATATATTAGTTGTAGACCACATCTTCTATAATGTTGGATCTCATTTTAATTTACATTTCTTATAGACTCGTGTCTGAGTAGATTCTTCTAGAGCATGGGGAGTAGCCCCTTAGCCCGATTCTATTCAATATAATTAGTTTATTGCTTCATTGAAAAAATGTCTTCTCTCTATTTATGTGTGGTTATTTGGATAATATGATATATTTTTTGGAATGATATGTCTGTTGATCTCTGTAAGAATGAAATAATGGTCCCTTAATTGTGATTATCATAATTTCATCTTTTTAATTTTATTCCCATTATAATCCTTGGTGATGTGACCACCTGAGCCTTGGCTTTGAATGCCAGTTTGAATTCACATGCTTCTTGATATGACCATGGATAATGATATGTTTTATGGTTGGGCAATGATCCGTGAACGCCGATATCAACGGGTTCATGGGAAGTCCGACCCTTGTGAGTTTATCCATAAGAACATGCAACTACAATGTCCTGATTGGATCTTTAGAGTTTAGAATTTGATTAGTTGATTAGGAATGTGGTTTTTGGTGGTGATCCTGCAGACCCCCAGATCATTATCTTGAATAGTTAAAACTTTATTTCAACACTTTTATTTTTGTTCTTAGTTTAACAACCCTCTCAAATCATAATTTAATTCTTGTTCTTACGATCAGATTTGGACCTCGATCTTTCTTTTCTTCCATCCCTTGGATCGATACATATCTATACTAAGTTGACTTGTTGTTCACAGCAAGTTAAAAATCGGGTTAGAAGGTTAAACTCTAGGACTTTTCCTAGTGATTGTTGTGCGTGCAACGACCCACATCAATTTGGTGCCATTGTCGGGTTTTTAGATCTGGTTGCTTGTATATCTTATATAATCTTGCTTCATGTTCTCTAACTTGTATAACTTTAGTCTTTTTTATAATTTATTTTAGATTTTTTGTAAAAACATTTGCCTTTCGAGCACAATTATGGAAGTGTATCTCCTCATTCTGTTGAGTTTCCATTCCAATATTACTACTTTCTAGTTATTTTTTTTCATAATTTTAGTTTATTCCATAATTTCTTAGCTTTATAATTTTTAGTTCTCTTTCTAATTTTGACTAACCCCTTATCTCATAATCTTTCTACTCATGTGTGTTAATTGACATATCGTTCAGGAACTTTATTTCAAATGGAGTGGGCATTCCAATATCCCCCACAATGTATTATTGTGGCCATTATCACCACACATCTTTTGGCTATCAGGCTCTAATCCATAGTTATGGTAGCACCCCCTTTAATTACGAGCCCGTTCATCCTAGTGGTTACTGTGAATCAACATTTTTCTGAGAACAATTATGGGGAACCTTGGTATCCATATTCTAATGGGGGTGTGATCAACAATGTTTTAGAGGATATGACCAACAGAACTTGGGGGAAACTGGACCTATTTATGATAACCATCATAATCTTCAGCAAGAAGAGAAACTTAGGGCCGTAGAGAAGATGACATCAAAATTGAAAACTAGCCAAGCCTTGTTAGCCGCTCTGTTGGAAGCCCAATCCCAAAACCCAAATATTCCAAATATTTTCCCCATGATTCGGTGACACCTTGTAATATCGAATCTTCCCACCAAGATGGATGCAATAGAAATTACAATCCACCATCTTCTGAAGATTATTATGAGGAGCAATGCCACAATCAATATGAGGAGCACAAGGCCCAAGAATACCATGAGGGATATGATGAGGATGGCCAAAATTTTGAGGTGTATAAATACTATGGTGTAACTCAACTTAATCCTGAATAGGAAGAGATACTTAAGGGCCTAGAGAAGATGGCAGCAAAAGGACAAGCAAAACTTGAATCCACTCAAGCCCTATTAGCTACCTTACTAGAGGCTCAATCACAGACTCTCCATGTAGAGCTTAAGCAACCCAAGATAGTTCTTCTCAATGATAACGACGATGATCCCATTTTTGTGACATATCTGTCGGATCTTGAAGAAATAGTACAAACCATGGAGCCATATTTGTGTGTGATGAGGAAATTGGTATCCCCACCTTTCCTTTAGAGACTCTATTATTTGAATATGAAAAGTCAAAGCAGGAAAGTCATTTTGAAGATCCAACAACTCATCCCATGTTTAACGAAACCCAATTGATATCAGAGACCAAATCCCCTTTTTTGAGTCTATTTTGGACAATGAGCACCCAACCCCCTTTGAAAAAATAATTCCTCCCATTTTGACATAGCCAGTTCTCATTATACATAAGGTTGATGTAGAAAGGGAGACACCCTTGGAAGAATCCCATACACCCCCTTCTATTGTTTGCAAGGAAGATATCCTCATCCCTCCCAAATCCTTGGGGGCCCTTGTACAAAACAATTAGAACCATATGTTATATCAACAAAGAAACTTACCAAACCCAATGTAGATGGCATTATTTTTTAGGCGAAGCAAGACACTTTTATAAATAATTTGAAATATTTTATATCAACATAACTTCTCCCCTATACAGATCATTATGATGGTGGAAAACATGAGCCAGATCCTCCACACAACTCTATAAATCTTGCTTTACCGACATTACTGGCTTGGTACCCGCCAACCTCCCTCAATCCACATCCATCTTCAACACTCCCCTTGATATTGAAGGAAGATATGTGGATCTTATTGGAGGTAATGTGAGGTGAAAGAAAATATGAATGCCCCATTGAGCTTCCATGATTACCCTATCATAGGGTACACTATGAAGCTCCTCTGATAAAAGTCCCAGCCCTCATACACATCTTTTTTGTTGTTGTAAACGGTGTGTTACTCTTTTCATTGCTTTTGTAGAACTTTACATACAGACCCAAGGTTGAGTGCCAAGGGAGGAATAGAAAAAAAGCAATCAAGGAACAAAAACTGTACATGACCTCAAGGAAAATGGCCAGCCAACACCCAAAATATAAACAAGCAATACTATCGGAACCCCAGGGAATAGAAAACAGAACTTCAGCCTACTACTAACAACTCCAGTGAGCTACTTTCCAGCACATATAAGACTGACCAGAACACTTCAACAGCTCCAACAGCAGCCAACAAGGCCTCAAAAAACCATATAAACAGAAACCTCCAGCAACGTAAACAGTAGAGACAACACTATGGCCAGCCAACATTAGAAGACCAAGACAACAATTGGTAGTCTTCTAGAACATATTAGGGACAAAGACTCTTAACATCTACATAGCATCCCTTCCAAAGGTCATCAGAACGAGGACCATGTCCCCTGAAGATTTTCGTGTTTCTATCCATCCAAATCTAATAAATAATTGCAATAGCAGCAAGCTTCATTTCACCATTCAAGTCCAACATACTATGGAGATTCTTCAGACTATATTTATAGAATTCCTCGTACCTATTCCAAATATCATCACTGAATGGACAATCAAATAGCAAATGGTCCATGTCTTCTTCCATCTTCATACACAGACAACAGCAAGAAGCAAGACTAAACCCGATCCTTTTTAGATAATTTGAGGTAGGAAGACGATGATGAAAGCATTTACAAAGAAAGCAAGACCATATCCTGGGAACTTCCTTACTCCAGATCCATTTAGACCAAACCACTTTCTGATTGCATTTTCTAACCACATTCCATCCATCACGTAATCTGAAAGATGTTTTCCTCTGAACTTAATACAATCAGGGCTACCTAAAGGTTTTGGGCCCTTCCTCAGGATATATAACACATGCTCACTCCCTCTCAAATTAGGAAAGACCCAATACCCATTGATCAAATAGGATTCAGCTTTAACAAACTCCCCATGTCCAAAACGTGTAATCATCTGTTGATCACACACATCAGCAAGAGATTTATGAAACGCCAACCATGGATCCTTCCATAGCTGGAAACATTTTCCCATCTCCCAAGCAGAGATCAATATTGATTTTTAGGAGATCTCTATGTCTAAGAAGCCTCCTCCATAGCCATGAAGAGCTAGATTTTCTCTCCACAACCCAAATCGAACCTTCATGAATGTACCTCTCATGTACCCATTTCACCCAGAGGGATTCTTTCCTGCTAGCAACATCCCATATGTTTTTTAGCATACCAGCCATGGACCAATTATTAACACATATAATCCCTAAACCACCTTCATCCCGAGGTTTGCAGATAGCCTCCCAAGAAATGGTATGAATATGATTCTTCTTGTCATTGTCATTCCATAAAAAATCTCTCATAATTTTCTCCAGCTCCATAGTCACACTCTTAGGGAGAGGAAAGGCAGTAGTCCAGAACATGTGGTACGAAGAAAGAGTAGATATAATCAGCTCAATTCTACCTGAAAAAGATAAAAGCCTGCTTTTCCACATATCCAACCTTTTTCTGAGTTTATCCACAATAGTTGCACCATGGATTTGGTTAATCTACCGGTGAACAAAGGTAGACCAAGATACCTAACCGGTAGATTACAAGGGGCAATATTTAAGATAGCACTGAGCTCATCACCATCAGCAACATCTTTACTAAAGAAAACCTGGCTCTTCAACTTGTTTAATTTAAGGCCAGACATAACCTCAAACTTGGAAAACATCTCTGAGATAGCTTGGACATTAGAGACATTAGCTTGAGAGAACACTAATAAGTCATCAACAAAGATAATATGAGAAACCCCAAAACTACTAGAAGCTTTAAGCTGTTTTAAGCGTCCATTATTGACATAAGAGTTAAGTAGTGAAGAGAACCCATGCATAGCCAACACGAACAGATAGGGGGCCAAGGGGTCCCCTTGTCTTACCCCATTGGTCGCTGTAAAAGGGGTAGTAGGAGAACCATTAACTAAAATTTGGAAAGTGGTCGTATCAAAGCAAACAGAAATCCATTGTAACCAGCACTCCGGGAAACCCATCTTCTTTATAATAAACAGAATGTAATCCCTTCGAACAGTATCATAATCCTTGGAAAGATCAACCTTAACACAAATCTTGTTACCCCCAGTAGGAAAGGAGCTCAAAAGTTCATTAGCCAACAAGATTGCATCCCCTATATTCCTCCCCTTGATGAAAGCTGCTTGATTTAAATCAATAAGATCAAGAAGAATACCACTTAACCGATTGGTAATGATTTTAAACATGACATTACACATAGAGATAGGCCTAAAATCTTTCAAAGACGTAGCTCCCACAATTTTAGGAATAAGAGTAATAAAAGATTTGTTGCATTCACCCAAAATCTTCCCAAATTCAAAGAAATTAAGAATGGCTTTGACCACATCCTCACCTACAATACTCCATCAAGTCTGGGAAAAAAAGCATTAATACCATAAGGGCTAGGGGCTTTGTCTCCATTCATATTCATAACCACCTTTACAACCTCCTCTTTAGTGACCAAACTTCTAAGCATATCAAACTGATCATTAGAGATAGCAGGCGACACCCAATCTTCATCCTAGTTAACTAGACTCTTCATCGTGGAATTAAAAACATCAGAATAATACAGAATAATATGATTATTTATCTCATCTGGCTCTTTAATAGCTCTGTCATCATCATGTAGTAGGTAAATACTATTGTGAATCCTTCTCGGTTTCAAAGAGGCAAAAAAGAAGGAGGAATTTCTATTACCCTCTTTTAACAAGAAACTCTGGATTTTTGTCTGATAAAGGCCTCCTCTTGATTGAGGGCCAACAGGGCATCCTTTCTAGCAGAGACAAGGTCAGCATGCAGATTTACATTAGAATGGTGAGCATCAACCTGCCTTTGAATAGAAATAGCTTTAGCTTCTATTTCCCTTGCAACTGATGAATAGTTGGCAACATATTTTTTATTCCAAGCTATCAAATCAGCAATAAGACCATTAAACTTTTTGTACACTCTTAACATAGGAGCACCACTAGGACAATTGCTAGACCATGACTTCTTAACAACTTCAAGGAAATTCGGTTGTTTAACCCAAGCATTGGTGAACCTGAAAGGGCCACAACTTCTTTTGCTTGTACTGAGGTGAATAATTTGAATACAATGATCACTCACCAGGTTGGGGACAATTTCCCCCCAAAGAGAAGGAAACATATCCATAAAGTGCAAATTACAAAAACATCTATCAATTTTAGATAATGTGCTACGGCCAGTTTTACTTCTGCTGTCCCAAGTGAAAAAGTTACCTTTAGAAGATACCTCAAGCAACCCTGTCACGTAGAGAGATTGGTTAAACTCTTCCGTACTTCTAGCCGAAGGAGGATGCTTGCCATTCTTTTCAAAGTTGTATCTTACCACATTAAAATCGCCCAAAACACACCACAGATTAGAAGAAATACTGAGTTGATTAAGAGAGTTCCATAAACGACTTCTATCAGAATCTCCATTAGCCCCATAGACTGCAGCTAGAGAGAAATTCAAATCACCTATAGAGATTTCACAATGGACCATTTTCATTATCACACATTTTGTTCACATTGAGAAGAGGATTCCTCCACAATAGCACAATTCTTGTATAAGAGTAGAAACTAGAATTAGAGATAAAAGAAGCACTTGGCCACAACGTTTCAATAACAGAACCCAACTCCTGTTCCACTACTCTCGACTCAAGTATAATGTATAAGTCCGCATTATTCTTCTGCATCTGCTTTTGAATGCTATGGAGCTTGTTGTGAATGCCCCTCACATTCCAAGCTATAATAGAAAGGGGGTTAACCATTTGGAAAGACAACTGTAGAGATTGGGATGTCTGCTTCACTACCTTCCACTACTCCTGATCCCTCTCCTTCCTTCAAATTTTCCAAGAGCCGAAATCTATTTGGAGAGATTTGAATATTCTTAGTTGTAGAAATTGGTTTAACATGTATACGAGGAGGGGATTTAGACTTCCTTTTGTTGACTTCCTAAGCTGGAGAAGGAAATGGAGTGACTACATGAGTCACTCCCTTCACAGGTACACTGTCTGAGGACACAGATTTCTCAGTAGGCATTTCTTCATTCACTCCATCTGTAGAGACTACGTCAATCGTATCTAAGACAATATCAATAGACGGGTCTCCTGAGCTATTAATGACTTCAACTGCATCACTAAAGACTTCAATCTCTTCAACATTCGAGAGAGATACCTCCTTATATTTTGGTACCCAAGCCGGGAGAACATTATTCTTTTTTCCTTGAACATGAGCCTTTGGCTTAGTGACACACAATCCAGAATCATGCCCAAAATTACCACAGTCTTCACACTTCAGTGGCATCCATTCATACTCAAACAATATCTTATCTGCTTGCCCATCATCACTCTATATTTCCAGTTCACTTGGGAATTTGAAATCCGTAGAGATAAGAACATGTAGCCTTGTGTACTCTAGGCGCGTATACTCAGCAGTTAGCTTTTCAATCCGAAGAGGCTTCCCCAGATAAGAGCTAATATAATTGAACATATCTTCATCCCATAACTCCAGCGGCAGATCAAGGATCTTTACCCAAATAGGAATTTTGATAGTTTTAGTTTCTCCATAGGTTCACCATGTTGCCACTTCTTAATTATCATGGGTTTACCCGCAATAAACCAGGGGCCGCCATCAATGGCCTTCAGTAGATCTTCATCATTGGAAAACATCAGTATAAAGAAGCCTTTGCTTCTCGATCTAATATCCGGTGAGCCCTTCACGCCCCAGATCTGAGCTAGATACCTCACCAGAGAGGGCCAATGTGGATGAAGTCACATGATGTATCCTGCTACCGTCCTGCTCCACCTATTCATGTTTCGTTCAGCAATGCCCTTGGGGTAGATAAGCTTCCCTTCCAATATCTGTATGTTTGTTTTAGTGAGCTTTGGAAATGATTCGGCGTTTGGTCCATCATTCTTCGCAACTAAGTCAGCCCAAGATCTCGCAGTAGGGGCTACTATAATCGCGGATAGAGGGAGATTCTTCAGCTTCCCTTTTCCAAGATCCTTCACCTTCCCCACATTCCCCAGATCAGAGTCTGAGATCACCGGGATATCTCCTACCGGGTCCGCCGTCACCTTCTCTTTCACCTTCTGAATCACCTTCTTGATCGCCGTCATACACATCCCCTTTAGTTGGACTTTTTTTGAGCTACCAAGGCCACTTGGACACCCTCTTCTTCCATCCATATTGGATTTAAGTTTTTCTCATGACAATTAAAATTTTAAGTCTGGGTGGATGTGGGTGGTACATACTTCTTCCACCCACTCTATATTAATTTGTTGCAAATTTTCATCATGTTATGTAGTCTAGTTTTCAATTTTTCAAAAATGTTCAATTTTATTTAAGTTTGTCCCTTATCTATTCGGCCAATATGAATAAATGTTTATCAATGTACCACTATGAATTTAATAAATTCTTTACAAAAAAATTACAAATTTCCATGTCTAAAACCACCGTGTCACTTAGGACCCCAAAATAGAATCACTCCCTAGAAAAGTTGGCAAGTCATTTAGAATCAATCAAAATCAAACAAATTTTTTCTCTATTTTAAACTATAGATTAACTTGATATAAATCTTGTATAATGTGATTGACATGAATACTCTATCTGATGCATTGGTACTTTTGAAAAAAAATGAAGTTATAAGCATAAGAACACCTTTGGTTTTCTCCCTTATTTTCTTTATGTAAAAAGGGTAGCAAAGAATCACCACCGAACAAAAATCATGTCCGGGTTGGCATGCTTTCCATATCAAAAATTCCATACCCCACAAAGAAGCGTATCATGAAAAGATTCCAAAAGAGCACAGGAAAAAAATTGTGACCAATGAAACCACAATTCCATAAATCAAAAAAAATTCCAAGTCGATAGAGGAGGGACCATCACTTCTTTCTTTGTTTTCACACCCACAATTTCATCAAGTTCTTGTGCGACAACTCACGTAAAAAAAAATAATGAGAGTGTCAAAGGAAAAGAAAGATGAATCATTTTTTCTACAAAGTCTTGGTTTAGAAATAAGACGTGATATTTGTTTTTATAGGGAATATAGAATTTTGTGTTTTGTGGTATTAGGAGATTAGGTTGCTTGGCCAAATTTGAAGGTAAGGAATAAAGTGATGTTACAAGGGTGAGGATAGACATGTTGTTAGATAAATTGGAATTATTTGTGATTTTATTTGTTTGAGGACAGCTAAAGATTCATGTCTGGGGTATTTTGATAAATGTATATTTATCCTTTTTATTTACATCTTTTAGATATCCTTTTAGGGTTGTTTTGTTATTTATTTTCTTAGTTTTGTAATTAATTTGATTAGTTTAGATTTTTCTCTTTATTTCGAGCTTTAATTATATTTGGTTGATTTTGTGTAGGAAAATAGTCTAACCACTCCATTGATTAATTTCCCTTAGAAGATATTTTGCACAATTCCCACAGTGCCTGAAATTTATGTACACATATTCATTGGAAAAGAAATTTAATTTCCTAAAAGAAAATACTATTATTTGGACCGTTTTAGAGCCTTTGACGAGAGTGAAATCTGCTCGAAATCGCTATTGCGGGAATCTACATCAAAAAGAAGGCGAACGATCAACATAATTAAAGGCAATCAACCATTTTCTCTATTGACTAGATCCAAAAAGCTTTCATCTTCCAGCCAGGATTTTTCTAGAGAGTCTTGTATCTAGGGTTCCCACCCCTCCTTCCCCTATAAAAGGAGGGGGACTCCACAAGAAAATGCATCTAGTTTTTAGTCGTAGACCACATCTTGTATAATGTTGGATCTCATTTTAGTTTGCATTTCTTCCAGTCTCATTATGTCTGAGTAGATTCTTCTAGGGCATGGGGAGTAGCCCCTTATACTGGTTCTATTCAATATAATCTGTTCTATCGCTCCATTGAAAAAATGTCATCTCTCTATTTATGTATGGTTATTTGGATGATATGATATATTCTTTTAGAGTGATATGACCGTGGATCTTTTTCAGAACGAAACAATAGTCCCTTAATTGTGATTATCATCTTTTCATCTTTTTAATATTGTTCCCATTATAATCTTTGGTTACACAACCAGTTGAGCCTTGGGTTTGAACACCAGTTTAAATTCAAATGCTTCTTGATATGACTGTGGATAGTGGCCTATTTGATGGTTGGGCAATGATCCATGAACGTCGAGACTAACGGGTTCACGGGAAGTTCGACCCTTGTGAGTTTGTTCGTAAGGACATGCAACCATAAGGTCCTAATGTGATCCTTGGAGTTTAAAATTTGATTAGTTGAATTAGAACGTGGTTTTGGTGGTGATCCTCCGGACCCCCAAATTTTTATTTCTTGATTATTTTAGCTTTATTTCAACACTTCTATTTTTGTTCTTCATTTTAACAACCCTCTCAAATCGTAATTTTATTCTTGTTATTGCGATCGGATTTGGATCTCGATCTTTCTTTTCCTCTGTCCCTTAGATCGATACCTATCTATACTAAGCTGACCCGTTGTTCACAGCAAGTTGACAATCTGGTTAGAAGGTTAAACTCTAGGACTTTTCCTAGTAATTATTGCGTATACAACGACCCACATCAATACCTAAGTGAGATGAATCTTTCTCTTTTTTCTTCTTCTTGTTCGGCCTAGGGTTTTTACCCTCTTTCTTGAGCTTTTCTTTGACCATGGTGTTCTTCTCTTCTTGAGGTGATCTTGTAGCTTAAGAGTTGATTCTAGTTTTAGCTTCTCTCTCACTTGGAGATTGTGGCTTTGGAGCTTGATCTTCTTCATGGAGTGAGTTATATAACCTTCCCTGTTCTATTATTGCACCTTAAATCTTGCCTGCATGTTGTTGTTTTCGTCTCTAAAATGTAATCTTATCATGCTAGATGACGTTATCATGATTTAGGTGTTCAGTCAAGGTCTGAATTGACTAAACCCTTGTTTTGATGATGACTAAACCATTCCAATTAATTGTGTCTAATGTCTCTACTTGAGTGATGTCATATTAGGTATAAACACACTCTAAATGCCCTAACTTGCGCATATCAAATTAGAGAAAAGATAAGTCAAAGTCAATACAAGTGCATGTTTTTGGAATATGATGTAAATCCATTAAAATCATGTTGTAAATCACTTGTAATGATTGTATGACTTGTAATTAAGCTTAGAAAAAACCATGAGCACTTAAATTGAATATTTAAGCACTTTAATGGCATTTTCTAAAATTCATTACAAGCATTTTATCACTCGAGTTACAATCTTGACCGATCTATGATGGATTTTGAGAATGTCATGGTTCGATTGAGTTGCCACTTCACAGAACTCGACCGATCCCTGTACTAAAATTCATTACAAGCACTTTATCAGTCGAGTTACAATCTTGACCGATCCTTGATGGATTTTGAGTCATGGTTCGATTGAGTTGCCACTTCACAGAACTCGACCGATCCTTGTACTAGAATAAAACTGATTTAAGTGATCGGTCGAGATTCATCTAGGATAAACTCGACTGATTGGTCAAATTAGCTTTGTCGCATAGTGCATTCGGTCGAGTTACCTTTATAGAAACTCGATTGATATCATTGTACGGAAAAGTGCAGAAAAGTGTTTCTAGCCATTGTGGAGTTGCAACGATCGTAAATATATCTATTGCAAGCCACAAAACGGCTAGTTTTCATTCTTAAGTGTTCACAAAGGCTAAGATGCATCCCCGACTATAAATAGGACCCATTGGGCTTCATTACAAGGTTGAGCATTCAATGCAAAACTCTATATGAGGTTCCTATTCTATAGTTGAGTGTATCCTACATCTTCCTCTCTCTCTAAGCTTAATCACTTGCTACATTTGCAATAGTGAGTAGGAAATCTATAAGAGAGCTAATCCTATATCTTGTGAGGCTCTCACTTCCACCACCTCCCTATCTCTCATTTCAACCATGAAGATGAAGGTTCTCTCTCTTGGCTAAGAGAGGTGAAAAAGAACAAGGGAAGGAGTCCCTTGGTGAAGTTCAAGGCTGAAGACTTGGTGCAAGAGTGGGTAAGACCCTGCTGAAGGCAGAAGACTCCTTGTTCAAGTGGGTAAGTCCTTGGTGGAAGCTTATCAAAGTGAAGGTGAAGTCAAAGGCTGAAGATCCAAGAAGAGTGGGTAATTCCTAGAAGGCTGAAGACTTGTACAAGAGTGGGTAAGTTCTTAGAGAAGGCTAAAAACTCATTACAAAGTGGGTAAGTCCTTGGTAAGGTTGAAGATTATTGAATAGGTAAGCCCTTTGGTGGTCATGTATTGTAAGTCTTATGAATGAATATAAGAGTGCAATGGTTATGAAATCCTAGAGGTTGGCCTCTCTAGGTAGTGGACTGACATACTTCTTTTTTTTTGGGGGGGGAAGCCAGGAGGCTATTTTATTCATCTCGCCCTCCTCTTGCGAGCCAATACGGAAAACTATTACACGGGACTAGATTCTGCTGAAAAAGAAATTTGGTAGTACTACTACCATTACAGTTATCTCTAGCTAATTCTGAGCTAATACCTTCAGGAGGTCTTCCATACTCCACATGACCTAAATTATTTCTCTGGTGCAGCTTTTCTAGAGCGTTAGCCGCCTTGTTACATTCTTTGGGTTCAAAGTTCAGCTCCCATTCGGGACGTTCCAGCCTGCACTTTTGTATTCTGTGAATAACCCTCGCATACCTGGGATTGTTTTCCGGGTTGCTATGCAACATGTTCACCAACGCCTTGCAGTCCGTTTCAACCACTATTCTGGAGTGTTTGTTCCTTTCTACCGCTTCTAAAGCCATGTCAACAAAAATTGCCTCAGCATGTGTTGCATACTCCGCAAACACTTCTCTTGCATATCCTCTGACCCATTTTCCATCATGGTCCCGAATAATTACTGCAACTGTGGCCTTTTTCTTAGTCCAGGCAGCGTCTGTATTCAACTTAATGTATCCTTCTGGTGACCGTGTCCACATATGGGAAGTTCTTGCAGTGGAGTTAGTCACTTGTTGGTCACCTTCCCACGCTTTTTCATTCAAGGCAATGTCGCTTTTGATCCACTGAATCATTACATTGGCGGGGACCGTTGTACCCTCAAACAACGTCATGTTTCTTGCCTTCCACAGGTTATAGCAAGTTATCAGAAAGTGTTGTACCTCTTTTCCGCCTTTCTTAACTTGGCTTCGAAACCAACCAGCTTCCTCCACCTGAAAGAATTCGTTTATTTGGTCGGTATTCAACACTGCTTTCCACACCTCCGACGATAGTGGACAGTCTCTCAAGGCATGTGTGGATGTTTCACAAGTTACCTTACATATCTCGCAGGTTGAAGAGGTCGTGAGCTGGCGTTGCATTCTTCTGACGTTTGTCAATATAGCATCGTGCATGACCAGCCACCCGAACATACGTACCACTCTGGTCTGCCAAATCTTGTCCCATTCACCTTCGACAGTGATATCCTTCCCCTTTCTCAGAATTTCATATGCTGACTTTGTGGTATATACACCCGTCTCCGTCGCATCCCAGGCTCTGACGTCCACCACATTAGATCCCATTGGAGGCTCGAGCTTTAAGATTCTTTCAGTCATTTCCCTCGAGAGACAATGTCTGAGAAATTCTACATCCCACTGCCCATTTTCTTGAACAAGGCTCGCTACCATCAGATCAGTAAGGTCAGTTGGCACTTCCTTTAGTGCATGCTCGCCCAATCTGATGCCTGGTCCGACCCAGCAGTCCCTCCAGAAGTTAATTTGCTGGCCATTGCGAGGTATTAAAATAGAATTGTCCATAATGAACTTTTTGCATTGGAGAGTTGATCTGGCAAGTCTCGACACATTAGTTCCTCTGCCTTCGACATAGCTATTGAACATTTTCTTCATATATCTACTCCAAATGGACGATCTGTTGCAGGCAATTTCCCATGCGTTCTTTACGAGGAGGGCATTGTTCCATTCCCGCATCGTTTTGAGACCGAACCCTCCATATGCTTTGTTGCAAGTGACTTTGTTCCACGTGACAAGGGCCATCAGATGTGCCTTGTGGCAACCACCCCAAATGAACTTGCGTATACATCCATCTATACGATCGCATAGTCTCAACGACAAGGCAGCCGTCTGCATGATGTATGTAGGTATGGCCTCCAATGTTGATTTTGCTAGACAATATCTCCCTGCAAGAGACAAGGTTCTGGCGGCCCACCCATTAGTCTTGGCCTCGATCTTATCTAGGATTCCTGCATCAGTCTTCTTGTTCACCCGAGAGTGTATAATCGGCACTCCTAGGTAGCGCCCCAAGTCCTCCGTTTCTTGAAATATGCAAATACGTTTGATACGACTTCTATTGGTGCGGTGTACACTGGCAGAGAAGAAAATTTGTGTTTTGGCTATGGAGATAGCCTGCCCCGAAGCATGCTCAAACTGTTTGAAGCATTGTTTAATCATACGTATTTGTTTGCTTGCAGCCTCTCTGAAAAGAATTAAGTCATCTGCAAAACATAGATGAGATAGCTCAATCCTACTCCTTCCCATTTTTATGGTTTTCCATTCCCCTCTTTGGACTAGATCATGTATCATCTGACTTAGTCTCTCGATGCATAACACGAAAATATATGGAGAGAGTGGATCTCCTTGTCGTAGCCCTCTGCTTGGCTTAAAAGATTCAGTTTTAGTCCCATTCCACAACACTGAGCATTCGCCAGTAGTGATTGAGTTCATGATATAGTTTGCTATATTACTAGGCAGCTCAATCTTCTGCTAAGTGTTGCGAATAAAGTCCCAGGACATTTTGTCATACGCTTTAGATAAATCTACTTTTATTGCCATGTTCGCAGGTCCCTGCTTCTTCTTCATCATGTGGATGACCTCCTGTGTCAGAGATATATTGTCTGTGATTCGTCTTCCTGGAACGAATGCACTCTGTACTTTAGAAACCCAGTCTGGAAGGTATTTCTTAATTCTTTCTACTACAACCTTCGAAGCCAGCTTCAGGCAGAAATTATTGAGCGATATGGGACGTAACTGGTCGCAAGACGTGGGCTTGTTTATTTTGGGGATTAGGACAATGGTTGATTCACAGAGTTCCTCCGGTAGCTTCTCTCTACCGATAGCTTTCTTAATAGTCAACATAACCGAGTTCTTTACGGTTTCCCACTGGCTTGGGATTAGGACAATGGACTTACATACTTCTAGTTTGAAGTGTGGAACCACTCTACATAGTTTGTCAATTGGTGTATGTTCAATCTCCCTCTCCCTTGCTATGCATGTTTTAGTTGCACTCAAATTTCCTATTTAGCAACCTTATCTTGTGATATATATTGAAGTTCTAATGAATTTTGTTTAAGTGCATTCATCTCTATTCACCCCCCTCTAGAGCATCCAATCACCCATATAGGATCCAACACTAGGGTTTAAGATTTTGTAGTATTCTCATGTAGATTACACTTCCTCGTAAACCTTAATTCTTGTGCCTGATTTGGTGGTGACTATGGAGGTGATGGCTTTCACACGCATCTTGACCATGAGTTTTATAATCATGTTTTTGGTTTGACCATCTTGATTAACTTGGGGTTTTGGTCTTGTTTACACATGTGTGATGCTTGGTTTTCATCTCTCTCATCATGATTTCCATGTTGATTTCTATTATGATGGATTTAGGGTTTTGGTGATCATCTTGTATGGAGTTTTCCTCCTTGACGATTCTTAGTTTCCTTGATATTTATCTTCTATTTTGAATCTTGTTTATCTCTTTTTTGAGGTTGGTGGTGTGGTGTTTTTGTAGCTTGACCTTGAGATCGCTACACTTGTTTTGGTTTTGAGGTCTCTACGTGTGTATGTTATGTTGCGGGTGCAACAACCCTAACCTTGATAGGGTGGTTGCTACACCTTGTTTTTCTTGCGGTCGTAACACTAATTTCAGGTTACAAGGTCACTACACTTTGTTGTGTTTGGGTCGCTACACCACCTTATGATCACAATACAGTCTCAGCCCTAGGTTGGTCGCAACACATGGTCACTACAAGTGGATCATGGTCGCTACACTCACTCACCAAAGGAGGTCTCTTGTGCCTGATTTGGTGGTGACTATGGAGGTGATGGCTTTCACACGCATCTTGACCATGAGTTTTATAATCATGTTTTTGGTTAGACCATCTTGATTAACTTGGGGTTTTGGTCTTGTTTACACGTGTGTGATGCTTGTTTTTCATCTCTCTCATCATGATTTCCATGTTGATTTCTATTATGATGGATTTAGGGTTTTGGTGATCATCTTGTATGGAGTTTTCCTCCTTGATGATTCTTAGTTTCCTTGATATTTATCTTCTATTTTGGATCTTGTTTATCTCTTTTTTGAGGTTGGTGGTGTGGTGTTTTTGTATCTTGACCTTGAGATCACTACACTTGTTTTGGTTTTGAGGTCTCTATGTGTGTATGTTATGTTGCGGGCACAACAACCCTAACCTTGATAGGGTGGTTGCTACACCTTGTTTTTCTTGCGGTCATAACATTGATTTCAGGTTACAAGGTCGCTACACTTTGTTGTGTTTGGGTCGCTACACCACCTTATGATCACAATACGGTCTCAGTCCTAGGTTGGTCGCAATACATGGTCACTACAAGTGGATAATGGTCGCTACACTCACTCACCAAAGGAGGTCTCTACACTTTGTTGAGTTTAGTTGCTACACTTTGTTCTTGGCCTCTACAATTTGTTGAGTTTGGTCGCTACACTATGTTCTTGGTCTCTACATGTTGATGTTTGGATGATGATTGATCAAGATTTTTATGCCTAATTCTAATGTGTTCCAATAATATGGGAAATGGTGAACCTAGGGTTTTGTGATTGAATGATATATTTGATATCCTAATTGGTTATATGAGAAACCCTAACCCTAATTTTGAGCATACATTGTGATTGCTAAGCTTGTTTGAACAATAGCATTCCATGAATATGTTTTCTCTCTACTACTTTTGTAAATTTGACCTTGTACGTGGAATGAATGGCATAGCTATTGAATACTATGGTGTACTTGAAATGACACAAGGTGATGATTATGGGCCTTGATAAGGCATCATGAGATAATAAAGCTGTCTTTTGGGTCTTATGACCTAGCAGAGGCTTAATGCCTAATGTGAGGTGATATCCTCCAGTGATGTGATTAAAGATGATTAACCCAGGAATATGTGATAATGATGTTGGCTTTTTGTAGCAGTGATGATTGTAATGATGGTGATGGCCTTGAGAATGGAAGTGAGACAAATATCATGTGATGATGTGACAAGTTAAACTTTATACATTTTATACCTTCTGAAGTTGATTTACTGTTATGCTTGCTAGACTAAACTAGGGTTTTGTATGACCACTTGTATGATGATGCCTTAATTCACCCAATTGGCAGAACTAATAAAGTGAAACCCTAATCATGTAGTTGCCATGTTCCATAGACCCAATCTAGTGTCAGAACTTGTTGGATGGTGAAACAAGTAATTCTTACGGGAATCTCAGAGCACATATTGTTGAATATGTAGGGGCGCAAGTCGATGGTATATCCTTGCATCCACAACTATAGGTTTTAGAGGGTGACTACGGTCATGCCTTAGAGTTTGTGATATTCTGATATTTATGAATGGCAACAGTGCAACTGCATAATGCCTCTTTTAGAACGGCCATATGTGAGTCTATTCTCTAGCGTCGTGCCATGTATCAAGGCATGCTAGGTATTTTTCAGCTTAACTATATGTTGTTGATTGGTAGTTGAATTTTATGTCTCTGTAGTGTTTCTCTCGTACTGACCGGGAGGTGGTAGTGTGTCGTGGATTTCGGCTCTTCCATAGACCTTATATGGAACTGATTTTGAATTCACAGTGGACAGTTGGTTTTGGGTGGTACGACTCAAATCCTTGGGGTATTAATAAAAGATGTAATACAGCTTCATAATTATTTCCACAGGGTTAAACACGAATAACATTGGATGACCCTTTGACTTGTTTGTTGTACTGTTAAGCTCAAAGTATATGATATTCTACTACTCTGTTGTAGATGCCTAAGTTGCTTAAATGGTGTTATCAGACTTAAGCGTTCATTTAGTTGAATCTGCTCATCTTATTAATAACATTACATTCTATTCTTTTATATATGTGTGTTAATAATATATGTGGTAGATAGTTATATCTCTTACTGGGATGTTGGTCTCACCCCATGGGTTTCCACATCTTTTAGGTGGTTGTACACGACGACGTAGAGATCGTGCGGTTGAAGCTGAGCAGCAAGAGGAGCAGTAGATGTCGAGGGTTGGACATGCTGCTAGTATTTTGTAGTAGAGTCCTATCGGTTGTCTATGTACACTTAGATCCTAAGGGAGGTTTTGTTATTTTGTATGTCGATATGAGGTTTTTGGCAGTACACCATGGTTGTACAGATTTGGCTTGTATATATGAACATGATACCATATGTAATAGGTTGTGGCTAGTTAGTTAGTGAACAATGATATGCATAATCTTTGGCATCATATGTAATATAAAAGACACAATTTGTGGTCTCATATGTAATATGTTTCAGCTTTTATGGTTGTATGACTTGGTTTTAATTTACCCTATTTTATCGTAATCTGGACACTTAGTGTTAATTTCACGCTTAGTTTTGAGTAATCTCATTTTGTGTGGCGATGGGTGTCACAGTACTAGTAGTCCTAACTCGTGATATAATCTACTAGTAGTCCATATACATATAGTTATAGCCTTGTTCATCTTTTCATCAAGTGGTATTCTTCTATATGCTACGCTTGTATCTAGTTTCATACTCAAACTTGTTCCTTGACTTGCATATCTACTATCTTGAGTTACGTGCTTGCATAGCCTTACCTTGATTATATGCTAGAATTACATCTAGGGTTGTTCAAATGCATGTCTTGATTTGCTTTACATACTATGCTTGGACAAGCCCCCAATTTTACTCTTCTACTCTCCTTTCTAACTTTTGGTATCTCCTTTTCCTAACATGTTTTGTTTTAGCTCTTCAAACCCCTACTTTTTGAAATAACAAAGGGGGAGAAGGCATGTCTTATACGTTAGACAGGGAGAAGGCATGTATGAGGAGAAAGCGTGTCTAATGTTAAGGGGAGAAAACATATATGTAGAATATATATGAGTACTAGACATAGTTTCCATAAATGTTACGAAAGCTAACCATGCAAGAGAAATAACATCAATTGAGGGGCAGTATGAGAACTCCATGAGCATCAATTGAGTGGGATCATATGAACTCGATTCCATTGAAACCCCTAGGTTTCTTAAAAGATATGATTTTACTTAAATACTTTCAATACATTTATGGACTGATTTGTCATATTCAAAAAGGGGAAGAATGCTGATTCAAGGTCTAAATTGATTAAACCCTTATTTTGATGATAACAAACCATTCCACTTATTTGTGTCTAATGCTTCTACTTGAGTGATTTCAGATTAGGTATATACACACTCCAAATGCCCTAACTTGCGCATCCTAACTTGGAGAAATGACAAGTCAAAATCAATGCAAGTGCACTTTTGTGGAATATGATGTATCTCTATTAGAATCAAGTTGTAAATCACTTGTACTGATTATATCACTTGTAATTAAGTTTTAAAAAAATCCAGAGTACTTAAATCGAATATTTAAGCACTTTAATGACATTTTCCAAAATACACCACAAATTGCCTATTCGTTCGAGTTTCTCCTGTGACAAAATCGATCCACACCCTTCATGCATTTTGAGAATGTCCAGGTTCAGTCGAGTTTTCAGGACATAGAACTCGACCGACACCCTGTACTAGCAAATTAAATTTAAGTTATCAGTCGAGTTTCATCCAAGACAAACTCAACCGATGCTTCAAATTTGCTTTGTTGCATAGTGTAACCACTCGACTTTCCCAGATGTAAACTTGACCGATCAGACTGTATAGAAAGTGCAGAAAAAGTGTTTCTAGCCATAGGAGTGTTGCAAAACTTAAAAAAGTATATATTACAACACCCCAAATGACCAATATTTGTCCTTAAGTGTTTCTACTGGCTAGTAGGAATCCCCAACTATAAATAGGACCCCTTGAGCTTCATCCCATGGTTAGCCAAGTATTATGAAGGTCCCTATATTATAATTGAGTACATCCTACAACCTCCTTCCACTCTCTAAGCTTAATCATTTGCTACATCCATTAGAGTGAGTAGGATATTTGCAAGAGAGCTAGTCCTTATCTTGTGAGGCTCTCACTTACTCTATCCCCCAATCTCTTTTTTTTACCATGAAGATGAAGATTCTCTCTGTTGGCTAAGAGAGGAGTAGAAGGAGAAGGGAAGGAGTCCCTTGGTGAAAGCTTTTCCTTGGTGAAGGTGAAGTCAAAGGCGGAAGATCCAAGAAGAGTGGGTAATTCCTTTAAGGCGGGAGACTTATGCAAGAGTGGGTAAGTCCTTGGTGAAGGCGGAAGACTCATTGCAATGTGGGTAAGTCTTTGGTGAGGTTGAAGACTCATTCTTGGATATGTATGTCCTTTAGTAGGTTGTTGGCTCCCTTCTTCTTAAAGGGGCGACTGGGTATCCTTGGCCCGGAAAAAGAAGGTCATATATTGTATCTCTTATAGTGGAATATAAGGAAGGAACAATGGTTGAAAAATCCTAGAGTTTGACCTCTTTGGGTAGTGGACCAACTTACTCTTAGTTTAGAGTATGGAACCACTCTACATAGCTTGTGTTCTTGTGCTTGTTCAATCTCTCTCTCCCTTGCTATGTGTGTTTTAGGTGCATTAAAAGTTCATACTTGCCATATTACCTTAGAAATATCTTAAAGGTCTAATAAATTTTGTTTAAGTGCATTTAGTCTATTCACCCTCCTCTAGAGTCCATCCTAGATCCAACAAATTGTACATTAAATTATTATACATTTTTACATTATATAAATAATTATACAATGAGATATTTAGAAGTTCCTTAATTGTAAATATAGTAGTTAATTTTTGTGTGACCAAGTTGTGAAAAAAGGAGAATTATATGATAAATAGAAGGGAAATAATGTTTTATGTCATTCTTTCCTATCATTTGTTAAAGAATGCTTAACTTTTCTCCTTTTATAATATATGTTTCTTGTGTTGCACATGGAACCAAATAGATTGATGATTAGTAGGAGCAATTATAACATAACATGTAGTGGAAATTTGCCAATTTTTGTAAACTAGGGTTACTATAAATTTATGGAAATGGATAATGGAAATGCATATTGAACTACATGGCATGTAAATGTAAAAAAAACATATGTTTCAAATGAAATCGTTGGAAGGGGAATCAATACCTCTTTTCACCCTTTGGAGCTCTCAAAAATTGAACTCTTTTTTTTGGAGCTCTCTTGGATTTGAAATTTCTTTTAGCTCTAAGGTGATTTCAAACACAAGCACATCCAAGTTTCACGCGAGAGTCCTTTCTTTTAATTCACACTTCGATAAAAAATGGGCCTACCCCATCCAAAGAGGAAAATGGACTCTTTTCACCGGATTTGCTCTTGAAGGGGTCAAGCTCCCGTTAGGTTGTGACCTGACATGAAACGAGGATGATTTTGTTGGGAGTTGCTCATTTTAAAGCCCAAAGGTGGAGGATGCTTTGGTGTACCACCACTTGTAAGAAGAACGATTTCTTTTGTTATTTTGTACTGGACCACCGATTGGGGAGGGGAAAGCTTGAGTGGGCCTTGCCGTTGTCCATTCAGCGCATCTTCACTTCCCGGGCTGACTGCTATACCAGCGACTCAGCGAGGTCCCTGGATACGTCTGATGCACAGAGCCAGTTCGGGCCATAAGGGGGCTAGGGCCCTTATCCCTTACCCCAGTGGCGCGAAACCATGGCGGGAAACAGGGGCACTCGCCGCTTCGACCGGTCTCCTTGTAAGTATTTTGGCGGGGGAACTGATCGGGCAAAGGCACTGTCTCGCAAGCTCGGCCACCCCTCGGAAACGATAGCAGCAGCCCATCATCCCATTGCATAGTACGCCGCCGAACGGCCAGAGGAGCAGGAACCGGGCGACCAAGATGGGAGGCGTGCCTTATGATTGCCTGTTGAACCCTCTCGGCGCTGTGCGGCTGACATTCGATAGGGCCGTCTCGTCGGCGGCGCCCGAGTTCGACCCTTCCGTCTTTGACCGTAGGGACTGGGGCGCTGTCGATCTATTCCGCAGTTTCCTATTCGAAAGGGATGGGCTTGCTCAGGTACTGCTTTGCCAACATACTCACTTCAGTTGATAGGTTACTCATCTATAGATGTTTTCCCACAAGGAAAACCCCAAAGGGTGGATATCTAAGATAAATGACTCCCTTCCTTTGCAGGTCCCGCTTCTCGATCCAGTGAACCTTCACCTAATCAAGCCCAACACCCTAGTACGTTTCAGAGGAATGGTACAGGACATGTTCGGCAACGAGTTCTACATCGGTGCATTCAAGGTTCTCTACGAACGCTCGCACGCGCTCTTCTTTTTGGCTCTACCGACCTATGTTTTAGCATAATGGTCATCTAAACTAAAAATGTTTCTGCTGGTCACTCGATATAGGATGGCCATACTTGGAGGACGAACAAGTTCGCTGATTCCTCGGCCTTTCAGATGCCGGAAACGTCTCAAACTCGGCTATGGGAAAGACGACTTCTATACTGCGTGCCTGTAAGCTTCTAAGCATATTTCCGTCTCCTATTGGCCTCTGGCTAAGCTTTCCATCTATCTAATCGTAATCCTGTCCGTGAGATTTTAACTTTATAGTTTATAAGTGAAGAAAATATATGTACACAAAAAAGAAGATTGAAAATCACTAGGATGGATCCAACCTATTAATTAGAACAGGCATTTTTTGTGTTTGGCTGTCAATCGAAAAGCACACATGGATTAGCATAACCGGAAAGTATATCAGACAAATTTTACATGTATCTTTTTTTAGTTGTATCTTTATCGGAACTGTTCTTTTGAAACCTTGTTTATCCAAGTTAATGAGCCCAAAGCAGCCGCAATACCTCCTCCCATGCTAAAGCTTTTTTGTTTGGATTTGCTCATTGCTGAAAGAGAAATGATTGCTTCCTTATTTTCTCACTTAGCAAAAGCAGAGATTGCTAAGCAAATGTCACATTTGACTCCCTGGTCTATGGATGTGGCTTTTTCAGAGGATTGGATTTGCCATCCAAAAGGGACCCTCCCTTCTATTTCTTTGTAATTTTAGCAT
This sequence comes from Alisma plantago-aquatica, assembly GCA_963693085.1. Classification (NCBI taxonomy): domain Eukaryota; kingdom Viridiplantae; phylum Streptophyta; class Magnoliopsida; order Alismatales; family Alismataceae; genus Alisma; species Alisma plantago-aquatica. The sequence continues at coordinate 849,997,106 of OY856412.1, forward strand.
CAATAGTATTGAGATGAAAAGTATGAATATTAACATTGTAAAATACATTAGTTATTAAAAAATAAATCTTTTTTTAAAAGAACAGGCTTATTTAATAATTTGTGTCAGGTTTGTAATTTCTGAAACAATGACCGTCCATATACGATTCAGAAGCATGCCATACATAGATTGGAAACCTTATCTGATATATTATCAATGCAATTTTTAGTGAAGTCTCCAGACACTATTATAAAAGGATATGCAGCGTAGGCAGGACAATATGGGACTAGATCATAAAACTATGCAATAACAGAACATAAATTATGCCAATTCTACACATTAGTTGACATTTCTTTTACTCCTGATATCTCTAAGGAGCTCTCTTTCTGGTGTTCTCTAGATACCTGGGCAAAATCAGTGGACGAGAGAGCATCCAAATCACCTCATAAACATGCAAAATGCACACGTTTCTCATCACCATGGTGAAAAACGTAGGAGGGACGATGGAAGTGAAGATGTAAGGGCCGTTATCCTCTCATATGCTTACCCGAATTATTTTCAATACTTGAGCCTCACTAGACGAATGTGGTAATTTTAACAGGTAAATAATCATGAATCAGCAGAATTGGCCTCTAGCTCCAAAAAACAGGTATCACTTCTATAGTTTATGCACTCTTTAAAATTTCTTTGTTTTTCATTGCCCGGCTTCAACTTCCGGATACTTGGTGAACATGAACTTCAGATTTAAGAATTAGCATGGATCATTAAAAGCTCTTATTGCTTCCTTACCATACTGCAATCTTTATCTTCATCTAAAGAGCGTTCCCCTTCCATGTCTAACCCGTGCCCTCTTTTTTCTGTTTCACAGAGAGAGGATGAAGTTTTTTGTCAGTTATCTCAGCCGGCACATGAACACATGGCCCTTGATAATGATTCAAAGTCAAACTTGGCCGGGAGCTTGGGAAGTACATCTTGTTGTCTAGTCAAGGTTATACAATCTTATCCTGTTAATCTAGTAATCATAACAAGTTGATAGGAACTAGTTATTTCGTTCTCTCTCTGTCTAGTTAACATTTTTACATTTTTCAACATTACAGGTGTATGATGCTCCTGAAAGTGATATAAAGCTGAATGACATCATAGAGTTCGTAGGTGTATACACATTTGATCCTGAACTGGCTGTTCACATGGATGAATCTAATGATCTTCAACCAGATCTTATGGATGACGCCTTGACACATTTGCCTCCAAGCAAGGTACATAAAATAGAGTAAAAACTCTGTCCCCCCACAGGATCTAGCTTCATATGCCAAGTGTGTAACTGCCACCTTTTTGTATCTAGAACACTTATACGAAGTTTACTTGGAAATACGTGACATTTTTGCTTGCTATCACTGTTCTTTCAGGTGCCGCGCCTTCACTGTATTATACACCACAAATTAAACTTTGCTGATTTCATTATTGGCCCTAGCATCACTGAGGTGATTATCCGCTCAAGCTATTATAACTGTTATTTCAAGGTTGTTTTTTCTAAAAAAACCATTCTTTGTCATCTCAAAAAAATGGCTGACTTGCAATCAAATAACTACTATACTTTATGCTCCTAGCAAACATCTCCCATTTGGAAGTTGGATTTTTTTATACATGCAACCTTCATTCCACCCTCTGGGTCATCTTCAAATGTTATGGTTTTGAAAATTTGATGTACAGTGGTTTGGACAACTCATTTTAGGTTGATATCTGAGTGTCGTACCCACTAAGGCTTTTACAAATTTGTCTTGGTGGATGTCTTGGTCATAGAACTTTTTCTTGAAACTGTCAAACCAGATGTATTTTTTCATATGATGTATTTTTGTTGACGTGCTTTCTGGTTTTTGGTGCAGCCCGTGGCTAATATTGCCAGAGGAATCAGAGAATCTTTCCTCAGGCGCCTTACTGCAACTTTGGGCAATGATGGATTGGCAGCAAGTTGCCTCCTGCTGCATCTATTATCTCGGGTAAAAGTTACTTCCAATCTAGTAGTTTTTCAAAATATCATTCCCAGTTATAAATCAAACTTCCCTATTTGCTTTTCTTTTCACTACAACTTTGACATAGGGCTTCTTCAGATAATAATCCATGCAACCATCATTTGGTTTATGCTGTTCTGAGTTCTTGTTTATCAGCGGAAATTCAGGTTGTCCTGAGCGCATGAATTGCTTTAGATAAAACTTATATAACTGTTTTTTTAATACCTAACAGGTTCATGCTAGAGTTGAACTTCTTGCAATTGGAGCGTTGTCTCTCAATCTCACAGGGTTTACAAGAGAAAGTGCTGGCATCTTTGGAAGGCAGCTAATTCTCCTGCTGAAAAATGTTTTGCCCCTCACGATTAACTTTCCTCTAACAGTGGAGTACCTCAACACTGCCGAACTTCGACCTAGAAAAGATAACCAGAACCAACGGTATTTACTCATATCACATCCAAGTGTCTGTTTTTCCCTCAGCTGTTAATCCACTACTCCTTTGTAGCATTTGCATTAATAATTTTAGCCTTATTTTTCTTGTTCCTATTTATAATTTTTGCTATCTTATACTCATAGGATGGTGAAGGCTGTTTTACAACTTGCTCCTGGTACTCACTTGACGCTTGATGAAAGTTGCTTAAAAGTGGGCACTCTCAACTCCACAGGTGTTGAGAACACCAGAGTGCTGAAGAACTTAGTGGAATGGCAAATGGTAAGTGATCTTGTACTAGCAGCTTCTTTTAAAAAGTATGAGCGAGTAATGTCGCTACTATATACTGATAGTGTGTTTTATATTTGCAACTATTCACATACAAGGTGGAATATGACTTCGAGTACTACAAGCTAGAAATGCCTGCTGATATCCAGTTGCTAGTCTTGTCAGAAGGCAAGTCCTTCCTGCCCTGTGATCTCGTAGTCCCCTTCCAACCTGCGGCCATTCCTCCCTCAGAAGAGGCAACCCCGGAGGAAGTGAGCGCTTGGAGGTGGTATTTTGCCGCACTCCGCCCTCTCCCTCACACAATTGAGCCTGAAATGCAGAAGGCAAGTTTTCAACACGAATTTACTAATAGCCATGCATCCCTAGTACTCGTTAGCATCAGTAATTCCCTGGTGGGTATTCCTTGAGATCCCCAAGTTAATGCGCAAATGTCACAAACTTGCAGATGCTAGAAAATGACATTGTAGCTGCCGGAAAGGAAAATGGCACCCTTCGAACTGAAGACTTCAGCAGGTTAACAATATCAACCAGCTCAGCTGTGCTAGCTTTACCTAAAAAAATTAGTCTCCCTTGGGCCTACCTAACGTTTGTTCTTGCTGGCCTTTCAGATGGTTGACCATGGCGAAGCTGACGGCCACAAGCTTTGGGGAGACGCGCCTTGCACCGGAGCATTGGCAGATGGCGAGGGAGCTGGAAAGGTTGAGGAAAGAAAGGGTTAAGTGAGGAACCCGTTTATCCATGTTGGTGTCGTGGACTGGTCCTGTATACAAGCTTTTGCTAGAGTCTTTATAACAATTTCATTTAGTTTGTGTAATCTGTCCTCTCGGGTAAACCCTTGGACGTTTAAATGTATATATGTTAATCGTACCTTATGGAATTAGTTTTAATATTTCTGCAAAGTCCAGTATTCGGCGACCCATGTTCCATACTTGGACAAATGATTAACGCCTCCACAATGTACAACTCTTCAACGAATATGGGTTCTGAGGAGTGGGGCTTTCAAAGCCAGGTAGCAATCACTATATCACAATCGCGCAAATATGAACGCGGCGATAACTAATCAACCAGTTGTCCTACATTTACTATCCCCTTAAAATGATTTTGACTTCCAAGGCTTGCATGACTCAGCCTAACGGTTGTGATCAAATACCAATCACGGAAGAGTTGAATAAGCTTTGAGGACAAAATGTCCCACATTGACGCCTCTACTCCCCAAAAGTGTATATGAAAACAAAGGGTATCATAAGACAAAATCTAAAGATAGCATGATACTCCATTGATGACATGTGTAGGCTTAGCCCAATAATATGAGTAGCAAGATGAAATCCTAAGCATGTTTGGCTTGTAAACATTTGAAAATTACTTTTTGTCAAACAATCATGATATACTTGACTTCTATGTTCCCAATAATTTTGCTAAAAAAACACTTGCCAAAGCATGTCTGGCTTTAAAGATGACATCGTCCTAGTTAGATAAGTAACTAAGATCAGAAGCAGGAATCATTATAGGAAGATGATCCAAAGCATAATTAGAATCATACTTCTAATTGTAAATTTTGCTGCATTGCAAGATACGATCATGGAGCATCCAAGATTGGACTTTGGAGGCCACAAAATGTATGAGAAAACCTATACTGCTGCATACAGTCCTAGACTACCGAGCTGAATGGGTAAGGAAAACACCCACCATTGATGATCCATGTAACATCCTCAGTTTTTGAATAGTTCAATATGCTTTCTTAAATACATAATATTCATGGTCATCATTATATAAATTAGTCATTTACCCTAATTTGGATTATAGTCATGTACTAAGAATTTTTCTATCAAGAGATAAAGTGTATATAAGTTACCACACAAAATTTCAAGATCTTATTATATTTAAATAATTAGTTATGTAATATTTAAGACTTATCTTGCTTTAATCATAATAATAAATTTCTTCACCTAATTAGAAAATGGGCCAAAACAGAACATTCTAGACGCTAACATGATCAACTTATCAAAATTTGGCGTTCATCAGAGTCTTTTTGACTAGGTAAAGGATTTTTGAAAGATAATGGTGATTTATTGAGATAATAGATTTTTTGTTAAAAAATATGCTCTTCTGGGCTTTATGTGGGCCGTCCGATGTGAGGCACGCACTGTTGTAACTGAATCGCAGCCGTCCCTTGCCTCCTTCAACCTCCCTCTCAAAGTAGGACACCAATATCGATCATCAATGGTTTTCTCCATGCGTGAACGATTGTTTTCCAAACAAATTTCTCCATTGACTTTGTGAGATTGTCGCGCACCATATAAACCCCTATCTGAGCCCTTGTTCTCACCCAGAATAAAACGTCCAAATTTGCCGCCATCTCCACCCAATCCGCTGCTCCTGCACCATCTACGGTGACCCAGACACACACCCCCAGTATTCCCTTGGGTCGCGGACCTCCGAGTTGCCACATCCACAAGATCACCTAAAGGCAGTACCTTGCCACTCCACCGATGAGGAGCTCCAGGAGCACGCGGCTCGCTGAAAGAAATCATGAGTGGTCAGAAGACGTGAGGAGGCTTTTCCAGTCACGATCGAGTGCTCAGTGAGGTATGCCGTGTTGTACACTTCCCCTGTTGATGCCTTGCTCCGTTCAAGCATGGTCGACGCGTCGAAGTTTTCTCACTGGTCTTAGTCGCATGACCTGCACATCAACATTGGTATGATCTAGCGATATGTTTTTTTGAGGGCTCGAGATCCCTCTCTTCCTCCTCTCGCATCTTTGTCCGTGGGTTTTTATCTGTTCCTCGACGCTATGGTTTGGCAGGATACTGTCCTTGCTCCCTGCCAGTCGTGAGGCCAATTTAGGGAAACGTCGGGCTCGACAAAACTCGCCGAGGCCGACCCATCTGCCTCTTTTATCTCAATTTTCCCCAACTAAGTGATCGACCCTGAGGATCACTGTGAGTGGGAGCTTTGCTCAATGTGAGTTACAACCAATCCTCCCCAATCTTCCATGTGTTTGTTTTCTCCTATTGACAATGGTTTTTCCTAGCATTGAATCCATAAGTGACCTGTAAACCCACACAATGCATCACCTTAGCAAGGGTTCCTACATCCAACTAGTACACATGTATTCAATCACCCAATTTTTCTGCTCAATTACCTGAAGAAACTAAACCTATATATTCATATATATGTTGTAAACATACTGTGTCAATTATACTTTTGAATCCATTATAACCTCCCTGGTTGGAGTCATTGATCCAAAGTCCAGTATTCATACAAGTGAATCTATACCTGTGTTTTTGGCCGCTTGTTTTGAATGGACAACCAATTGAGTAAACATATTACCCTTAAGTGATGGCTACTTATGTAACATCCCAATTTTAAGATTTAAATAAATTTTGGGGTTTTAATAAAATTTATCAATAGTTGAAATCAAATTCGAGCCTCAATGGAAATAACCCAAGTAAATCAAATTTTGTTTCTTCTCTTGAATACTATATAGATGAGTGGCATACTTTCCTTCTTCATGACGATAGTTCATTTGATGGTAATGGTATATAATGAACCTTCTCTCTCCTTTATGCATGAGATCACCAACAAGTATATGAACCATAATTAGGACACACTAAGATAAACCCTGATTGACCCTTAAAAGGAAGGTCATTTTTTGGTTGGGACAACCATAACGCATCCAATGTACATAGTGATTTATGATAATAATTTAACTTTTTGTCATCAAGTCTAAAATGTACCTACTTAGAAATCTTCTAGATCCTACAATGCTCCTATGGTTGAATTAGAGGCAAAAATGATCTCATATGCCCTCTCAAAGCATTTGGTAAGGTTTCTTAAATAATTGTTAATAAAAATTATCAAATTATTAACAAACCTATCGTTCAAAGTTATTTCGTGTGACATACAGACTTTGGTGAAACTCAAAGTTAAATTCCCAGTGTTCTTGAGACTCCTCTGATCCCAATGAAACCCAACTGCTATGGAATCTGGCTCGTCCCTGGATCCCTACCTATATATATGAACTCCCTCTTCGATGATTGGGGATCATCCACAATCTGGGAAAACCCTCGCTGTCTTGTACTGACCAACTCTCCTCACCATAGCCGTGGTCAATAGTTCTGCTACTCATCCTGTTCATCAGAAAGTTCCACGCTGCCGACCCTCTCCTTCTATGGAGCAGTCCCTTACAGACTTCCAATGGACAATACCACTGTGTGGGAAGTATTTGGAAGCTTTGGGAAGGTCTTGGTCCCCTTCCCCGACCGTCTACTTGCATCCTTTATCAGTCGTCACATGTATTTCGCTCCCCTTACCCCTAAAGCCGGGATGCGACATCTCCCTCCTTGGGACCACGAAAGCCGCTAGTGGCACAACCACTATATCAATCGAATCTAGTAAAGGTGAGCATCATTGGGAGTTTTCATAGCTTTCCCAAGCGTCCCTTGGTTGTGCGCTTCAATACATCCTCCTAGACACGAGCTCCCCTCAGAGGACGACCGAGCAACGTTGTCCATGGCGGTGACCAATCTTCCTCACACCATGAGATGAAGGGGGAAGGACCCTGGTGTTGACTTGAAGCCTTTGGATTGCTTGATACAACACGAGCAGAGTGGTGGTGCTCCAGATTCCCAAAGAAAGTCAACAACAAACTGTTTTGATGGAAAAATGAAGCCACACCGCAACACTCTATTTCACAGAGTAAACAGAGCCACTGCAATCTAAGAACAGGTAAGGGTGACGCCCAGGTTCGCGTATCCTGGCACAAATGAATCTCCTGGCAACCTGAATAACACAAGGTAATGATACTATAAGCCTAAAAATACTTCTACCTTCCATAAATCATAGTAATGGCCATGAGTAATGACTATGAGCCTCCGATGAAGATGATCCATATATGAACTTTGTTCAATTTTTTGAGATCTAGACAATGATCAAGGTTTTAGGACCCATTTTAGTTTGGTTCTGATAAAAATCTGAACCTAGGGTAATTAGGGTTTGAAGATCCTAATTTAGGGTTTGGGTTTGTAATACAGAAAAATTAAAGTTGGAGTGTGGCATCCAACTCACAAAAACAAGATTAGCTAATGCGGAAGCGTATCATTTGTAGCAGATTACTAAAAATCACTAAAAATTAAAGCATTTTTCAAAGAGATCCAATCATAGGAAAACTCTTTCAACGAGAACCAATGTATTACATTTACATCCTGGTTCATAAGTACATGTCTTGTACCGTCTTTCTTCTCGAGGTTTACAACATTAACTGCCTTATTAAAAGCTAAACATAGACATCATAAGAACCTCGAGGCATCAAGCCAGAATCTCAAAATGATTCGTTAAAAGCACTAACTATTAACTCCGAGGACCTGAGAGTACATAGACGACACATAGGACTTTTATCTACATGACACGACAGACAGTACACTCAACCTGAGCTATCACTGCTGTCCCTACTGCTGCTGTAGTTCTTCCTCTGCAAGATGTTCTCACTCTCCTCCGTGCTTGTCCACCTAAAAATGTTGGATCCCACGGGGGTGAGACAATTGTAATTGCCCCAGCGGGAGATATAACTCTCCGCCAAAACATTATTATTGCAGTTTAATGATATAAAACTAGGCAGAGGATAAGCAGTTTAAAGCATTCTCATCTTAAAGTATTGTAACCATTTATGATAGAACAATAGATCATATATTCTCTTAATAAGGAATAGAAAGGACATGTATATCATTTATCCATCATGAATATACATCATGTCAAACTTCTCTTGTGACATTCATTCTCTTAATATGTCACCCATGAAACATTCTTGTTTCATCTATTGGCCTTAGCCAATCTGCTAAACAGATATGGAATTATATTTACCATGTACTCATATATCATCAACACAGACATTGGGTTATTACCAATCCTATGTCATCAACACAGGCATTGAGTTATTACCAATCCTATGTCATCATTACAGGCATCGACCCTCTACCAGGTATTGGACTCTTCCAAACTTGATTACACCGCCAGGCATTGGAAACTACCAATCCTGATTTCACAGCCATACATTGGACTCTAACCAATCCTGATTTCACAGCCAGGCATTGGACTCTAACCAATCCTGATTACACAGCCAGGAATTGGACTCTAACCAATCCTGATTACACAGCCAGACATTGGACTCTAACCAATCATGATTACACAGCCAGACATTGACTCTAACCAATCTTGATTACACCGCTAGACATTGGACTTTAACCAACCCTGATTACACAGCCAGGCATTGGACACTAACCAATCCTGATTACACCGCCAGACATTGGACTTTAACCAACCCTGATTACACAGCCAGGCATTGGACTCTAACCAATCCTGATTACACCGCCAGACATTGGACTTTAACCAACCCTGATTACACAGCCAGATATTGGACTCTAACCAATCCTGATTACACCGCCAGGCATTGGACTTTAACCAACCCTGATTACAGGATTCATGCCTCTACCAGGTATTGGACTTTAACCAATCCTGATTACACCGCCAGACATTGGACTTTAACCAACCCTGATTACATGGATCATGGAATATAAATTCCTTTGACCCATCATTAATCATCACATCCTTCTCTAGGCTCTGAATCCTGAGGTTAGCCTTCATAGCTTTTCAAATTCTTTACTGAATGCAACTATTCCTTTTATTAAGTTTATTAAAACATTATTATTTCTTACAATAAACTTTTATAATTATCTTGGTGCCTCTCACTAGACCACAATTGTTCTCATGGCTCATAAGGCCCATAAAGCATCTTGTCACCTCTCACTAGGCAACATCTAACCATATGGCTCACAAGGCCATTACACACCTTGTCACCTCTTACTAGGCAACATCTAACCACATGGCTCACAAGGCCACTACTCATCTTGAGTATTCAATCATGTTTATTACTCTTATCATTTATCATTAAATGATTATCAATACAAGGTATGAGTTCATTTCTCATCCTTATCATGGTATGATTACATCATACTCATTAGTTTGGCTTGACCCCATTCTCAAGGTATATTAGCCTATACTTATCAAAGTATATCAAACTTATTACCTTTCATTGTAATAATTTACATAACACACTTCATGTGTTTTTTGTCCAAGTATATTGAATTTGAGATGCATCAAGGTATATCAATCCTGAAATGCTAAAAGTGATATCTGTCATATCTTGATGTATCACTTTCCTCATCACTTCCATTTACTTAGGTTATTAACTTATCTTGTATTAAGGTATTTCCCATCTTAATACTTCCATCCACTAACCTATCACTTTTACCATGAAGTGCATAGGTCACACACAAGAATGGTCCAACTATATTCAATGATTTGGACTCATCTCAGGATAAGGCATTGCTTACTATAAGGTTGCCTATAATCAACCATTTGAGATATTTCACCTTTATAAGGCTTAATCCACTATTTTATTATTAGGATTCTGGTTTGTTATCATTTTGTTCAAGATTTAGGGCTTCATGTATTATAGCTCCAATTTAGAATTTCACATACCGTCACCCTATATTATACCTTCTCAACATACCATTGGATAGGGTTTCACATGGCATCACCCTCAATTAGGGTTTCACATGGTCTCATTCTCAATTAGGGTTTCACATGGCATCACCCTCAATTAGGGTTTCACATGGAATTACCTTCAATTAGGGTTTTACATGGCATCACCCTCAATTAGGGTTTCACATGGAATTACCCTCAATTAGGGTTTCTCATGGCATCACCCTTAATTAGGGTTTCTCTTGGAATCATCCTCGAGTAAGGTTAGATCCCTATCCTAGATTAGGGTTACACCCAACATTGCCCTAGATTAGGGTTAGGGCTCATTAACCTTCTTAATTAGGGTTTATGGTCTCTTTATCAAGAATCATACCCCAATTACACATTCATATATGTTGAAAGTGTTGGGACTTAATCTCCACATGATTATCATTCATGTAAGAAGTCCTCTCTCTCTAATCCTTTACAAGATGACATTTGCATCAATCATGATTGGATTAGGTCAACTCAACTTGATTGAAGGCTTGACACCATGTATTATGTCATTACTTCCTTAATCGTTAAGGATTAATCATTCACAAGGTATTAATCACACTATCTCATTAAGGGTACAATCACTATAATCACCTTTGGTTCACATCATATAATTTTCAATTATACAATTGATCTTTAAACACCTTAGGCGTCCATACAGTTTAGGGTTAATTACTTCCAAACAGTCTTGGTCACTTAGACCCCAAATAGTCTTGACCAACCAGACCTCAAACGGTCTTGCATGGATAACCTTCAAGCGGTCTAAGTCTAACAATTGAAACCATTTAGCAAAGTAGGTAATTGAAACCGTTTGCTAAAGTAGATGTTTGAAACCGTTTGAGTCTCAACCGGTTTGGGATCGTTTGGTCCCAAACAGTCTTGAGACCGTTTGGACTCAAATGGTCTTGAGACCGACCGATTGGACCAAGAATTGTCTCAACCACTAAAATTGATTTAGGGTTTTCATGGTTAACTCCCTCATCAATTGAATCTATATAATTATTCATCAATTGAACCTAAGCATCATGCTTCAATTGAGATAATAAATCATCCTTCAATTGATTAAACCTTCAATTGGTCATCAATTAGGGTTTTGAACCCAATTGAATTATGGTTGAAATCGATGAACCTTCAATATTAGACATTGTGGAACTAATTGCTTTAAAATCATTGGTCCATCATTCACTTTGGGCATGAGCTGACCTCAAATGGTCTTGAGGTCATTTGGATGACCTCCAAATGGTCTTGAGACTGTTTTCCCAATCTATCATCAAAATTGGTGGAGTTCAATTAGGGTTTGCATCATTGGATTGCTCATCAATCTAGTTATTGATTGCATTACAACTTGATATCTTTGGATCTTCAACTACTCAACCATACTCAAACCTAGCCCTCCAAACGGTCTTGGGTGACCTCCAAACGGTCTTGAGACCATTTGGGTGATCTCCAAACGGTCTTGAGACCATTTGGGTTAATCAACCCAAAGAATTACATTAATCAATTGCAAAATCAACACTCAACCCGATTAGGGTTTCCAATTAGATGATTGTCTATTCATTAATTTAATCAATTGGAACCATTTGATCCTTATCCAACATGTTCTAGGGTTATGACCTCAAATGGTCAAACCTTTCAAACGGTCAACCTTCTTAAAGGGTTTGGGATTCCAAATCCCAAACGGTTTGGTGAAACCGATTAGACCCAAATGTTGAAACTGTTTGCACAAGATATTTGGGGAGGTGTGTGCTTATGATGATGTCATCATCATCAATCTATAAACCTATGAATATATCTGTGATTATCATGGTGATTGCATCAATCAACCAAATAAAAATTTGAGGATAAGAAAGAATCAACAAATTGATAAGGAATTGAATGCAATAACAATATTAAGGATTCAAGTTATAAAACCCACCTCCAATTGAGCTTCAAAGCTCCAATCTCACGTCAACAATGGTGGATGCAACTCATTTCACCATCCCAAGGTTCGTCCTCAAGCTTTGAGTGAAAAGGAATGGCTAGGATAGAAGATTACATGGAGAAAACAAGAAATCCATCATTTATTTTCGATTTCCACCATGAATTCATGGTGAAAGAAGGTCAATAAGCTTACCAACAGGTTGGGGGTCGTCCACCTGTTGCTCCAAGCTCCCTTGGTCGTTTTTGCAAGCAATAAGTGAAAGGGGTTTAGAAATTACCCATCCAAGCTATGGATAATGGAGCATATATACATTTTATTAAAAATTCATTTTAGCAGAGAGGAAGTAGGGATTATCTCCTCCATTTCCTTTCCATTTTCCCCCTTTCCTTCCTTGGTCACGAGGCTATCTTCTTTGCCTCTTATTCCTCTCAATTATCCAAGATTTAAAGAAAATCAAATTAAGCACCTTAAATCATTTTATAATAATATCCATAAGTGAGTGGATATTTTTTTTCTTATAATAATGTGTGTGAGTTATCCACTTCCTTTAGATATTTTCGTGCCTTTTCAAGGCACATGGTCGTCCACTCTCTTGAGAACTCATCCCTCACCTTTTGGTTAAAGGGGTCTCCAATAAATATATTTATTTTTGCATTTAAATTGAAGTAAAGTTCCAATTATGCTTAAATCTTGATAATTTTAATATCAAGATTCTCTCTCCTCCAAAGAGATACAAATGAGACGCCCCTCTAATTTTCTTTGATATACATGATGCCAATAAACATTAGGTACTATTTTGAAGTGGTAATTTTCATATTGAACCCTGGGTTTTGGGTAAATTGCACATTACACCTAAACTAGGTTTGAATGCACAAACATTGTTCAACAAGCTCGTTCTTGTTATTCAGGCTACCACAAGACATACTACTGCATCATTTTCATCCTTATGATGCTTCAACACTTGAGGAACATCTTATAATGCAACATTTTCAATTTAACCCCTCAACTTGGGTAATTTGCACTTTAGTCCAAAATAGGCAAAACATTATCTCAACATTATTAAAAAAGGACTACAATTGAAACATAAGTTTCTCTTGAGACTTGATTACTTTTCAAAAGTTAATAGCAAGCATAATTATCTTATTTAAGCAAAACACCTAGGGTTAAGGCATAACCCAGGTGAGGGATGTTACAAATTATAAATCCTAACAAGGATTTCATCCCCGAAATCCCAGATAAAGGGAGACAAATATTATTCATGCATCATCTCATCAAGTCTCATAACATCTCAATGTCATGTTTATGCAAGGCATAAACCCCTAACATATGATGTCCATGCTATATTATATAACCGATCTAATTTCACAGTTAACCACTCCAGGTGGTCAACATACTTTATCTGATACCAGAATCCCTTACCTTGATATCCATTACATGTGTTGAAAACACATCACATATTCATCTTTGTTTCATCCTGGGACATTACTTGTTACACACATCTTTTTCTTGTAACCCAAGTCCAAGACAAATTGATACTTTTTCCAAGTATCCATCAAATAAACATTTTTAATTGTACGCATCAAGTGTCCTAAGACCCACTTGATTGCCATGTCCCTGAAAGGAAAGAAAACAAAGAATCATATTCTTCTTTTGTTTATAAGTTGATTTATAAATTAAATCAAATTCCTTCGTATATCAATTAGAATGTGGTAGAAATATCCATGCCACATCTCCTTCTTCATTAGGTTTCTTTGGATTGTTTCAGAATGATTACTTGATCAGAGTAATAAAAAAGATAACAATCTAGGTATGTCATACTTACCTTGCCTTCAGTAAATGAATACATGGCCAGAGTATTCAAGAACTGAATTTAGGTAGTATGCATTTTTTTAATGTTTTCATTTCTTTAAATTTTCTATGCTTAATATCTCAGATTTTCTCTGAGTTCCTCTTTCATTTCTTCCCTTCCTTAATGGAGAGAGAGAAATTTCAAAACATATAAAAGAATATTAAACTCAAAACAAGTTTTCATCCTACTTATCTCTTCCTCATATTCTCAAAGGATTATACAGATGAAATAAATAACAACTACCCTTTTTATAGTAGAGAGTGCAATATAATTCAAAATAGAAAGTTCTATCTTGATATGTCTACTTATTACAGGTTATCTAGTATCTTGTCTGTTGAGTCATCTCATCACTTTCTATTTGGACATTGCCACCTCAGATGTCCTCTCTGTCCACATCTATAGCAAGCTCGAAGCTTTTTAGGTGACTGCTGTTCCGGTGCACTATATTGTACTTGAGTTGGTACTACTGAAATCTTTGATTGTTTAGTACCACCAATTCCTTGTTCCTGTAACTGTTTAGACTTCCTTTTAAGGCATGTCTCATGTTTCTTTGTCATAGACCCTTCTATCCTTCGAATTGACTCCACAAATGTGGAAAATCTCTCTCTACTTTCTAGGGCAGATGCCGGAATAGACATCTCAACATTCAATCCTTTCTCAAAACGTCAAATCTTTTCCTCCTCAGTAGCAGCCATCTGAGGACAAAATCATAAAAGTTCCATGAACTTAACCTCATATTCACTTATTGACATGGATCCCTATCGAATCTTCTGAAACTGTGAGATCTTTTCATCTAAATAAGTCCTTGGAAAATACTTATTGATGAATTCTTGATGAAATTCCTCCCATTCAACCTCTTCATCATTCCTTTTTATTTCTTCTATAGCCCACCAATGTCCAGCACTACCCTTCAAAAGGTACACAACATGTTTAACTTTGTCAACATCTAGGATACTAAGGATCTTAAAAGCCTTCTCTAACTCAGTGAGCCATAAATCAGCATCTGCTGGGTCAGATGTTCCAGCATATTCTATGGCTCCTACACGACATAGTCGTTCAAAAGTCTTACCAGACCCATATCCCTCATTGGGAGCTGGTTCCCTAGGTGCAAGTGCTGGCATCCAGTCTGCCATATACCTCAGTGTGGTCATGAGTTGCCCAAAAGATTATGATCATCTGGGTTTCCTCTCATGACTTCATCAACATGGGAATTTTCAGGCACTGGTTCCTCCCTTGTCTGATCCCTTGCACCTCCCACTGGTGCAGCAACATTGCTCTCAACAACGTGTTCCTCATGTTCTGCAGACATCTTGGAGTTATATATCTTCTTCTGCATAAGTAGAAGGCACTATAAGATACACTAAGGTACACTTAGAACAGACTCAATACCTTAGTCCTATGTCTCTGTAGACTCAGCGAACCTAGAGCTCTGATGCCACTAAATTGTGCCATCCAACTCACAAAAACAAGATTAACTAATGCGGAAGCGTATCATTTGTAGTGGATTACTAAAAATCAATAAAAATTAAAACCTTTTTCAAATAGATCCAATCATAGGAAAACTCTTTCAACGAGAACCAATGTATTACATTTACATCCTGGTTCATAAGTACATGTCTTGTACCATCTTTCTTCTTGAGGTTTACAACATTAACTGCCTTGTTAAAAGCTAAACACAGACAGCATAAGAACCTCATGGCATCAATCCAGAATCTCAAAACGATTCGTTAAAAGCACTAACTATTAACTCCGAGGACCTAAGAGTACAGATACGACACATAGGACTTCTATCTACATGACACGACAAACAGTACACTCAACCTGAGCTGTCACTGCTATCCCTGCTACTGTTGTAGTTCTTCCTCTGCAATATGTTCTCACTCTCCTCCATGCTTGTCCACCTAAAAATGTTGGATCCCACGGGGGTGAGACAATTGTAATTGCCCCTGCGGGAGATATAACTCTCCGCCAAAACATTATTATTGTAGTTTAATGATATAGAACTAGGCAGAGGATAAGCAGTTTAAAGCATTCTCATCTTAAAGTATAATAACCATTTATGATAGAACAATAGATCAGATATTCTCTTAATGAGGAATAGAAAGGACATGTATATCATTTATCCATCATGAATATACATCATGTCAAACTTCTCTTGTGACATTCATTCTCTTAATATGTCACCCATGAAACATTCTTGTTTCATCTGTTGGTCTAAGCAAATCTGCTAAATAGATATGGAATTATATTTACCATGTACACTCATATATCATCAACGCAGGCATTGGGTTATTACCAATCCTATCTCATCATTACAGGCATTGGGTTATTACCAATCCTATGTCATCATTACAAGCATCGAGCCTCTGCCAGGTATTGGACTCTTCCAAACCTGATTACACCGCCCGACATTGGACATTACCAATCCTGATTTCACAGCCAAGCATTGGACTCTAACCAATCCTGATTTCACAGCCAGACATTGGACTCTAACCAATCCTGATTACACAACCATGCATTGGACTCTAACCAATCCTGATTACATAGCTAGGCATTAGACTCTAACCAATCCTGATTACACAGCCAGACATTGGACTCTAACCAATCCTGATTACACCGCCAGACATTGGACTTTAACCAACCCTGATTACATAGCCAGACATTGGACTCTAACCAATCCTGATTACACCGCCAGGCATTGGACTTTAACCAACTCTGATTACACAGCCAGGCATTGGACTCTAACCAATCTTGATTACACCACCATGCATTAGACTTTAACCAACCCTGATTATACAACCACGCATTGGACTCTAACCAATCCTGATTACACTGCCAGACATTGGACTTTAACCAACCCTGATTACATGCTTCATGCCTCTGCTAGGTATTGGAATTTAACCAATCCTGATTACACCACCAGGCATTGGACTTTAACAAACCTTGATTACATGGATCATGGAATATAAATTCCTTTGACCCATCATTAATCATCACATCCTTCTCTAGGCTCTGAACCCTGAGGTTAGCCTTCATAGCTTTTCACATTCTTTAATGAATGCAATTGTTCCTTTTATTAAGTTTATTAAAACATTATAATTTCTTACAATAAACTTTTATAATTATCTTGGTGCCTCTCACTAGACCACAATTGTTCTCATGGCTCATAAGGCCCATAAAGCATCTTGTCACCTCTCACTAGGCAACATCTAACCATATCGCTCAAAAGGCCATTACACATCTTGTCACCTCTTACTAGGCAACATCTAACCACATGGCTCACAAGGCCACTACTCATCTTGAGTATTCAATCATGTTTATTACTCTTATCATTTATCATTAAATGATTATCAATACAAGGTATGAGTTCATTTCTCATCCTTATCATGGTATGATTACATCATACTCATTAGTTTGGATTGACCCCATTCTCAAGGTATATTAGCCTATACTTATCAAAGTATGCCAAACTTATTACCTTTCATTGTAATAATTTACATAACACACTACATGTGTTTTTTATCCAAGTATATTGAATTTGAGATGCATCAAGGTATATCAATCCTGGAATGCTAAAAGTGATATCTGTCATATCTTGATGTATCACTTTCCTCATCACTTCCATTTACTTGGGTTATTAACTTATCTTGTATTAAGGTATTTCCCATCTTAATACTTCCATCCACTAACCTATCACTTTTACCATGAAGTGCATAGGTCACACACAAGAATGGTCCAACTATCTTCAATGATTTGAACTCATCTCGGGATAAGGCATTGCTTACTATAAGGTTGCCTATAATCAACCATTTGAGATATTTCACCTTTATAAGGCTTAATCCACTATTTTATTATTAGGATTCTGGTTTGTTATCATTTTGTTCAAGATTTAGGGCTTCATGTATTATAGCTCCAATTTATAATTTCACATACCTTCACCCTATATTAGAGCTTCTCATCATACCATTGCATAGGCTTTCACATGGCATCACCCTCAATTAGGGTTTCACATGGTCTCACCCTCAATTAGGGTTTCACATGGCATCACCCTCAATTAGGGTTTCACATGGAATTACCTTCAATTAGGGTTTCACTTGGCATCACCCTCAATTAGGGTTTCACATGGAATTACCCTCAATTAGGGTTTCTCATGGCATCACCCTTAATTAGGGTTTCTCATGGAATCATCCTCAAGTAGGGTTACATCCCTATCCTAGATTAGGGTTACACCCAACATTGCCCTAGATTAGGGTTAGGGCTCATTAACCTTCTTAATTAGGGTTTATGGTATCTTTATCAAGAATCATACCCCAATTACACATTCATATATGTTGAAAGTGTTGGGACTTAACCTCCACATGATTATCATTCATGTAAGAAGTCCTCTCTCTCTCTCATCCTTTACAAGATGACATTTGCATCAATCATGATTGGATTAGGTCAACTCAACTTGATTGAAGGCTTGACACCATGTATTATGTCATTACTTCCTTAATCATTAAGGATTAATCATTCACAAGGTATTAATCACCCTATCTCATTAAGGGTACAATCACTATAATCACCTTTGGTTCACATCATATAATTTTCAATTATACAATTGATCTTTAAACACCTTAGGTGTCCATACAGTTTAGGGTTAATTACTTCCAAATGGTCTTGGTCACTTAGACCCCAAACAGTCTTGACCAACCAGACCTCAAATGGTCTTGCATGGATAACCTTCAAACGGTCTAAGTCTAACAATTGAAACCGTTTAGCAAAGTAAGTACTTGAAACCATTTTCTAAAGTAGATGTTTGAAACCGTTTGAGTCTCAATCGGTTTGGGATCGTTTGGTCCCAAATGGTCTTGAGACCGTTTGGACCCAAACGGTCTTGAGACCATTTGGTCCAAACCTCCTCAAAACTGATTGGACCAAGAATTGTCTCAACCACTAAAATTGATTTAGGGTTTTCATGGTTAACTCCCTCATCAATTGAATCTATGTAATTACTTATCAATTGAACCTAAGCATCATGATTCAATTGAGATAATAAATCATCCTTCAATTGATTAAACCTTCAATTGGTCATCAATTAGGGTTTTGAACCCAATTGAATTATGGTTGAAATCGATGAACCTTCAATATTAGACATTGTGGAACTAATTGCTTTAAAATCATTGGTCCATAATTCACTTTGGGCATGACCTGACCTCAAACGGTCTTGAGGTCATTTGGATGACCTCCAAATGGTCTTGAGACCGTTTGCCCAATCCATCATCAAAATTGGTGGAGTTCAATTAGGGTTTGCATCATTGGATTGCTCATCAATCTAGTTATTGATTGCATTACAACTTGATATCTTTGGATCTTCAACTACTCAACTATACTCAACCCTAGACCTCCAAACGGTCTTGGGTTACCTCCAAACGGTCTTGAGACCATTTGTGTGATCTCCAAACGGTCTTGAGACCGTTTGGGTTAATCAACCCAAAGAATTACATTAATCAATTGCAAAATTAGCACTCAACCCGATTAGGGTTTCCAATTAGATGATTGTCTATTCATTGATTTAATCAATTGGAACCTTTTGATCCTTATCCAACATGTTCTAGGGTTCTGACCTCAAATGGTCAACCCTTTCAAATGGTCAACCTTCTTAAACGGTTTGGGATTCCAAACCCCAAACGGTTTGGTGAAACCGATTGGACCCAAATGTTCAAACCGTTTGCACAAGATATTTGGGGAGGTGTGTGCTTATGATGATGTCATAATCATCAAGCTCTAAACCCACGAATCATGCTGTGATTTTCATGGTGATTGTATCAATCAACCAAATAAAAATTCGAGGATAAGAAAGAATCAACAATTTCATAAGGAATTGAATGCAATAACAATATTAAGGGTTCAAGTTATAAAACCCGCCTCCAATTGAGTTTCAAAGCTCCAAGCTCACGTCAAAAATGGTGGATGAAACTCATTTCACCATCCCAAGGTTCGTCCTCAAGCTTTGAGTGAAAAGGAATGGCTAGGATAGAAGATTGCATAGAGAAAACAAGAAATCCATCATTTATTTTCGATTTCCACCATGAAATCATGGTGAAAAAAGGTCAAGAAGCTTACCAACAGGTTGGGGGTCGTCCTCATGTTGCTCCAAGATCCCTTGGTCGTTTTTGCAAGCAAGAAGTGAAAGGGGTTTCGAAAGTACCCATCCAAGCTATGGATAATGGAGCATATATGCGTTTTATTAAAAATTCATTTTAGGAGAGAGAAAGTAGGGATTATCTCCTCCATTTCCTTGCCACTTTCCCCCTTTCCTTCCTTGGTCAAGAGTATATCTTATTTGCCTCTTATTACTCTCAATTATCCAATATTTAAAGAAAAACAAATTGAGAACCTTAAATCATTTTATAATAATATCCATAAGTGAGTGGATATTTCTTTTTCTTATAATAATGTGTGTGAGTTATCCACTTCCTTTAGATATTTTCGTGCCTTTGCAAGGCACATGGTCATCCACTCTCTTGAAAACTCATCCCTCACATTTTGGTTAAAGGGGTCTCCAATTAATATATTTATTTTTGCATTTAAATTGAAGTAAAGTTCCAATTATGCTTAAATCTTGATTATTTTAATATCAAGATTCTCTCTCCTCCAAAAAGATACAAATGAGATGCCCCTCTCATTTTATTTGCTCTACATAATTCCAAGAAACATTAGGGACTATTTTGAAGTGGTAATTTTCATATTGAACCCTGGGTTTTGGGTAAATTGCACATTACACCAAAACTAGGTTTTAATGCACAAACATTGTTCAACAAGCTCTTTCTTGTTATTAAGGCTACCACAAGCCATACTACTGCATCATTTTCATCCTTATGATGCTTCAACACTTGAGGAACATCTTATCATGCAAAATTTGCAATTTAACCCCTCAACTTGGGTAATTTTCACTTTAGTCCAAAATAGGCAAAACATTATCTCAACATTATTAAAAAAGGACTAAAATTGAAACATAAGTTCCTATTGAGCCTTGATTACTTTTCAAAAGTTAAGAGCAAGCATAATTAGCTTATTTAAGCAAAACACCTAGGGTTAAGGCATAACCCAGGTCAGGGATGTTACATGGAGGATCAAAGAGATATTAGGAGCTTGTTCCCACTGATCTAGGTAAGTGGTTCATGCCCATGAGTATTTATTTTTAACAAATATAGTGCATCTACATGCTCCTTAGATAAGACCTTCATGTCTAATGTTCTAATCAAGATACATAAGCAAGATTTTATAGTGCTTTATGATCATGTCATTTCAAATATTAAATGTATTAATTAGAGATGTGTCATGGGATGCTTAATGTTCATGAGTTAAGAAGGATGAAAGGATATATGTCCATCGTATTTCATGTAAATGTTCAAGACTACAAGATAAGAAAGGTAAGTAAGATTGCAATACTTCCATGGTTATGTGATATAACCATGTATTACGATTCTAAGTACATGTATGCTGTAAGGAATTCTAGTATACATAGATGTCACCATGTATTAAGATTCCAAGTAAAAACATGCTATCAAGATTTTTTTTATATATGTAGAGATCTAAGAACTAGGAATTTATTTGGATTCCTTAGAATGATTAATATCTAAAAGGTAAGCACAATGTGAGTGTACGAGTTTCGAACATATTAGGTCATGGTCTAATTTTTAAGATGAAGGTATTATTAGGATCAGAATATATTGTAACTTGAATTGAGGATGATATTACAAGATTATGATGATTTATGTTATAATTAAGTTTCAAGATGAGATTATATAAGATCCATGTTTTAAGATTTAAGATTAAGCTCATATGAATGCATTAAGATCAGATTTAGTGATATTTTATAGAAATTGAGTCACTTTGTCAGAAATCACATTTTAAGATATTTGACACTTAAGTACTCTCATATACTTACTATTTCCATACTCAGTCCAGATCCTTTTTCCTAAACCTTTAGACTCAGTTGCCATACAACTAATAGTAAAAATTTAAGTCATTCTATTAAATCAGAGTGTTAGATTAAGGTTTATCCAGATAATGAGAATTTTAGATTTAGATTCTGACTTAGGTTACTCATTGTGTGAGTAGCCAGATATTGAATAAAGATACATGATAAGGGTAAAAACCCAATCACAGTTATGTAGTAATTGAGATTCATATTCGGATGTAGATCCAATTTAGAATTTAAGAGCAGAGATTCAGATTCAGAACTTAATACATGTTCAGTACTCAGTACTTAGTTTCAGATAAGTTTAGATTTAGAATTTAGTAAGCTTAGACTTAAGATAATTAATTCAGAACCTTATCATAATACATTATATAATAAGTCCTCAATCAGAGAGTCCCAGGACGATTCATAGGCATCTGGTACCAATTCAGAGGAGTGTTTACTCCATTTTAGAGGGCACATTGTGCCAACAGAGGGTGCATTGCACCATAGAGGACACTTTGGTGTCAACAGAGGGCATGTAGTGCCAACAGAGAGTGTGTTGCACCATAGAGGATACTTTGGTTTCAACAGAGGAGGACTTATTGTATAATGGTGGCCACAATCAGATAGAATTTGTAAATAAAAGATACCTTAATTTAGAGCATGTGCATAATCTCCTTCAGAAATACGATAAAAGTGATTAAGATAAGAGAACATGACTCGAGCCCTTTGTACAAGTCATGTGGCCCAGGCACCAGAGTGTAGGCCGATTTAGATACATAACCCAGGCCCGGAGTGTAGGTTATGTGACCAGGCACCTTTGTGCAGGTCATGAGACCCAGGTACCAAAGTACATGTCTCCAGAGTAGGATAAGTAAAAAGAAAGAGCTAAGCTAAAGAAAGAAGAGTTATTTATGTTTTAGTTTTCATACATAGTTTAATGTTAGTTACATGTTTATAATGTTCAAGAATATTTTGTAGTGTCTTATTATTTTAGTAATTCATATACTAGAATACTCATTCCACTTATGCTAACAACCATTTTTCCAATGCATGGATGGGGACAAGATGTCTGCAGGTGAGAGAAGGACCAGACTAGATCCCAGAGAATCACACATAAGGATAGAGCAAGACTCAATCTGGTGGGTGCCAACTATAAGATGATCCTCCAGTTTATAGACTCTGCTATATGTGTTAATGTTTAGAACTTTAGAGTAGAGACTCAAGATGTTTGGTGAGTTTTCCATGTCATAACATTTATGCTACTTTTGTAAGAACAATAATGAGAATGTTTTAATACTTCAATTTGTGTGATTGATTATATTATTGTTATGAATGCTAGTATTATGTAATCCCCCCTTGAGTACATGAGTTATGGATAAATCGATGTTGCTTCCTCTATATACATATGTGTACTTAGGGAGGGTGTTATAATATGGTATCAGAGCAACATTATAGTTGACCACTAGATAAATTCTCATGTCCTTACTTAAGATCACCTTATAAGAACTTTAATTAGAGTAGAGCACAGATTTAGAAAGATACCTAGTAGCCCTATGTATGGAGTAAGAAAGTGAAGGATATTAGCAATCGAAGTAGAGGTCTAGTCACGATATAAAAGTTTAGATAAGGATTAAGGTTATGTGCCTAGATGTTTTAGACTTTTACATTGACAATATAGTTGTATATAACATTCTCTCTCTTTTTCCCTCATGGTTGTGGTATGGGATAGATGCTTATGGGGTTTTATAGAGGGAATGTTATGTGCATAATCATGCTTGTCTTGTCCTTTCAAGTGCATGTGGTATGGGACATGTGCACGAGGAAGTGTCAAGATAAGTGTGATATGACATGTCACCTCTAAATATATGATCGACCGACATGTATCCAAAGGCAACGAAGAAAACAAGAGATGGCATTAAAAGTTTGAGACATGTAGTCACCTAAGCCTAATTAGATACATACTAAGACCAAAAAATGCATACAAAGGGTAGATATCTTGATAAAGATTAGTAAGTTTGTGTTAAAATGGAACTAAGATCCTTTTGAAGCTCCATCTGAAGAGAAGCAAGATAGGTTCCTTATTATGTTAGATGATGTGAGGTATATCTCAAGCTTGGTTATGTTGGTATGGTATGCCCAGAGAACCAATCATATGATGATTGCGAGGAGGCATTAGATACCTGATTTGATAATAATAAAGGTAATTCCATCTATTATGTTTGTCTCAGTCATGAGATGATGACACATACATGATATATGTCTAAAGAATGATGATACTCAATGACATATGCTTTCAAATACGTGACTTGAACGATGAAATCATATGTATGATAAGAGTACATACATTCTTATTATGTTCCTAGTCCGATATTACTGTGGAAGAAAAATAGACAATAGTAATACATAAGACTAGAGTGTGTGTTGACTGATGACAGAGTCTCATTAGTCATGATATATGATATCAAGTCAAGCACACATATATATGTTAGAGGACAATATATCAGACATACTCACTGTGAGAGTGATACATGGATGCCATGGAATGGTAGTCACAATCATTTCTCATAGTGATGGTGGTGATTGTGGTTCTTAGACCTAAAATCACTACACTCATCACATGTCGTTGGGTACACTTTGACATCATCAAATGCATTCCTAAAACATGTGTGTTATAAAGGTGATGGTTGGGTGACTTTGACACATGGGGATAGACTGAGTGATAGAGATGATATTTGTCCCTCCTACACGAAGTATGATATCCAAGTCCCTGATGAATGCTCATTCACCTTAGTTCAATCATCTCGTTTAGCCCAATTTCAGTTGCATCCGTGCTTTTATTGGCCTTATCTTCTTATAAACAACTCATATTGGCTTAATTGATTTTACTCCTATTTTTATTGATTCTTTGCACCCTTGTGCAGGTCATTTTGAGCTTTGGGCCTCATCTCCTAGGCCCATATCCATTTCAACCCTTGGATTAGGCTCAGTCAACCTTGGTCAACGGACCCCTGCTCTCCCTCATCCTTGCCGCTGTGCCTTAACCCTACATCATGACCTCCCTTCTCACCTACGGTCTAAGCAACCACGCGATCGCGATTCCATACTCTCGCCAGCACCGCGCCCGAGGTCAAAGCAGCAATGAAGCTGCGACCGGGCCCTCACTCCAACAAACACCGTGACCTGTTGCTTCCTTGCCGCGACCATGACAAAATGAAGATCGCGACCAGCAACTGAGCCGCGACCGTGGCAAAATGAAGACCGCGACCAGAAACTGAGCCACGACTGCGGAAAAATGAAGCCGTGACTGCGGCAAAATGAAGACCACGACCAACAACTGAGCCGCGACTGTGATTCCAATAATCGATGCCTGACCCGCAGCTCATGCCTGTGGTGACCGCCTCACGACCTCCCTACCTCCATCCTACCCGTGGTCTCTCCTCCCCATCGCCTACAAGCCGTGATCATCTCTGCACCGAGACCACGATCACCGCTTCACCACCACACCCTCTCCTCATTACCACAATGTCGACCTACTGCTGATCATGACCGCATTCAAGTAACTACGACCGCGATGTTCTTCTTCATCTCAAGACTACGACCACACCTCAGGCTGCGACCTATTCTCCCGCCCACGACCTGCCCCTCTCAAGATCTCAATCAAGCACTTGCAGATCCCCCACTGTGGTGTCTGTGAATCGTGACCTGCCTTCGTGGTCTCGGCTTTTCTCCTCTAAACATCTACAATCCACCTGCGGCGTCGACCTGCTCTCGTCCTCTCTGCAATCGCGACCGTGCATCTCACAACCGCGACCGCAGTTGCAGCCAAGTAATCACGACCTGGGTCTAAAAGATCACAACCTGAACCTCTCAATATCCATGGACATCTGTCCGTGGTTCTTAGATCGCGATTCCTGCCTTAACCGCGACCGCAGTTTGCAACACCACGACCGCGGTCATTTCCAGCCCTAACCGCGACCCCCCCACCAACCTCCACCATCCGCTATCGCCCTTCATCCACCAAGCAGCAGAGCCACCTGGGTACATGATTAAAAGAAGAGAAACCACAGTCTGCTGGCCAAGATAGAGAACGATCGTGACTGCAATTTCCAAACCACTGCGACCAGCTGGGAAATTAACCACGACCTGATGCTAATAAAAGACTGCGACCGCGGCAAAAGTCACGACCTGCTGTAGAAATGATAAGGTCGCGATTTTAAGTTGGTGCCAACCTGCCTATAAATAGAACACGACTCCAGCCAGTCAAAGGATCTCCAGACGCCGTTAGACTGTAGGTCTGTCCTGGGCCTAAGGAGACGACCTTCATAGCCAAGAACCTGCCCCCGTGGTGGTTTTACAGCTTGTTCACCCAGATCTGGAGTGAAGAATCGGATCTGCAAGCCACCTCATCCAGATACGGATCTAGATCTAGATCTGGATCTAGATCTGCTGCATCTACGCCACTTCCACACCACCATCTCATCCACGAGCTGCTCCTCCTGCTGTGAGCGAGGACTACGAGAAGAAGAAGAAGGTGGAGAGAGGAGATCTGCCACGTCTGTCGTGGTGTTCTTCTCTCTTCTTCCAGATCTGCTCCGACGTTGTGTAGAAGACCGTTTCTCCACCGAGCTGCGATCATCTTCTTCACCACGCTCATGGTGAAAACTTCTCTCTTTCTTGTTATTCTTGCTTCTCTCACCATGAGCGAGTAGTTTACTTTCACTGGGGTGCGGGGACTAGCCCCGCTACCCATGCTTTCATATCTTTTTGTTAAACATTCCATGGCTTGTATATAATCTTTCATTTCATTGTTAATCATCGATGTGTGCTTGTGGACTGATCACCTGCTTGCATTTATCTTGTTCGTGTCCTTTGTTGCGAGAACTTCAATGTGTAGGATTTGAATGTCGATTAACGCGGTTGACTCCCAACCTAGAAATAGAAGGGGATTCCTTGAGGTCGTAAGTGTATGATCCGTGTGGGGATGAGCCATCTAGCCCACGGTGACACTTCTGTGTGCCTTACGCCTGTATAGGGGGCCTACAACCTCATTTGGATTTCTGTATCTTCGGAGATGTAAGTATGTGATCTGGATGGTGACGAGACATCTGATACCTAAGGTGATTCTTACGCGAACCTGATGCCCGTATGGGGGGTTCTGCAGCAGCTCTATTTGAATGGTTATATCTTTCCTGGATGTTTGATGTTTGGATGTGATTGCATGTGTAGAGGTGGTGGAACCGGGGACCATCCCAGTGATTTCCATCATTAATCTTTAATCAACCTTTAATCCTGCTCTTTTACTTTCCTTGCCTTTAGCTTAATTAAACTCATTTCAACCATCCTTTTTCTAAACATTAGTCTTGATTCAACTAGATTCGACTAGAGAAAGATTCTTAAAAATGTTGTCCCTTGGGATTCGATCCTCAACTATACTGCGATAAGACCCGTCCGCTTGCGGGTGGTATTATTGCACGTTGTTTTGGTTAAAAACTTAGGGATTTCAACCCTAAGTGAGTTTGTTAGTGCGATAATATAAGCCACGTCAGTCCCCTTGATAAGCGAGACTGAGAATTGTATGGCCATACTTATGTGATTCAATATATGATATGTGAACTCACATGCATCTTAGACAGTCTGCTCTAGGTCAAGGAACATGGATTCAATGTTGAAGAGGATGACGTTTCATGCCTCGAGTTCAATCTGGATGTCAGAGACAAAGGAACTATACGATCACTGTAACACTAATCACAGATTGTAGGTTGAAGTTGTTCTCCAACTTTCTAAGTTACTTGGGTAGAAATGATGAGTTACTAGATTCCGCTCATTGCTTGTGATGTCATAAGTTGTTATGAACATTCACTGCCAATGTAAATTGAAACATGTAGGGTCACACACATAGGATATCCCTAGAAGAGGAGATTGTCCATGAATGATGTTTAGATTGAGACTAAGTGTGTTTAGGTACTCAATTAAACATACAATTGACTGACTGGACTCAGAACTATCAAGTTTAAGTGTTGAACTAGCCGATTAGAGTGTCAGGTCGATGGGAGATTAGATTGACAATGTCAGGACTGCCAACTGACCGGTTCACCCTTGTGAGCCGATCGGCTGGTGTGAGCCAACCGACCGGTTCACTTGGTGAACCGGGCGGCTCACAGTCATGCCAACTGAGGAAAATGTGATTTGTCTAGTTGGAGGAAAACTTTCATGTTTTACTTGTTCAATTTGATTCAAATAAGGATTAATCTTTGCATTAATTGAAAACGATTGAGAAAAGTCAATTGCAGGCAAGTCTGGGAAGTGAAACGATCGGTTCACACTCCCAACCGACCGGTTCACTAGTGAACCGATCGGCTCACCTTGCCAAATGATCGGTTCACTTGCTGCAATACAAACTATTCATGGAATTTCCAGATCCTTCTACTCTCGAACAGACTGGGAACCCTGACCCTGCCCTCTACTATGAATAGAGGGGTACTGGGGGTTTCTCTGAAGACACAACTCAGAACATCAGTTGCTCTGCAAAGTTGTTGTCCTCTCTGGTTCTGGTAACTGAGAGAGCCTGAGTAAGTGCTACCCTACTAGGGAGGTACAACGAGGGAAAGAGAACTGTAGAAAAGCAGTCTGAGTTTGGGAGAGCAGGTTGGTGCTAGTACACCAACATGAGGGTCGTCTCCTTCCTACCAATTCTTCTAGAATGGTAGGAGTTCTAGGTGGTTTGCGTGGACTATCTACAAAGGCAGGAGATGTCTGCCTCTCAGGAGGACACATCAACCGCAGTCCGTACTGGAGGTCAGAGTCCATGGCAATGACCAGGAGCTGCATAGACACAGTCTAAGACATGACATTGAAGACCGCACATGGCTGTGAGGTATTGTCACCAGGCAAGCCTCAAGACCAGATATATCTCGCTAAAACCATCCTTCCCATTACATAGTTGTTGATGCGATCTCCTGTTATGGGTTAATGGTCTAGTAAACATTTTATTTTCGCTGCCTACTCTAAGGCCATAAAACCCAACAGTGGTGTCAGAGCCAGGTCAACGTACTACATTTTGGGATAAATCGATATGATTTGATTTTAATTTTATCATCATTTATTTATTTCATATGATTAGAATATTTAAAATGACTAATGTGCATATCTGATTAAATACCACATGCGATCACAAACGAATATACATATATGATATGGCATATATACAATTAATACATGTCATCCTAAAACGGTTTTGATGGTGGATGTGTAGCATGGTTATGGTCTATAAACCCTATATGTGCTTGGTTGGTTATGGTTGTTTGCATCTCGGTTTGCATACCGAGCCTCTACCTTCTATTCTACATGTAACTCGAGATCCTTTCTCTTCTACCTTTGCTCCTCTCAAATGTAACTCAAGGTTTCCCAAAGATTATGTAAAAGTAGGATAGTTTATTTTATGTTACATCGAAGAAGAAGACGCTCAGCACCAGACGAGCTGACCGCCTGGAGGATCGAGGAGGATTGCTAAGATGGAGACGAATCGACTGGATGATGGCCCAACCGCTTGTTGGAGGTGTCCAGACATCAGAGGCCAGACCAACTAGTCAACCAACCAGGAGGCGAGCCGATCGTGTCATAGGATGCGCCGATAAACCCGGAATGGTTCAAGCATAAAAATCTTCATCAACAATAGGTTTCATATGATGTAGACCTTAGATGACCGTAATTCCTTATGGCTCCAAGGAATTACAATAGGATGGCCATAACCATCACTTTTATCGATATTGCGTGTTTTCTCGTTGTGGTTATAGCATGTATATGATACGCACTATAAATATGCGGTGATTGGATATGTATATGTACTTATATAACATCCCTCAAATATAATATTAAGTCTTAGATGCTTTCCATAAGCAACACACATAAAAATATTGATCGAAAAGCGTGGGCATCCCAAGGATGGTGCGCTGTCTATCTCGTGGAAGTGTGATGGTAGTTGTGTGGGCCTGCCAAGTGGGGTGCACTCCGATCGTGTTGGCTTTGGAGTCAGGCTTAACTAAGTGGCCTTAATGAGATTAACCACTTAGAGGCATGTAGATGACTATGGCAAAGAGTTGTTCATATCATCTATCCAAGAATTGCATGTGATGCAATTGGTATATGTTACCTACCTTAATAATTGATTATAGACGCTGGTGTTGGCCGGGTAATAACTCAATTGTTTTGGATCTTGGCTCACTAGAAGGTTGTACGCTGCAATCTTCTGAATTGATGGTGAGGGCTATCAATTTGATCAAAATAGTGGGAGTGGTAATTAATTAAAGGCCTAATTAATATCATCAAAATTATCAAATCAAATAAATAAAAAATGTTTTGACAAAGTTGCAAAATTATTTTGTAGAATCTAAATGAAAAACACAAATACATTATCATTGCGATTAGTTCATGAATAGGATAAACTTCAAATCTGGTTTGGGACCTTTGAGAAGTGTTCTCAATAGTGAGTGTAAACTCTAAAGTCCTTGAAAGACCAGAGCCAGTGGAACCGCTCCAAATGCGCCTAAGGTTAAGGATGCTTACTTGAAGTATGCCAATCATGCCTAAGACATCAAGAACATTATGCTAAGCTATATGAACTATGAGTTGCATAAGCAGATTGACGCATAGACATTCTCGAGATGGTAACACATCTTAAGAATCACATAAAGCATGAAAGGTATAAAGTCTTCAAAGTGATGTTTGAGTACAACCAAACAGAGAGAGATTTAGTACAATATCATATGCTTATTATGATTTTGCATGTAGATTGACTGGGATTTCTTATAGGTCAAGAGTTGACCAAACATATGGTTTTACAAATCATTGTGTGAATCATATAGCCAGTTTATCAAATGTTGAGAAACTTGGGCAAACCACTGTTTGAAGTGCTTAACATGTTGATGCCAAAGCATGGATGAAGAATGGACAAAACTTGTGATAATGATCAGTAGAGTGAAGTTCATAGACTAAAGCAAGGTCAAGAAATGTTCTAAAGCCAAGCTAAGGTCCAAATCTTCATCACTCAAGATATGGAGAAGGGATAAGTGAAAAAGGGAATATGCCCTTTTTTACTTATAAAGATAAGGAAAGAAAGTGCCACCATTATCACATGTTTGACATTGGAAAGGGAAATAACCTCTTATAGAGGATCTTGGGAAGATGATAGAGATAGAGATCTCTATTTCATGACCTGAAGTAAGCTAGAAACTATGCAGAGCAACAATTTCTGCCACTAGAGTTACAACATGACATTCGTGGGCATATAATAGAATTATTGAATTACTATTATATACATGCCATCAATGAAAACATCATACATCTTGTATGGGCAAGAATAATGGACCGATGTTTCATTTAAAAGATATGATCTTTGATGGCAATGCCTATGTCTCATTAACTATACTTGATAGCTGAAGAGACAAATGTGTGTGACACATGTGATGAATGCCATAATAACTCAAACTTGAATACCTATAGCATTGTCATCTGTAGCACATAAATGAGAATTGCATTTCTAGAATCCATATGATGGTTATCCAGACTCTTTTGGTTATTGAACCAAAAGAGACATGATAATCTCATTCATTGTGCAATATGACAAAGGTTCTTCACTAGATGTAGTGGGAGAACGATTATTCTATTAAGGATTATACATATTGATGTATATAGACCTTTTAGAATAAATGCTAAAGGTAACCAATAGTACTTCAATATATTTACTGATGAACTCAGTAGATATGCTAGTTTGAATTTAATAAAATACAAACATGAATCTCTTGAAGTGTTCAAGGAGATCATAAATGAAGTACATAACAAACTTGGTATAAGTATTAAATATCGATATGATCGATATGGAAATACTATGAACCAAGAGTTTGAGAACCTTCTGGAAGATCGCGATAATGTATCATGATGGACTCCATCTGAAACACAATGATAGTGTATCATGAGAAGTGTATCAAAAAGAAGGAATCACAGCTTGATAAATCAGAGTGTGATTACTAACTAAAACTTCAAATTTCCTTTTGGGCACATGCTTTACACTGGGAATAAAGAGAATCACAAAATGTTGTGGAATCTCAAAGTTCCTTAAGTAACACACAAAACTCATGGTTCTGGTAGAACATGCCTAGATATTGAATGATATATGATATCTTATGGACAAGAAGGCAGTGAGTTGATCATATGATGAGTCAACAATCTACCTAGAAGCTAATGAGAGCCAGAAACTGAGACATGGCTTGAAGCCATGAAATCCAAGATGGACTCCATGTACATCAACAAAGTATGACTTTGGTTGATCCACCTGAAGGGGTAAAACCTATAGGGTACTTTTGGGTCTTCCAGAAGAAGACTGACATGGAGAGTAAGTTGGTTGAAAAGAGTTTCTAACAAGTTCAAGGTGTTGAACATGGTGAAATCTTTTCAGCAGTTACAATGGATAAATCTATCAGGATATTGGTTGCTATTGTAGCTTAATATGACTATGAGATTTTGCATATGAATGATAAAACCACATTCCTTAAATGGAATATTGTGCAGGATGTGCATGTAACACAACCTAAAGGTTTTATAAATCCAATAATGCAAATAAAGTCTATAAATCTACATAGATCAATCTTTGGATTGTAGCAAGCACCTCAGAACTGGATCTTCAACTTGGCAAGATAGTCAAAGAGTTTTATTTGATTTAGAATGAAGATATAATGTGTGTTTACAAGAATTTAGTGGGAGCATATATATATATATATTCCACATATAGATGGGGAGTATCATCCTTATACTACAAAATTTGGTATCGAAGTGCATTCTAAAAGGTTTTTAGAGAAGCATCATATGTGATAGGAGTCAAGATCTATAGAGATAGATCAATAGGGCTTCTTCACCTAAGAAAGAGAACATACATCGGCAAGATGCTGAAAGGGTTCAACATGATGACAGAAAACATGTCCATGTTTCACGGAGTTAGTCTCTCAAGAGCCAAGTGTCCCAATTCTTATGAAGAATAAGGAACACATGGATATATGCCATATGCATTTGCAATTGGATCTATCACTTATGAACTCATCTCATTATCTTGTATGTATTGGATATGACAAGAAAATATGAGCTAATTATCTTGTATGTATTGGACATGACAAGAATATACAAACTCATCATCTTGTATGTATTGGACATGACAAGAAGATATGAAATCATCATCTTGTATGATAAGATGATATAAATATCCAGTAATTTTGTATGTATTGGACATGACGAATGGATATCTGTCAAAATCCAGTAAGAGTTACTGGACTACCATGAAGGACATCTTTATGTACTTGTGAAGTACTAAGAGGATTAGTTCTTTAGTTATGGTAATAAGGAAGAGTTTGGTGTAAAGAGTTACACCGATGCAAGCTTTTGAAATGATAAAATTGTGTTTAACCTTGGAATAAGAATTGTTAGTTGGAAATGTTCCAACATAAGACAATTGATTAATTCTACACTAAGAAGCCGAGTACCTTAGTGTTACGAACACTATAAAGGATACTGTATGTATCTAGAAGTTCATATGGATGAACTTGTGGGAAATTCTAACCATTGATGACTCAGTAGTAATACTGTAACAACTATGGAGCTAATGATTAGGAAAATGAATTTTAGATAACATACTACATCACTTCTATCTCATACAAGTTGTCATTCAATGAGGAGATGTGAAACATGCAATATACCGACTTGAAGCAAATGTTTCTTACCCGCTATAAAAGCGCTTGTGTAGCAGAAACATGATGGACATGTTAAGATCACTTGGAATATGATTCGTGGGTGATTGGATCTAAGTGCAAGTGGAAGTCTGTTGGTATGGTATGCCCAGAGAGCCAATCATATGATGATTTTGATGAGGCATTAGATACCTGATTTGATAATAATAAAGTTAATTCTATCTATTATGTTTGTCTCAGTCATGAGATGATGACACATACATGATAGATGTCTAAAGAATGATGAGACTCGATGACATATGCTTTCAAGTATGTGACTTGAACGATGAGATCAAATGTATAATAAGAGTACATACATTCTTGTTATGTCCCTAGTCAGATATTACTGTGGAAGCAAAATAAACAACAATAATACATAAGAATAGAGTGTGTGTTGACTAATGACAAAGTCTCATTAGTCATGATATATGATATCAAGTCAAGCACATAGATATATGTTAGATAATAATATATCAGACAGACCCACCGTGAGAGTGATACATTGATGCCATGGAATGGTAGTCACAATCATATCTCATAGTGATGGTGGTGATTGTGGTTCTTAGACCTGAAATCACTACACTCGTCACATGTTGTTGGGTACTGTGACACCCCGCCATCACACAGACAACGAGATGACACGTGAAAATGTGCGGAACCATATATTACCAAAAACACGGGTTAATTAAAACCGATTGCGGAAAGCATACATACAGAACATTTGCAACCAGGCCCTACAACAAGATCATGTCATATAAAGATATATTCAAGATCACCTGCTTGATATGTTCACCACTAAAAGTCACCCACTGTCGCAACAACGCATATTAGTTCGTCACCTGTTTATACATACAGAATGGCCACGTATGGCCAGCAACATGGTATACAAAAATTACAGTAGCTAAACATCGTGAAACATCGTCAAAACACTTCCAAAGACCTGAGAGTACATGGATGACTTCTAGGACTCTACTACAAAACCACCAAAATAACAACATGTCCATCTCTTGCCTTCTATTGCTCTTCTTGCTGCTCGGCCGCAACCTCATGACCACCACCACATCTAGAGGGATCACCTAAAAAGGGTGTAAACCAGCGGGGTGAGACACTCAGTACCAACGAGAAACATAACTCCCCACCGAAACTATAAAACCTTAGAAGGTTAAAGCAGATAACAACAAATAACCGATAAAGCGTATAACAAGAGCAGAATACCAAGCAAGGCTATTAGTACCATACAACTTACCAAGATATCCGAGAGGCATATAACCTAGTGTTTCTTTATGGAACATGATTGACAAGATAAGCTTTATAAAAACTTATCAAAAGATATAAGGATCGTACGCACAACTGCATAGTACAACTAGATCAACTATATAAGCAAGGCCTCAATCAATGTTCTGTATTTTACTCTATGCAAGATATACTTATTCGGCTGGATTACGTATTATTATGCCCTGAGGAAGTGAGCCTTCCCTGCTCAAATCCAACCATTGGATGAGAAGCCCAATCCGATGCCATACAAGGTCTAAGGAGATCTGGACTCCATGAACTCACCTTCCCGTGGTCAGTACACGAATCATCAAGCAAGACCGCAGTCTTATTCTTATTGGGCCTCAGCCTCTGGGTCAGCTCCGCAAGCTACCCATATACATATATACATCCGAGCCATGAACGCATCATGCTCATCATCACATATCCTGAGCCATGGGCCTGTTCACCATGCTCCATTTATCCTGAGTCTGCAACCACAGTTGCACTCAAACCCTCCTATTTTAGGCTAGTGAAAACCCACATATTCAACAATATGCGCTCCAGGTAATCCTGCAGGATAAACCTATTTCACCATCACCAAATACTGATGGTAATGGATCTATGGATAGGGAAAACTACATGATATGTTCATCTATAATTGATTAGTATATTTTAGGCCAATTGTTGAGGCAAAACAAAGTATAAACACAACCTTATAGGATTGCATCATCATTTCCATCATCATACTATCCGGGTACCTCAATCCCTTGTTATAAAAACTACTACCACTTAAGGCATCATAATCATGTATCAGCATCCTGGGAACACATCCCTTATATCATCATCAGAGGATAACACCTCACTAGGCACTCAGCCTTATATCAGGTCCTCAGACCTATCAACTTGTTATCTCATTACCTGGTGCTACTCAAGCACATACATCTCATAGCTCTTATAGGCTATGAATTCACATAGAAATACCTACATGGTCAGTATACACATCCATAAAGATAACCAAAACCATCATGGATTAACAGGATTATCATGCTATCAAGTATAAAGCAAGATCATGAATATATTACACATCAGCTGTAGAGATCATAGTTTTATTATCAACATAAGCATTTCTTAGATCCCAAATAGGTAGTCATATACATGAGTTACATCATCATATGTAGCAACATCATATCCTTCCAAACTTCCTGGTGCACAACCTATCATCTTATCTCATTATCATAGTTGCAGGTTTCAAGGTGATTACATCATAGCACATGTAATATCATTATTAACATGGAACTATCATCTATATACATCCCAGGTTGTCAGAACCCTTACCAAAACTTCCACAACCCTCCCTAAAAGGGGTGGCAGCTAGCATGTCCCTCACCACAGCTTGTATCGGGTAGGGTAGCACCCCCTACCAAAAGCATACAGGCCTAATTGTTTATATAACCACATATCGGCTAACTCTAGAAGGTATCGACCACCACCCAAGGGTGTCGTGCAACTAGAGATCAAGGCATTATCGTGCAACCCTGACGAACATACCAGATGCACAAGGCACTATCATGCAGCTAGGTTAAGAGAGTGTATCGCGCATCCAAGGATAAGCATGTATCGACTATCTATCTGCATCGACTAAGCCCTATCACCCATCTAGGGTTAGGGTTCCTATTGGGCAGCCACACCACTCTATCACCCAAGTCTTGAACTGTCAAAAACATAGCGCCCCAACACAACATGGTATCGCCCAACATATTTACAACTCAGGTGACACAAAAGCGCTTCAAGGAAGCCTATCGGTCAAGGGCAGCACTCCATATTGGCCTCCATCAAAGCAACATCTAGGGTTTCTATATGTCACCATATCAGGCATCACTACAACCAAACCATGTCGCCCAACACAAGGATAACCCATTGAGCTCTATAACGTCCAAAGCACATCGGGCACCAAGACAACTACCTTCACTAGGTGTATCGTGTAGGGCACTCAACAAAGCATATCGCCCAAGCACACATGGGTATCGGCCACCAACCAAACTCCAACTAGGCACACTGTCCAATGGTACAACCCAAGACAAGAAGGTTATCAGGCAACACTATCCCAAGGTCATATCGTGCAAGACACAACCTAACAAGGTCGTCTTCAACCTCAAGCACAAGGGCACCAAACCCTAATTGATCAAGAAGGTCGGCTCACCTCTCAACAACCAAGAGAGAGGGGTTTTGCACAACCTCTTTCACAAGTCAGGCAACCACAAGGACCAACCTCAACATAGGTCATCAAAATCTCACTTCTCAAATCCATGGTGAGAGGAGGGTGTTGCCCAAGCAACTAGAATATAAGCTCACCTCTCAACTTAAACGAGAGAGGGGTATTGCCCACATTACTAGAGCTCAAACTCACATCTCTAGACCAAGGAGAGAAAGGAGTGTTGCTACTAAAGAAAACCCCAACTATGGTTCAACCAACTAGGCGTAAAGGCATATAAACCATCAACAACATCATCAACATCATTCTCATTAAACCCATAAGATCAACAACATGTTCTAGAGTAAGAAACATAACATACGATGGCCGATCAATCCACATATATGAAACATGCAACATATGGAGAAGGTAGTATAGCTAGGGTTAGAAGTTATGTAACCTGCCTTAAGCAAACTCCTCAAGCTCCAAAGCTCCAAGCTTTAAGCTCCTAGCTCCAAGCTCCAAGCAAACTACTTTGGCCACCTCAAGAAAAGGAACAAGAAGCATAACCACCATGGCCGAAGAGTAGGCAAGATGGAGAAGAAGATGCTAAGGAGAGAGGGAAGATGCTTACCAAGGAAACATGACCCACCTAGGGTTTGGCCACCAAGCTAAAGAAAGAAGAAGGGATCACCACCAAGGGAGAAGGATCGGCCACCAACTTGCTCCACTAGGCTATATCGGCCACCAAACACACCAAAGGGTAGGTGTATCATGCACCAAGGAAGAGAGGAGCAACAAAGAGCTAAAGGGTTCCTAAGGAAGAGAAAGGCAAGGCATATATAGAAGAGGATGGAGGAGAAAACAAGGTAATGTGTCGCCCACCTAGGGACACTTGTCTAAGGGCAAAAGCCACCTCCTTAACTCACCTTATACACATGTCCAAGGCTATTGCCACATGCAAGCACTATGCACCAAGTGTCCACTAGTGGTGACACAACGAGGTCAAGGGGTCAAAGATGGTCCATGGCCGATACTCTCCACCTCCATGCCCGATACACCCCATGGGCGACACAAAGCAAGGCCGACACAAGCATCCTTGCCCGATACAGGGCTCCTCAAAGCAAGGCAAGGCCCAACATGGCTCAACCAAGCCCAACAGAGCTTCAACAAAGCCCAATACAACCCAAGGCATGAGCCCAAACCTTCCTCTCAACCCTAGAGGAAGCAAAGAGAGAGAAAGACATCTCTCAAGGTGACAAACTTTGCTCTTCAACCTTAACTCAGGTTATTTTTCAAGTTGCACCTCCAGCTCTCAACTAAGCACAAGCAAACACTAATCATCACTAAAGATGATTAGCAAGCAACCAAGCACAAGGTTTAGGCAAAACAAACAGGGTAAGCCCAAAACAAAGGTCAGGGTCCTTACAAGCCATAAACCTCTACAAAGGGATTTCGTCCCCAAAATCCGAAGAGAAAAGTGAGGGATACTTCTTCCTCATCTCTTCCTCAAGCTCCCACGTGGCTTCCTCAACACCACGATGATGCCAAAGAACTTTCACAAGAACTAGGTCCTTCCTCTTCTGCTTCTTTACTCTTCTGTCGAGGATCGCCACCAGACCTTCCTCATAGGTCACATCTTCATCAAACTCAACCTCAACTGGCTGTATCACTGTCCCTGTGTCTGGATGACTTTTCTTTAGCATACTGATATGGAACACTAGATGCAACCTGTGCAACTCTGGCGGCAGCTCTAACTTGTAAGCTACCTTGCCAACATGTGCTATTACCGGGTATGGTCCCATGTACCTGGGTGCCAGTTTACCTTTCTCGCCAAACCTTAGCATGCCTTTCCAAGGTGAGACCTTGAGATACACTTTGTCTCCCACCTAGAACTTTAAAGGTCGTCGATGATTGTCTGCATAAGACTTTTGTCTGTCCTGTGCTGCTTTCAACTTTTGCTGTATCACTCTGATCTTTTCTGTTGTCTGTTGTAGTAACTCAGGACCCAAAAGCTGATACTCACCAGACTCATACCAGCATAAAGGGCATCTACACTTCCTTCCATATAGAGCCTCATAAGGAGCCATGTCAATGCTCTGCTGGTAACTATTGTTATAAGCGAACTCTATCAAACTGAGATGCATGTCCCAACTGCCTAGGAACTGCAAAACACAAGCTCGGAGAAGATCCTCTAAAGTTTGAATAGTCCTTTCAAACTGTCCATCCATCTGTGGGTGGAAGGCGGTACTAAACCTCAATTGCGTTCCCAACGCTTTGTGCAATTGTTCCCAAAAATGACTTGTGAACTGAGGACCTCTGTCGGAAACTAATGTTGCTGGTACACCATACAAATGCACTATCTCATCTACATACACCTGAGCAAGCTTCTCTACTGTATACGTTGTTTTTACTGCTATGAAATGAGTAGATTTTGTCAACCTGTCTACTATTACCCAAATGGAATCATGATTCCTAGCTGTCTTTGGTAGACCAACTACGAAATCCATGGTTATATGATCCCATTTCCATTGTGGTATCAGCATAGGTTGCAACATACCTACTGGCTTTTGATGCTCAGCTTTAACTTGCTGACATACTGCACACTTAGCCACAAACTCAGCTACATCTTTCTTCAAGCCAGACCACCAATACATGTCCTTCAGGTTATGATACATCTTGGTGACTCCTGGATGCATAACATACATCGATGTGTGTGCTTCCTCGAGCACTAGCTTTCTTATATTATCACCATTGGGAACCACCATCCTACCATGATAGCAAACTAGTCCATCCTCAGACTCATGGAACCCATCACGCTTTTCGCTGCCAAACTCTGACCTGATTAACTGCACTGCACCATCTTCCTGCTGTGCGTCTTTGATATGCTATCTCAGTGTAGGCTTGACTTGCATCTGTTCCAACAGTCCTGCCAACAAGGAAACTTCCAACTACACGTTCATCTGCCGCAAGGAGACAAACATATCTTGCCTGTGGCATACCAAGGAACTCAACCGTGCCTTTTTTGTGGGGAGAGAAGAAGACTTCCTACTAAGCGCATCAGCTACCACATTTGCCTTACCAAGATGATACTCAATGGTGCAATCATAATCATTGATTAGCTCCATCCAACGACGTTGTCGCGTATTCAGCTCATTCTGTGAAAAGATATACTTTGAGTTCTTGTGATCTGTAAAGATCTGACACACCTCCCCATAAAGATAGTGTCTCTAAATCTTTAACACATGGACCACCACTGCCAACTCCAAATCATGTGTTAGATAGTTCTCCTCATGTTTCTTAAGCTATCACGAAGTAAAGGAAATCACATGATCCTCCTGCATCAACACGCAACCTAAGCCTTTCTTGGAAGCATCGCAGAAAACAACATAGCCCTTCCCAGGCTCTGGCAGCACTAGCACTGGAGCACTAGTCAAATTCTCCTTCAAACTTTGGAAAGCTTGCCGACAAAGATCATCCCAAACCAAAGGTACATCCTTCCTGGTCAGCTTTATCATCGGCAATGTGATTGCACTGAAGTCCTTGATAAACCTCCGGTAGTATCCGGCCAAACCCAGAAAACTACGAACTTCTGTCAGCGTCTTTGGTTGCTCCCAATCTGCAACTGACTCCACCTTCTTAGGGTCTACTCGGACTCTTTCTGCAGATATCACATGACCTAAGAAAGTCACTTCCTTCAACTAGAACTCACATTTGCTGAACTTGGAATACAACTGATGTTGGTGAAGAAGAGTCAACGCTTGATGAATATGTCATTCATTCTCTTGACTGTCCCGACTATAGATCAAGATGTCATCTATAAAAACCACAACAAACTGATCTAGGAACGGATGGAACACTCGGTTCATCATGTCCATGAAAGCAACAGGTGCATTGGTTAGCCCAAATGGCATAACCACAAACTCAAAGTGACCATACCTCATCCTAAACACTGACTTTGGTATGTCATTT
Source organism: Alisma plantago-aquatica (assembly GCA_963693085.1). Taxonomy (NCBI): domain Eukaryota; kingdom Viridiplantae; phylum Streptophyta; class Magnoliopsida; order Alismatales; family Alismataceae; genus Alisma; species Alisma plantago-aquatica. The sequence goes on from OY856412.1 coordinate 850,038,287, forward strand.
GCCTTGATCCTCAACTGATGATATCCAGACCGTAGGTCGATCTTTGAGAACACTGTAGCGCCACACAGCTGATCGAATAGATCATCTATCCTTGGTAACAGGTACTTATTCTTGATCGTGACTTTGTTCAACTGTCGTAATATATACATAACCGCATCAACCCATCCTTCTTCTTAATGAACAGCACTGGAGCACCCCAAGGCGATGTGCTCGGTCAGATGAAACCTTTCTCCAACAATTCCTATAACTGTTTCTTCAACTCTGCCATCTCTGCTGGAGCCATCCTGTATGGTGTCTGTGCAACTGGTTGTGTTCCTGGTACCAGATTGGAATCAAAATCAATCCCTCAGGGTGGGGGAACACCGGGGAACTCATCAGGAAACACATATGCAAACTCTCGGACAACTAACACCTCCTCAAGGCTAGGACCTTTTGCTTTGGTATCCATACGTGAGCTAAGAACGCTCTACAACCTTGCCGCAACAACTTTTCTGCCACCATTACTGACACTAGACATGTCGGAAGAATCTTCCTATCTCCTTGGAAGATCCACTTCTCTCCGTTGTCATCAAACATCGCCTGTTTGGAACCACAGTCCAACACAACCTTATACTTCTCTAAGGTATCCATTCCAAGGATCAAATTGAATCCATGCATATCAAGTGGTATAAGATCCACTTGTATACCGTGTCCTGAGAAAGACAGAACACAAGACAAACACTCTTCTCGAAGCATTAAGGAACCATCAAGAGGGGTTTCTAACAACATGCTATCTTTCTTACAACTAACAGGTAAAGGACAACTATCAAGCAAACTATGTGCGATAAAAGAGTGCGTAGCACCTGGGTCAACCAAAACAGATATAAAGAAAGAAGAAGACAAATCAGAATGAAATAACTCCATATGACCTGTCACCACTCACGGGTTGACTATTGCCTCCGGCTGACTCATAGCATAGAATCGAGCCGTTGCTTGTTGTCCACGTCCTCTGCTTCCTTGAGCAAACGATCCCACTTGTGACGCTTGACCGCGTCCTCACCCTCTGCTACCACTGGGCTGCTGTCTGTCTGGTCCTTGTTGATTCTGTCTCAGATGTTGTGTTACCTCAACATCTCTTCTTAGGCAATTTGACTTTAAATGCCCCATCTGTCCACAGTGATAACATGACCTGCCTTCTGTCTGCAGTCTAGATGGCTTTGTTACTGCCACAAAAGCTGTACTATGCACCTTCTACGGTGATGAAACGTAACCTCTTCCCTTACTCAGAGACCACTGTGACAGTGCACTAGAACCTCTCATCATGGAAGGTGCTGAAAACCTTGACTTCTTGAAGCCACCAGATCTTTGTCCCTGGAATTGAGCAGGACTTTTCCTGGTCATGGGATCCCTTTTCTCCCTAACAGATCATTCAATCCTACAGACTGACTCCACAAACGTGGCAAATAGCTCCCAATTCTCTAAAACAGCAGCAGGTGTCGACAGTTCAACACTCAAACCTTTCTCAAACCGTCTGATCCGCTCATCATTTGTCACCGCCATGTGAGGACGAAACCTCAGCAAGTCCATAAACTTGGCTTCATACTCAGTGATAATCATCGTTCCTTGGCGTAGATGCTCAAACTGGTTGATCTTCTCATCCAGATATGTCTTCAGAAAGTATCTTTTGACAAACTCTCGCCAGAAGATCTCCCAACCGATCTCCTCACCGGGTCGCTTCTCCTCCTCGATGGCCCACCAGGGGCCAACACTGCCCTTCAAAATGTAGACATCGTGCTTGACTTTGTCTACTTTGGGGATGTTGAGGATCCAGAAGGCCTTCTCAAGACCTGTCAGCCACATATAAGCATCCACTGGATCAACCATTCCAGCATAATCCAAAGCTCTGACTCGACAAAGCCGCTCAAAGGTCTTCCTAATACCCAATGCTTCACCATGGGGAGCCTGTGCTCTTGGCTGAGGCACTGGCAACCTTTCCACCATGTGATTCATTGTAGCCATCATCTGTCCCATAAGATGTTGGTAGGTAGGATTTTTGAGAATGGTTGGGTCAAGTTGGGGGACCTCAGACACCCGATCTCCATGTGCCTGCCCTCCTGCTCCATCAACTGATGCAACATCACTGCTCTCAGTAGCATGTTCTTCATGATTTTTAGACATCTTTAAGCTTTATCTTCCGTTGAGGGTAGAAGGTTATGTAAGAAAATCTAGAAAACTCATAAGAACAGACGCAAACCTAGTCCTAGATCCCTGTAGACTCAACGAACCTAGAGCTCTGATACCAAACCAACTGTGACACCCCTCCATCACACAGACAATGAGACAACACACGAAAATGTACGGAACCATATATTACCGAAAACATGGGTTAATTAAAACCGATTGTGGAAAGCATACATACAGAACATTTGCAACCAGGCCCTGCAAGAAGATCATGTCATATATAGATATATTCAAGATCACCTGCTTGATATGTTCACCACTAAAAGTCACCCACTGTCGTAACAATGCATATTAGTTCATCACCTGTTTATACATACATAACGGCCACGTACGGCCAACAACAAGGTATTAAAAAATTACAGCAACTAAACATCATGAAACATCGTCAAAACACTTCCAAGGACATGAGAGTACAGGGATGACTTCTAGGACTCTACTACAAAACCACCAAAACAACAACATGTCCATCTCTTGCCTTCTACTGCTCTTCTTTCTGCTCGGCCGCAACCTCACGACCAACACCACGTCTAGAGCAATTACCTAAAAAGGGTATAAACCAGCGGGGTGAGACACTCAGTCCCAGTGAGAAACATAACTCCCCGCCGAAACTATAAATCTTAGAAGGTTAAAGCAGATAATAGCAAATAACTGATAAAGCGTATAACAAGAGTAGAATACCGAGCAAGGATATTAGTACCATCCAGCTTACCAAGATATCCGGGAGGCATATAACCAAGTGTTTCTTTATGGAACATTATTGTCAAGATAAGCTTAATAAAAACTTATCACAAGATATAAGGATCGTACACACAACTGTATAGTACAACTAGATCAGCTATATAAGCAATGCCTCAATCAATGTTCCGTATTTTGCTCTATGCAAGATATACTTATTCGGATGGATTACATATTATTATGCCCTGAGGAAGTGAGCCTTCCCTGCTCAAATCCAACCATTACCTGCGAAGCCCAATCTGGTGCCATACAAGGTCTAAGGAGATCTGGACTCCATGACGTCACCTTCCCGTGGTCAGTACATGAATCATCAAGCAAGACCGCAGTCTTATGCTTATTGGGCCTCAACCTCTGGGTCAGCTCCGCAAGCTACCCATATACATATATACATCCGAGCCATGAACACATCATGCTCATCATCACATATCCTGAGCCATGGGCCTGTTCACCATGCTCCATTTATCCTGAGTCTGCAACCACAGTTGCACTCAAACCCTCCTATTTTAGGGTAGGGGAAACCTCACATATTCAACAATATGCGCTCCAGGTAATCCCGCAGGATAAACCTGTTTCACCAACACCAAATACTGACGGTAATGGATCTATGGCCAGAGCAAACTACATGATATGTTCATATATAATTGATTAGTATATTTTAAGCCAATTGTTGAGGAAAAACAAAGTATAAACATAACCTTATAGGATTACATCATCATTGCCATCATCATACTTTCCTGGGACCTCAATCCCTTGTTATAACAACCACTGCCTCTCAAGGCATCATAATCATGTATCAGCATCCTGGGAACGCATCCCTTATATCATCATCAGAGGATAACACCTCACTAGGCACTCAACCTTATATCAGGTCCTCAGACCTATCAACTTGTTATCTCATTACCTGGTGCTACTCAAGCACATACATCTCATAGCTCTAATAGGCTATGAATTCGCATATAAATACATGCATGGTCAGTATACACATCCATAAAAATAACCAAAACCATCATGGATTAACATGATTATCATGCTATCAAGTATAAAGCAAGATCATGAGTATATTACACATCATCTGTAGAGATCACAGTTTTATTATCAACACAAGCATTTATTAGATCCCAAATAGGTAGTCATATACATGAGTTACATCATCATATGTAGCAACATCATATCCTTCCAAACTTCCTGGTGCACAACCTATCATCTTATCTCATTATCATAGTTGCAGGTTTCAAGGTGATTACATCATAGCACATGTAATATCATTATTAACATGGAACTATCATCTATATACATCCCGTGTTGTCAGAACCCTTACCAAAACTTCCACAACCCTCCCTAAAAGGGGTGGCAGGTAGCATGTCCCTCACCACAACTTGTATCGGGTAGGGTAGCACCCCCTACCAAAAGCATACCGACATAACTTTTTATATAACCACATATTGGACAACTCTAGAAGGTATCGACCACCACCCAAGGATTTCGTGCAACTAGAGATCAAGGCATTATCGTGCAACCCTGACAAACATACCAGATGCACAAGGCACTATCGTGCAACTAGGTTAAGAGAGTGTATTGCGCATCTAAGGATAAGCATGTATCGGCTATCTATCTGCATCGACTAAGCCCTATCGCCCATATAGGGTTAGGGTTCCTATTGGGTAGCCACACCACTCTATCGCCCAAGGCTTGTACTGTCAAAAACATAGCGCCCCAACACAACATGGTATCGCCCAACATATTCACTACTCAGGCGACACAAAAGCGCTTCAAGGAAGCCTATCGGTCAAGGGCAGCACTCCATATCGGCCTCCATCAAAGCAACATCTAGGGTTTCTATATGCCACCATATCGGGCATCACCACAACCAAACCATGTTGCCCAACACAAGGATAACCCACTGAGCTCTATAACGTCCAAAGCACATAGGGCACCAAGCCAACTACCTTCACTAGGTGTATCGTGCAGGACACTCAACAAAGCATATTTCCCAAGCATACATGGGTATCAACCACCAACCAAACTCCAACTAGGCACACCGACCAAGGGTACAACCCAAGACAAGAAGGTTATCAGGCAACACTATCCCAAGGTCATATCGTGCAAGACACAACCTAACAAGGTCGTCTTCAACCTCAAGCACAAGGGCACCAAACCCTAATTGATCAAGAAGGTCGGATCACCTCTCAACAACCAAGAGAGAGGGGTTTTGCACAACCTCTTTCACAAGTCGGGCAACCACAAGGACCAACCTCAACATAGGTCATCAAAAGCTCACTTCTCAAATCCATGGTGAGAGGAGGGTGTTTCCCAAGCAACTAGAATATAAGCTCACCTCTCAACTTAAACGAGAGAGGGGTATTTCCCACATTACTAGAGCTCAAACTCACATCTCTAGACCAAGGAGAGAAAGGAGTGTTGCTAAAAAAGAAAACCCCAACTATGGTTCGGCCAACTAGGTGTAAAGGCATATAAACCATAAACAACATCATCAACATCATGCTCAATAAACCCATAAGATCAACAACATGTTCTAGAGTAAGAAACATAACATGCGATGGACGATCAATCCACATATATGAAACATGAAACATATGGAGAAGGTAGTATAGCTAGGGTTAGAAGTTATGTAACCCGCCTTAAGCAAACTCCTCAAGATCCAAAGCTCCAAGCTTTAAGCTCATAGATCCAAGCACACTACTTCGGCCACCTCAAGAAAAGGAACAAGAAGCATAACCACCATGGCCGAAGAGTAGGCAAGATGGAGAAGAAGATGCTAAGGAGAGAGGGAAGATGCTTACCAAGGAAACAAGACCCACCTAGGGTTTGGCCACCAAGCTAAAGAAAGAAGAAGGGATCACCACCAAGGGAGAAGGATCGGCCACCAACTTGCTCCACTAGGCTATATCGGCCACCAAACACACCAAAGGGTAGGTGTATCGTGCACCAAGGAAGAGAGGAGCAACAAAGAGCTAAAGGGTTCCTAAGGAAGAGAAAGGCAAGGCATATATAGAAGAGGATGGAGGAGAAAACAAGGTAATGTGTCGCCCACCTAGGGACACTTGTCTAAGGGGAAAAGCCACCTCCTTAACTCATCTTATACACATGTCTAAGGTTATTTCCACATGCAAGAACTATGCACGAAGTGTCCACTAGTGGTGACACAAAACGAGGTCAAGGGGTCAAAGATGGTCCATGGCCGATACTCTCCACCTCCATTCTCGATACACCCCAATGGGTGACACAAAGCAAGGCCGACACAAGCATCCTTGCCCAATACAAGGCTCCTCAACGCAAGGCAAGGCCCAACATGGCTCAACCAAGCCCAACAGAGCTTCAGCAAAGCCCAAGACAGCCCAAGGCACGACCCCAAACCTTCCTCTCAACCCTAGAGGAAGCAAAGAGAGAGAAAGACATCTCTCAAGGTGACAAACTTTGCTCTTCAACCTTAACTCAAGTTATTTTGCAAGTAGCACCTCCAGCTCTCAACTAAGCACAAGCAAACCCTAATCATCACTAAAGATGATTAGAAAGCAACCAAGCACAAGGTATAGGCAAAACAAACATGGTAAGCCCAAAATGAAGGTCAGGGTCCTTACAGATACACTTTGACATCATCAAACACATTCTTGAAACATGGGTATTATAAAGGTGATGGTTGGGTGACTTTGACACATGTGGATAGACTGTGAGTGACATAGATGGGATTTGTCCCTCGTATAAGGAGTATGATATCTAGGGCCCCTTAATAAGTGAGAATGAGAATTGTATGGCCATACTGATGTGATTCAATATATGATATGTGAACTCACATGCATCTCAGACAGTTTGCTCTAGGTCAAGGAACATGGATTGAATGTTGAAGAGGATGACGTTCCATGACTCGAGTTCAATCTGGATGTCAGAGACAAAGGAACTATACGATCACTATAACACAAATAATAGATTGTAGGTTGAAGTTTTTCTCCAACGTTCTGAGCTACTTTGGTAGAAATGATGAGTTAGTAGATTCCGCTCATTGCTTGTGATGTCATAAGTTGTTATAAACATTCACTGCCAACGTAAATTGGAACCTGTAGGATCACACACATAGGATACCTCTAGAAGAGGAGATTTTCCATGAATGATATTTAGATTGAGACTAAAGCTGTTTAGGTACTCAATTAAGCATACAATTGACTGATTGGACTTAGAACTATCAAATTCAAGTGCTGAACTAACTGGTTAGAGTCTTAGGTTGATTGGAGACTGCATTGGCAATGTCATGACTGGCAACTGACCAGTTCACCCTTGTGAGCCAATTGGATGGTGTGAGCCATCCGACCAGTTCACTTGATGAACCGGGAAGCTCATAGTCCCACCAACTGAGGAAATTGGGATTTGCCTAGTTCGATAAAAACTTTCACATTTGAATTGTTCAATTCGATTGGAATAAGGATTAATCTTTGCATTAATTGGAAATGATTCAGGAAAGTCAATTGCATGCAAGTCTGGGAAGTGAAATGACCATTTCACTTAGTGAACCGACTAGTTTACAGTCCCAATCGACCATTTCACTAGTGAAACAATTGGTTCACCTTGCCAAATGACCAGTTCACCTATCGCAGTACAAAGTATTCATGGAATTTCCAGATCCTTCTACTCCCAAATAGACTGGAAACCCTGACCTTGCCCTCTACTATACATAGAGGGGTACTGGGGGCTTCTTAGAAGACACAACTCAGAACATTAGTTTCTCTACAAAGTTGTTGTCCTCTCTGGTTCTGGTAACCGAGAGAGCCCAATCAAGAGCTACCCAACTAGAGAGGCACATCGAGGGAAAGACAACTACAGAAAAGAAGTCTGAGTTCGGGAGAGTAGGTTGGGGCTAGTACACCAACATGAGGGTCATCTCCTTCCTGCCTGTTCTCCTAGAATGGTAGGAGTTCCAGGTGGTCCGTGTAGACTATCTGCAGAGGCGGGAGATGTCTCCCTCTTAGGAGGACACGTCAGCCACTATCCATACTGGAGGCCAGAGTCCATGGCGACGACTAGGAGCTGTACAGACACCGTCCAAGACATGGCGTTGAATACTGCATATGGATGCAAGGTATTGTCATTGTGCAAGCCCCAAGACCAGGTATATCTCGCTAAAACCATCCTTCCCATTACATAATCGTTGATGCGATCTCTTGTTATGGGTGAATGGCCAGTAAAATTATATTTCCGCTGCCTACTCTAATGCCATAAAACCCAACAAGTTAGTGGTATAAGCACATGTTAGTCAAATTTAGATGTTTATCCATTAGAAGATCACCCTCTAAATATGCTAATTGGCTATTAATATAACATCAGAGAGTAAGTGCATATAGGGAGATGCAAAATCCTAAAGTGGGTAGTACTAAAAAATTTCAAGGACAAAATTTATTTAACATGGGTAGAATTGTAACATCCCAATTTAAGATTTTAATAAATTTTGGGGTTTTAATAAAATTTTGAAATAGTTGAAATCCAATCTGAGCCTCAATGGAAATAACCCAAGTAAATCGAATTTTTCTTCTCTTCTCTTGAATACTATAATTATGAGTGGCATACTTTCCTTCTTCATGATGATAGTTAATTCAATGGTAATGATATATAATGAACCTTCTCTCTCCTTAATGCATGAGATCACCAACAAGTATATGAACCATAATTGGGATGATTTCATCGAAGAGACTAAGATGCACTAAGATAAACTCTGATTGACCCTTAAACAGAAGGTCATTTTTTGGTTGGGACAACCATAATGTATCCAATGTACATAGTGATTTATGATAATAATTTAACTTTTAGTCATCAAGTCTAGAAAGTACCTACTTAGGGATATTCTAGATCCTACAATGCTCCTATGGTTGAGATTAGAGGCAAAAATGATCTCATATGCCCTCTCAAAGCATTTGGGAAAGTTTCTTAATTAATTTTTAATAAAAATTTATCAAGTTATTAACAAATCTATCATTCAAAGTTATTTAGTGTGCATATAGAATTTGGTTATAGTCAAAGTTAAATTCCTAGTGTTCTTGGGATTCCTCTTATCCCAACGAAACCCAACTAATATGGACTCTGGATCATCCCTAGATCCCTACCTATATATATGAACTCCCTCGTCGATGATTGGGGATCATCCACAATCTAGAAAAACCCTCACCATCTTGCACTGACCAACTCTCCTCACCATAGCCATGGTCAATATTTCTGCTACTCATCCTATTCATCAAAAATTTTCTCACTGTGGACCTTCTCCTCATGTGGAACGGTCCCTTATAGACTTCCAATGGACAATACCACTGTGTGGGAAGTATTTGGAAGGATCAGTAAGGTCTTGGCCTACTTCCCGGACTGTCAACTTGCATCCTTTACCAATCATCACATGTATTTTGCTCCCCTTACCCCTAAAGCCTGGATGCAACATCTCCCTCCTTGGGACCACAAAAGCCTCCAGTAGCACAACTGTTGTATCAATTGGATCTAGTGAAGGTGTGCATCATTGGGAGTTTTCGTAGCTTTCCCAAGCGTCCCTTGGTTGTGCGCTTCAATACATCCTCCTGGCCAAGAGCTCCCATCAGAGGATGACTGAGTATCTTTGTCCATGACAGTGACTGAAGGAGGAAGCACCCTAGTGTTGACTTGAAGTCTCTGGATTGCTCGATACAACACGAGCAGAGTGGTGGTGCTCTAGATTCCCAAAGAAAGTCAACAATGAACTATTTTGATGGAAAAATGAAGCCACGCTGCAACACTATATTTCACAGAGGATACAAAGGCATTGTGATCTGACAATGGGTGAGGGTGACACCCAGGTTCATGGATCTTGGCACAAATGGATCTCCTGGAAACTCGAATAACACAAGGTAATGATACTATAAGCCTAGAAAATACTTCTACCTTCCATAAATTATAGTAATGGCTATCAGCCTCCAATGCAGATGATCCATATATGAACTTTATTCAATTTTTTGAGATCTAGACAATGATTAAGGTTTTAGGATTTGTTTTAATTTGTTTCTCATAAATATCAAAACCTTAGAAAATATCCCACTGATCTAGGTAAGTGGTTCATGCCCATGAGTGTTTATGTTTAACAAATCTAGTGCATCTACATGCTCCTTAGATACTACCTTCATGTCTAATGTTCTAATCAAGATACATAAGAAAGATTTTTCAGTGCCTTATGATCATGTCATTTCATATACTAAATGTATTAATTAGAGATGGTCATGGGATGCTTAATGTTCATGAGTTAAGAAGGATGAAAGGCTATATGCCCATCATGTTTCATAGTAACGTTTCATGTAAATGTTCAAGACTACAAAATAAGAAAGGCAAGTAAGATTGCAATACTTCCATGGTTATGTGATATAACCATGTATTACGATTCTAAGTACATGTATGCTGTTAGGAATTCTCATATACATAGATGTCACCATGTATTAAGATTCCAACTAAAAGCATGATATCAAGATTTTTTTTATATATGTAGAGATCTAAGAACTAGGAAGTTATTTCAATTCCTTATAATGATTAATATCTAAAAGGTAAGCACAATGTGAGAGTATGAGTTTCAAACATATTAGGTCATGGTCTAATTTTTGAGATGAAGGTATTATTGGGAATAGAATATATTGTAACTTGAATTGAGGATGATATTATAAGATTATGATGGTTTATATTATGATTAAGTTTCAATATGAGATTCTATAAGATCCATATTTTAAGATTTAAGATTAAGATCATATGAATGCATTAGGATCAGACTTAATGATATTTTATAGAAATTGAGTCACTTTGTCAGAATTCACATTTTTAGATATTTGACTCTTAATTACTCTCATATACTTAGTATTTCCATACTCTGTTCAGATCCTTTTCCCTAAACCTTTAGACTTAGTTTCCATACATCTAAAGTAAACATTTAAGTCATTCTATTAAATCAGAATGTTAGATTAAGGTTTATCCAGATAATGAGAATTTCAGATTTAGATTCTGACTTAGGTTACTCATTGTGTGAGTAGCCATACATTGAATAAAGATACATGATAAGGGTTTTAAACCCAATCATAGTTATGCAGTCATTGAGATTCATATTCAGAAGTAGATCCAATTTAGAAATTAAGAGTAGAGATTCAGATTCACAACTTAGTACATGTTTAATACTTAGTACTCAGTTTCAGATAAGTTTAGATTCAGAACTTAGTAAGATTAGACTTAAGATAATTGATTTAGAACCTTCTCATAATATATTATATAATAAGTCCTCAATCAGAGAGTCCCAAAATGATTCAGAGGTATCTGTTGCTAATTCAGAGGAGTGTTTACTCCATTTCAGAGGGCACATTGTGCCAACAGAGGGTGCGTTGCACCATAGAGGACACTTCAGTGTCAACAGAGAGCACAACGTGCCAACAGAGGGTGCATTGCACCATAGAGGACACTTTGGTGTCAACAGAGGAGGACTTATTGTATAATGGTGGCCACAATCAAATAGAAGTCGTAAATAAAAGATACCTTAATTTAGAGCATATAATATCCTTTAGAAATATGGTAAAAGAGATTAAGATAAGAGAACATGATTTAGGCCCTTTGTGCAAGTCATGTGGCCCAAGCACCAGAGTGCAAGCCGATTTAGAAACATAACCTAGGCCCATAGTGTAGGTTATGTGACCAGGCACCTTTGTACAGGTCATGAGACCCAGGTACCAGAGTACATGTCTCCAGAGTAAGATAAGTAAAAAGAAAGAGCTAAGCTAAAGAAAGAAGAGTTATTTATGTTTCATTATTTATATAAAGTTTAATGTTAGTTACATGTCTATAATGTTCAGGAATATTTTGTAGTGTCTTATTATTTCAATAATTCATATACTAGAATACTCATGCCACTTACGCTAAAAACCATTTTTTCCAATACATGGCTGGGGATGAGATGTCCACAGGTGAGAGAAGGACCAGACTAGATCCCAAAGAATCACGCACAAGGATAGAGCAAGACTCAATCTGGTGGGGTGCAAACTATAAGATGATCCTCAGGTTTATAGACTCAACTATATGTGTTAATGTTTAGAACTTTAGAGTAGAGACTCATGATGTTTAGTGAGTTTTCCATGTAATAACCATTTATGCTACTTTTGTAAGAACAATCGTGAGAATGATTTAATACTTCAATTTGTGTGATTGATTATATTGTGTTATGAATGCCATTTTTATGTAATGCCCCCTTGAGTACACGAATTATGGATAACTCAATGTTGATTTTGTTATATACATGTGTGTACTTAGGGAGGGTGTTTGACTGAGATCATCACTACTACCAGTGGGATTAGGCAAGGCGACCCCCTTGCCCCTTACCTCTTCGTCATTGGTATGCAAGGGCTTACATCTATCTTTGATGAGGCTGAAAGAAGGAAGGAAAAAGAACCTCTCACTAGCGGAGATACTACTATTTCCCACCTACTGTTCGCAGACGACCTTCTGGTGTTCACCAAGGCTACTGAAGAAAGCATAGAAGGCATAAAGAGATGTCTCCACAGATTCAAAGAAACGTCGGGTCTTGAGCTGAATCCTCAAAAAAGTCAATTATTTCTGAGTAGAGATGCTCCAGATAATCTTAGTGTGTTATTAGGGGTAGTAAAGTGCGATCTCCATGTCAGGTATCTCAGGATGCCCTTATTTGTAGGTAGGCTCACGAAAAAGATGTGTCACCCTCTGGTTGACAAAATCAAAACGAAGCTAGAAACTTGGAAAGCTAAACTCTTGTATATGGCAGGTAGACTAGAGCTTGTTATGTCCACTCTCACTGCCTATCATATATATTAGACAAGAACTTTTCCTCTGCCGAAAGCCAATGTTGAAGAAATCGAAAGCCTATGCTGAAATTTCTTATGGGGGGACAAGCAGGAAAGCAAACATATCCACTCCATATCTTGGGATGTTATTTGCAGACCCAAGATGGAAGGGGGGTTGGGTATAAGTAAAGTAGAGGACTGGTGTAATGCAGGTCTGATTCGAGCTCTATGGGACATTGCTAAGAAGAAAAACTCACTGTGGATTAGGTGGATTCATAGCAAGTACATCAAAGAAGATACTTTGTGGAGTTGCCAATATAAGCAAGCCAATAGTTGGATATGGAAGAACATCCTCAATATGAGGGATGGATGTCTATGTAATGTTCAATTTCACATTGGGAAGGGGACTGAAGTGAAATTGTGGAAGGATTTGTGGTTGGAAGGGAGATTTCTGGCTCAATGTGTTGAAGACCCCGACTGCCTCCAACTTAGGTCCAATCCTGGGCCTAATAGCAAGCTATCTGACATCATTGTGAATGGAGTGTGGAAGCTCCCTGAGATTAGAGGAATTGAAAAGATGCAAAAGCTCTGCAACAGCGTCAAGCTGGGAAGAGGAGAAGATATATGCATGCTTGGGAAACTAAAAACTATCACCCTAAAAGACGCATGGGAGTTCTGTAGGACTAAACATGAGGTCTTGCCATGGACTAGTTGGATGTGGAAGACTTGAGCGCCTAAAAGAGCCATTCTCTACTGCTGGAAAGCTATGCATAGCATGTTGGTTACTGAAGATTATATGCAGAAAATTGGTATTAATCTAGCCTCAAGATGCAGCTTATGCTGCAAAGAAGGGGAAACAAACGACCACATCCTGTGGAGATGTGAGTTTGCAGTAGAAATATGGAGCAGCGCAATGCCTTCTTTGTCCTTTATTCCAGGAGACATTCGGGAAGTGCACCTTCTGAAGAACAAAAATGAAGCTCTGCTTGCTATTCTTATCATCTATCACGTATGGATACATAGAAAGTGATGCATTTTTGAAGACGGCAGGAGCAAACCATACAGTGTGTGGCATTGCATGGATACTGATTATAGAAGTTTGCATACATAAGTTGCATCCTTCTTTTTGTCTTTTGATATCTATCTCTACAGATGTATTGAGCTTTGCTCCCCTTTTGTAAATTTTGTGAGTAATGAAAGAGAAACACGCCTACTGATAAAAAAAAACTTAGGGAGGGTGCTACAACTTAATATGATACTAAAGTATTATATTACTAACCTAAGTATACCCCCTGATGTGTTAATTGAAATTCTAATAATGAATAGTATATTTATTTTGGTCCATTAACTATTGTTTTTACCTAGAAGTCAAGATCATGATTTTACCTAGCTCTAAAGCTTTGCCCCAACATTAATATTTCAATATGTATAACCCTAACCTTAACAACCCATACACTAAAAAGGGTAAAACAATACACCCTAGTATTCCTCAGAACATAAGATCATATACATGCTCCTAAGGTTCATCCTGGAGTCATACACATGTACCTCGAAACCCTAGTGAGAACATCATGAACCCTAGAATCCTTGTCTTGATGAAAATACCTAAGATCTGATAGATCCTTTGATTTTAGGAAAGAAGTAGATCCATTTGCAGAGTAAGTGGTGTGAAGATGATTCTGACTTAATAAAGGTAAGGGGTCATGTCCTTGAATTCATATTATACAATTGAGACTGATAATCTAATTATCCTTCTCAGGATAACCCATTATACGTGTAGTCCAATGTTCATTTGTAGAATGCTTTCCATACAGAATAGTAGAATTTATGCCTCAAATAGCCCATGCAAAAATATTATCAAGAATGAGCTCAAATTCAATATTCTTGTATGAATGCTTAGAAATTAGCATAAAATTATCAGAACCCAGAATATATGATTAACATTTATTCTAGTATGTCAATTCCTTGTTAGCATTTGTAACTTACAATTACTTTAGAATATCAGAATCATATAGAATGTGACACCCTTTTCCACAGAAAGAGAGATTACTCAAAACAAAGTGTGGAATTATCACTAATAACAATATTACCAAAAAATAGGGTAAATTAAAACCGATCTCATGACAGGATCTCATACTGAAAAAATCTCAATTGAAGCCATAAAATATTGCCACTTATATTTCATTCATAACAAAAGAATTATACAATATTGTTTACTGTCTATCTAACCACCACATGTTATGTATAATCATCTGCTCACATATACAATACATGTCTGTACCACTATGGCATACAACCAAAAACTCAAAACAAAGTACAATATTCACAAAACACGCCAAGGACTTGAGTGCACATGGATGACACATAAGAGTCTATTACTAGACACTAGATGCATATCCATGTTTCAACAGCTACAACTCCACTTGCTATTAGTCTCAGCCACACGAACTCCATCACATTGTGCACGTTCACCTAAAAAGTTGTGGAACCCATGTGGTGAGACCAAACATCCTAGAGAGAGATATAACTATCCGAAAACATCTATTATAAAAACAAATAACCAAAACATCAATTTATACTATTAATAGACTAGCAGATTCAGCTAAATGATATAAGCAAGGCAATTATCACTGTTTAAGCAGTTCAAGTATCTACAACTGAGAAGTAGAATGTCTTATACCTAAAGAAGGAATATGAAGAACATGTTTAACAATTATAAAATCAACAATATAAGAAACACAACAAGGGGGTCAACCAATGTCATTCGTATACGACCCTCAGAAATAACACTACACGACTTCATTACATCTTTAATTATTATGCCCTGAGGATTTGAGGCATACCACTCAAATCCAACTGACCAATGCTAAGTCGAAATTAGTACCATACAAGATCAATGGAAGAGTCAGACTCCTTGATCATCATCAACACTACTCGATCAGCTCGAGTCTACAACATAGTGACATATAGTCAAACTGCAAAGACAACAAATTATAGCCACAACTATAGTCCTGTAAAGACAACAACTCATAGACAAAGCTATGGTCATGTAAAACAACTATCCTACCTTGGTACATGGAAAAACACTAGAGAACAAGCTCATACATGGCCATTCAATAATAAACATCATATTACTATTGAAAAACATTTTTAAGAATATAGGGAGATACCTCCATTGATACCCCACATATTCACCAATTTGCACTCCCAATTTCCTGTTGGAGTTACTCGTTTCACCATCCAACTAATTACTGACACTGAAGATGGATCTATGGTGTAGGGAAACTACATGAATAAGATTACACTTTGTTAGTTATGCCAGTTGGGTGAATTAAAGCTCCATCATATAAGTAGACATGAAAAATCCTAATTCAATCTAGTAAGCATAACTCATGAAACAAATTCAAAAGATATGAAATGTATAAGGTGTGAATGTGTCACATATTCTCAAAACAACACTGTCTCACTACCTTAAACAAGGTCATCAACATCACCACCTCTTAATACTTCAATATAAGGCTGATCATTATTATTACATCATTGGAGGGTATAACCTCACACTAGGCATCAAGACTTCACTAGGTCATAAGACCAATCACATCATTCTTGTAACTCATTATTATCTCATCATGCCTCATGAGGCATATAAACATCACATGTATTGCATCACATATATACTATAGCAATCACTAACTGTGATAACTATCACCTCATGCCTCATCATGCATATAAGCATTACTTGTATCATATCACATATACACCATATCGATCATTATCTATGATAATCATCTTACCTGCAAAATCAATGTTATACAAATAAAGAGAGAATACTCATTGTTATCTCATCATATTAAACACTTTAGGCAATGGAAGCAAAGAATAATATGTCCCCTCCATTTAAGGTTAGGATTTCATGCTTAACCACATAGGGTTCCATAACATTATTTATTTACCAATCTCTAGTTTCATTACCTCCCACAAGTTTTGGAGTATATTAGGCTTAATCATTATAGATTATAACTAAGTGTGCACATTCACATGTTTACAATTCTAGTGCACCTCATCAATGCTCATGGAAATTATTTAGTATCATATAATCATCTTCATAACATGCACTAGATATGCCACTCAATTAACATGCAAGATTAAAACCATACAAGTAGGCGAGAGAAAATAATTAGAATCTATTCATCCATGCATGTTTAACAAATATATCATACCATTGGTTTAGGGTTGGGGTTCACTCATACAGACATTTAGAGTTTAGATCATGATTATTACACCAAACCCAAACTAAGTCATTTCCCACCTTCTTGAAGCATATTTAGGGTTAAAGGACATGATTAGGGTTTAACATCATTATTTGAACTTGAGTTGGTCATGATGTCTACAATACTATGTATCATCATTATTTACATATGTAAGTGTACCATATCATTATGTCGTGCATGCGTCATAACCATGCTTCATATAAATATATATATGCCATGCACCAACATGGTATTGAGGCCCACTATCAACAAGGTGTCTTATCATTACATGACACTTGTATTACTACCTCTCACAAGGTTATTAACCATATCACATTGCTATGGGATATCAATCCCTCAATCATATCTCAAGAGGATTTCAACTCATATTGTGCTCAAAACGCTTACTAGGTCATTTGACTTGTTTATATAAATCTTCTACAAATGATAACACATTATATCTCATGAGTGCTCATAATCACAACCCTATGTTATACAAAGTTCACCATAACACTCGCATGGCTATGCCCTTCGTCTCACCTACAAGTTTAGAGTTACATAAACAAGAGTGAGAAAACACTAACATGGGATACACTATTCAAGTAGGGTAAGTACATGTATCACATGGTCACATGAATAGGGTTAGGGTTTGTACTTAGTCAATTAGGGTTTCATGAAATCATTCAACCCCTAAACCCTAAGCCCATCATCTCCCACATATTTGGAGAGCACTACAATTAAACTTCATCATTAAGGAATAGTCATTTATAATTACAAACTTTATGTAAACATGACTCTACGTGTTACCTTTCTATACAACTATGTGTATCACCCTTGCTCAGTCAGACATCATGGTATGGTGACCTATAATGCGTGCAACAAGAGACACAAACTGTAACGCGTGCATGGTATCCCTAGCTCGCAAAGCGTGCAAGCAACCTCACCCATGACGCTCTACTCATGTCGCTCCCATGAGCACGTAGCGTGAGCCTTGCTCTCGACCATCACAACCCATGTCACTACCTTAAGTATAATATCCACACAATCACCCTGTCATAACGTCATGACCTGCAATACAATGAAGCATGCAATGGAGTGTCACGAACACCTGCCATCAACATCTTCACCACTCCTTTACCTGGTAGTGATTGAGATTCCACCCCAGCACAACGTCGCGACCGTGATACTAAAGAAGAACACTTCAAGCAGTAATGCTGCGTGAGCCAACATGGCATAATGACCATCTCTTAGGGTTAGGGTTGTGAAGCAGTTGAAACCACCCCTTGTACATGTGTTCTTTAAATTCTAAAGCATATAACATAGAAGGTTACTCAAAGGACAGTGATTAAGGAGATAGATTCTAGGTTTCTCATACATGTAACATAACCATAACATTTTGTTGTTCAAGATGGGTGGATCATAATCTGGATATAATAATTCTATAAATAAGAACAAGTATAATGATTTAGGTTAAAGGCAAGAGTAATCCTTCTTGGAACAATACACAGATTAAAAACTAGACATCATCATCTCTTTCACCATAAAGAACACATTTTTGAGATTTTAGAACAACAATATATAATTAGGTCTAAGATGTTAACAATATATTAGAAAGGAGTTATCAAACCCGTCTATTTTGATAAAGAACAAACTCCCAAGATTCAATCTCTAAGATCTTAAACTAAACTCCAAAACTTCGACCAAGGAATCACCTCCAAAAAGAAGAAAAGAAACCATGGTCACCATAGAGTTTAGGAATAGAGAAAACAATTCTTGATTGAGCCAACAAAGAAAAGAGAAAGAGAAGAGATCATCCTCTCACTAGTTGCCACCATGTCAAAGCACAATCTAAGACCTTTGTGAAAAGGAGATCTCCAAGAAGAACCACCATGAATGATCCATGGCCATGGAGGAGGAAGAAGATGATGGGGATTTTAAAAGAGAAACGTGATCTAGAAAATAAGATCACTTCCCAAGAGAAGATTCACCAAGGTCCACCATCAAAACTCGATCCTAGCACATGATCATGAACATGCATAAAGGATCCGCCACCCTAGGTTTAAGTTTGAATCCTTCTTGCTCCTGAAGCTCCAAGGACAATCTCAAGGTAAAAGAAGAAGTATGGGACCAAAAAAGATTTTTGGGTTGTGAAGAGAAGGGGTTATATGCCCAAGGGAGGAGGGAAGTAGAGATCCTTGAGGTGTCAAGACATTAAATCACCAAGGGACACATGCCCTTCAAGGAAATATCCTTTCCTCCACTCACATGCAAAAATGGAAAATGTCCATGTTTATTCAGCGGTGTGTTGTGACCTCTAGGGTTGTTTGGATTCTTGTCTTGGTCAAGACAGTTCATCCATCTTTGTCTCGGTTGAGACACTTTAGGGTTGAAACCCTAGGTCTCACTTGTGCATAGGTCGAGACACTAGAAGACAAGGTGTTTTGACCCACCTTATCCAAGTTGTCTCGGTCGCGACCATACATACAAAACATGTGTCTCAGTCACAACCCTCACCACAAGTGGTGTAGTGGTCACAACCCTCAACCCTAAATTAGTCACCATGTCAACTAAGTAAACCTAGAAACCCTAATATCACTTGATGATGTCACATATTCAACTATAATTCAATCAAGGCACCCCATAACACCATCTTCTCTCTCAACGGTGCTAGAGAATAAGAAAATATCTTTATATGTGACAACTACAAAGTAATTCTCACTTTTTGGGTAAATTGCAATATGGTCCAAAACATGCACATTATAGGAAGGATAGCTCAAACATTATTCAAGTTTATCCCAATTGAGAATGCAAATATGTCACAAAATATTAAAACATATCAAAAGATTAAATTAAGGTTTAAGCATCATATTACACAAAGAAATTACAATTGAGCACAAAGCTAGGTCAGGGATCTTACATAGAGAATCTAGAATTTAAGATTTACATAGTTATTTACTAATTGAGATTTAGAATTCAGAATAGAATTAATAGAAATTAGAATAGAAATATCATAATCTATTCCAAGCTTTTAAGATTCTATGTATTAGTCTAGAACTCAAATTTCTTATACAATGTCAACATAGAATTTAGAATATAGAATGCATGAATAGAATACATACTTCATATTTCATTTCAGTTAGTTGAAATACAGAATCACAATAGAAATAGAATCAGAAAAAATGAGAATCAGAAATAGAAAAAGAATAGAAAATGACACCAAAATATAATTATATTATATAATAAGTCCTCACATAATAGAAGTACTTTGGTATACAAAACAGAAGCCTTTTATGCCACAGAAGGTGCATTGCACCATAGAAGGCACTTGGTGTCACAGAACAAAAGACACCTTGGTGTCACTATAAGGATTTCATGCCACAGAAGGTGTGTTGCACCATAGAAGGAACATAGTGATATAGAAGTGGACTTATTGTATAATAAGATCCATAGAAAGATAAAAGATGTAAATAAAAGATATTTACTTCAGATATAGATTCCTAGTTCTCATATTGTAGTTATCTTTCTTACAATTATTAGAATTCAATTCCACTTACTCTAAACTAGGTTTCCCTTTGTATATGGCTGGGGACGAGATGTCCTTAGGTGAGGACCAACAACAGAAGTAGCACCCATAAACTTGGAGTGCAAATATAGAGTAGGATTACATCTGGTGGGGTTCCAACTATAAGATGATCCTAAGATTTATAGATTCAACTATATGTTTACAACGTTTAGAACTTAGATTATAGACTTTGTCACAAGATGTTGAATGAGTTTCCATGTTATAGCCTTAATGTTTCCTTTTGTAAGAATAACAATGAGAATGTTTATCATTTAAAGTTTGTGTGATTGATTATATCATTTTTATGCATGTCATTTTAATGTAATGCCCCCTTGAGTGCACGAGTTGTGGATAACTAAATGTTGCTTCCGCATGTGCATGTGTGTACCTAGGGAGGATGTTACAATATGGTATTGGAGCAACATTATATCCATCCACCAGAAGAATTCTCATGTTCTTACTATAGATCTACCCCATGAGAAACCAAGTAAGAGTAGACTTCAGAGTCAGAAAGATAAGCAGTAGCCCTAGGTATCGAAGAAGTGAGTGAAAGATATTAGAAATCAAAGTAGAAGTTCAGATAAGAGACATAAGTTCAGAGTTGGATTAGGGTTATGTGCCTAGATGGCTTAAAATTTTATGTTAACTCTAGAATTGTATATAGCATGGTCTCTCTTTTCCCACATGTTTATGGTATGGGATGCAAAACTTATGGGGTTTTGTACAAAGGATGTTATAAGTATCATGCTTGTTTCTCCCTTTTGAGTGAATGTGGTATGCGACATGTGCACGAGAGAGATCCTGAGATAAGTATGAAAAAACATGTCACCTTGAGATATATGACCGCCCGACATGTATCCAAAGGCAAAAAAGAAAAATAAGAGTTGACATTATAAATTTGAGACATATAGTCACGTAAACCTAATCATACCTGTTGTAAGACTGACATGTATACAAAGGGTAGATACATTGACATACATAAGTGAGTTGGATCCAAAGTGGTACCAAAACCCTAATTTAGCTCCCTTTGGAGAGAAGCAAGTTATGATCCTTTCCATGTTAGATGATGATGTTATAAGGTAGATTTCAAGATTTATTACTATTATGTACTGATGTTAACTCTGGTTTAGATAGTTAACCATGAGAAGGTCATGTCCTATGTATGATAAAAGAATTTAAGATAGACTAAAGAGTTAAAATATGTAGAATACGTGAAATCCTAAGGTGGATAGACTAATAAACTTCGAGTATGAAAATGTAAGGTGGGTAGAATTATAGCATCCTCAGTTTTAGATAGTTCAATATACTTTCTTAAATACATATTACTCATGGTCATCATTATGTAAATGAGTCATTAACTCTAATTTGGATTATAGTAATGTACTAAGAATTTTCCTATTAAGAGATAAAGTGTAGGTAAGTTAACACATGAAATATCAAGATCTTATTATATTTAGATAATTAGTTATGTAATATTTAAGAATTGTCTTGTTTTAATCATACTAATAAATTCGTCACCTAACTAGAAATTGGGTTGAAACAGAACATTCTAGATGCTAACGTGATCAACTGATCAAAATTTGGCGTTAATTGAAGTCTTTTTGACTAGGTAATGGATTTTTAGAAGATAATGGTGATTTTATCGAGATAAAAGCTTTTTTGTTCAAAAATATGTTTGTATAATATTTATGTGGGTTGTTCGATGTGAGGCACATACTATAAAAACTTAATCGCAGCTGTCCCTTACCTCCTTCATCCTCCCTCTAAAAGTAGGACACCAATATCCCAATCATTAGTGGTTTTCTCCATGTGTGAACGATTGTTTTCCAAATGGATTTAACTGTTGGCTTTGTGAAATTGTTGCACACCATATAAACCCTATTTAAACCCTAGTTCTCACCCAGAAGAAAGTGGCCAAATTTTCCGCCGTTTCTTCATGTACCACAAATCTAATCCTCAGTGCCACATCTACCCAATCCGCTACTCCTATGCCATCTACGGTGACCTAGGCAAGCACCCCTGGTATTCCCTTGGGTTGTGGACCTCTGAGTTTCCACATCCACAATATCATATAAAGGCAGTACCTTGCCACTCCATCAACAAGGAGCTCCAAGTGCATGCGGCTCGTCAAAAGAAGTCAGGAGTAGCAAGAAGATGTGAGGAAGCTTTTACAGTAGTGGTCGTATAACCTTTTATGAAATTGAATATAGTCAGTAATTTTTATTCTGTTGCTTTCCAATGGTCCTTTATATACCATATAAATAAAGATTTGAAAATTTTACACCTTCTTCAACATACTTTTTGAGTATGTTGGTAATGGAGGCTTGATTCTTCAAATTTTTAGTAAAGGGGTGATTTAAAATCTTTTACAACATGGTATCAGAGCCCATGGTAGTCAAAATCTGACTATTTCAGTTTTGTCTCCCTAGTTAGAACCCTAGATTTGCATACTTTGCTTTAAGTAACATGTTTTCCCTAGAGTTGATCTATGGATGATGAAAGGTTGATTTAGGATCCTATAGTTCCACATTAGAATCATGATGAATAAAACCCTAAATACTTATAACTAAAATATACATAACTTAATGTTGTGTAGGTTTGCCTTCAGGCTAATATTAGGGCATGAAGTTGAAGCAAAGGTGTCTAGAAAAGATCAGGTGCTAGGGGATGACAATATTTTCCTCCGTGCCACTAGCTTGGTTTATGAGGACACCTAGATGCATATGATACCGGCCTGGCCTGAGCTGATATGGATTGTCCAAACTAGTTTTCTTTTAGGCAATAGTAACTCTTCTATGTTGTATATCTTTGGGAACCCTAAGTTTTAGGTGTATGATGACTTGTTTGAGGATGGATACCAAGATAGTTTCTTTATTTCCCTTAGGACCACATGTTTGGATAAGATTATCCCTAGAACATAGACCTTGGAGTTTGGGTGTTTGGGAAGATACCAGAGTGCGCAGTGGAAACATGATGGATCTTGAGTATGGTTTAGTTAGACTCATCCTTTCACCCTAGTGTAGTTTGGCTTGATAGGTTGAACCCTTTAAGGGGTGGAGTATAGTTAGTTTGATGATGTTGGGTGGTTATATTTCGAGGACGAAATCCTCTTTAGGGGGATGGAACCCTGTGACATCTTGAAATCTATCTACTCTATCTTTAGCTAGAAACCCTAACTCCATGAATAGGATGTTAATATGCTTGGATCCTTGGTTTTGACCAAACATGTAATAGTGGTAATCCTAACATTCTTGTTCATATAGTAATGAACATATAATGATCATCTGAGGAATAATTTATGTGTTCAAACCCTAATGAATATCCAATGCACATAACATGGATCACTAACATATTAATACTAATTATGGATACACATGATGCTAATAATGTCATGAACCAATAAACCTTAATGATATGATGTTAAAGAAAAGTGTAACCTAATCTTGGCATTGATGCATTCTATAATGAAATATAATGATCAATTTGATCCTAAACCCTAAATTGTAATCATATAACCTTAACATATACATCCTTAATGATATTCATGTTAAATTAGTGGCATTAGGTGCCATAATCAATTAACATACTTTGATGCACATAAATGGTATATACTCACCTAATCATAGACTAATCAAGTTAGAAATATGTAATGCATAACACCTTGTTACCTTGTACACACCTAATTAATTGCCTAATCATGACTTGGTATGTGAATCAACTCATTAATATGTAACATGTCCAACCTGGTTCACTAAAATACAGATAATGACTTCAATATGGATATGAAGTAATTGGATTCACATACATGTACATGATCAATAAAAAAGTGAATAAATATAAGACAATGATTAATGATGACATTAATGTGAGCAATAAAGAATAAGGTGACAATGTTTAATATGAATATAAGTAACTAATGTGGCCTTAATTTTATGCTTAACCACAAATTGGATAAAATGTCTGATCACATGCAAGATAATTTGTTATAATTAATATAATGATAATATGAGGATAATGAAATGTAAATCCAAATTATTAATGATCAAATATATTGGGATAATCGAGTAACCTCTAATTGTGCATAATAACAAAATATAATTCTTTTTGGCAACCAAGTGAATATGACATGACATAATTAAAAGAATAATAATGATAGTGTGATATCCTAATAAATATAATGCTAATGAGTCAAAAATGTTAATAATGTTATATCTCATAAGAATAATCTTAATAGTGGAATCCTAGGCGATCCTCGAGAACCTGACCTATGTCGAGATGCTTGTGAAGTATTATGATGATGAGTCGTTTGGTAGAAGTTATGGTTGGTGGAACAAAAGAAGTTTGGTGATGAGATGTTGCACATTCACCTTCCCTCCTTGCTTGTGATTTCGGGGACGAAATCCTCTTTAAGGGGTGGAGTGTTGTAACATACCGAATCCTAGACATTTTGTCTTTTGACCCTCTTTCCCATCTTTTCCTTTCATTACTATCCTTCTTGGCCTTTTTGTTTAATTTGTGGATATTATGGTGGTTTTGTGGACATTTGTTCACCTTTTATGCCAATAAAGGGGTTTATGCACAAATACCTCAGTAAATATTTTAATAAGGGTCTAATATACAAATTTACCACTCATGTGACATATTAATAAAATATATTCATTCTAGATCATTCCTTAGCTTTATGGAGCAATGACGAGAAAAAGGAATGAATAATGTTTCTTTAAACATGTTAATGTGATATGGAATTAATTAATATGGGAAATATTGATAATATTGGATAATGGGATAAAATTCATAAAAGGAACACTAATTGGTTAAATATAAGTTGAGATTCATTTTCTTTAGGTTAGGTTTGGCTTGTAGGCCAAGTTTCATAATTTTGGGAAAATAATAATTATATCTCTTTTATTTTGAAAAGAAAAGACGAGTTTTCCTCAAAATATTAAATAAAATATTAAATGACTCCAAAAGTGGAAACTAACCTTAGATTCGTGATCTACACATTAAAAATAGCCTTTGGGTGAATTTTCATGCAATTTGGACAATCCTTAATATACATGTGTAACCAGGAGAGAGAAGATGTGTAGAACCTTCAAAATATTAAATAAATATACAAACAACCCCAACATGTAAAATTAATGACAAGTTTGTATCCAAGACACTTAATGTGACTTGTGGATGGAGTTTCATCAAATTTGGAAAATATTATAACCATTAATGAAGGTGGAAAGAGAAAATAATTTTTGATTTATCTAACACATTAAATGTTCTCAAAAGGCAAATGTAATTGCATATTCGGATGCCTCATATAAAAAATAGGCTAGGTGTCAAATTTTTTTGTTAAATTTGGAGTTTGTTTGCACCCTCAATTGAGGAGAGAGAAAAAAAGAAATAATTTAATGCCCCACTTTATTGGATTTCGATTTGGATAAGGTTTTTGTTTTAATTAAATGTCACACTAATTGGGTGCGGACCCGATGTGGACCTTTGGATCAGCGATCCAATGGCTCCTGCTTGTCTTCTACCTTGAGTCCGAAGAAGAAGTAGGAGTGGTATATTCAGAATTTTCAAATCACCTTTTCTCACTCGATTCTCCACGAAATCACACGATTTTTTTAACTTTAGTTTCCTATAGTGATTCCACACAGGTTTATCCCTAGTTTTAGGTGTTTTGGTGAAGAATATAGAAACCCCCAAATCTTCCAAAACCTCTCTCTCACCACAAGTCCTAAAACCCTAGTGTACTTCTTCCCACCTATAAATATTCCTATCTTTGGCTTCCTGGGAGCCTTCACAACTCAATGCATCTCTCGATTGTGAGTTTTGTTTCCATTTGACCCCCTGACAGGCGGATGAAGGCTCTGACCTTGTGGAACTTCTCCCTCTCTCCTCACTTCATCTCTGGCCGAATTGGAGGTATGTTTGAATTGGCTATCTTCTCCTCTTTCTTTTGACTGCTTGAGCGTCGAGTTTCATCGAAAATTCCTATTTTACCTAAAACTCGCGCAAGTAGCAACTTGTGGCTCACCGACCATGGCACGAGGTGAGTGGGAAAGAAACCCCCTGGTCAAATGACCGTTTTACCCCTCTTCTCTTCCTTCTTTTCGGCTCTATTTCATGCGAGGGCATTCTCTTCCTTTGTATGTTTGTTTGCTCAGCTTTGACCAGCGCTAGTTGAGCGTGGACCATTGACTTGGCCGCTTTTCATTGGGCCAAGTCACGGGCCCGGCCTCTCTCTCACTAGGGGTGTAAACGGTGCGGGTCTGGCCATACCCATACCCATACCCATCTAATTTAGCGGGTCCGGTTCCGGTTCTAGACCCACATAATACAAAACCTGGACCCGCACCATACCCGTACCCGCAATAATAGCGGGTATGCGGGTAAGCGGTTCTATAAAACATCATATTATTTATGTAAGAGAAATGACTATGTTATATATATTTAACACAACAAGATATTATTATCATATAGTATATTAACATGCATACTTGTCCAGGCGGCCAGTCGGTCACCCTGATTCCTTGGGCGACCAGGCCGACTAGTCGGCCGCCCAGGCGTAGGGTTTTTTTTCCTTCCATATAATTAATTATATATATTAGTAATATATAGTTATATACTTATATACAAAAATATGCTAGTTATATACTCATATATTAGTAATATATATAGTTATATACTTATATAATTATAGTTATATATACTATAGAACTATATTAGTTATATATAAGTAATATATAATTAGTTATATATTAGTAATATGTATAGTTATAGTTATATATACTATGTAACTATAAGTATATAGTTATATACTTATATAGTTATAGTTATATATACTATATAATTATAAGTATATAGTTATATACTTATATAATTAGTTATATATATTAGTAATATACAATTAGTTATATATTAGTAATATATATAGTTATATACTTATATGGTTATAGCTATATATACTATATAACTATAAGTATATAGCTATATACTTATATAATTAGTTATATATATTAGTAATATAAAATTAGTTAAAAAAATTAAATAAATTTGTCGGGCCCACCAAATAAGCAACCGACTTACAGGGTGACCAGCCGACCAGTCGGACTAGTCGGCCGACTAGTCGACCAGTCGGTTTGGGCGGACGTTCAATATGATGAAAAACCCAGGCGACAGGCCAGTCGTTGGCCACCAAAATGACCAGCCGACTAGTCGTCGACTAGTCGGGCACCTCAACAAGTATGTTAACATGGCCGACTAGTCGACCAGTCGGTCTGGGCGGATGTTCAATATGATGAAAAACCCAGGCGACAGGCCAATCGTTGGCCACCAAAACGACCAGCCGACTAGTCGGGCGCCTCAACAAGTATGTTAACATGTAATAGTTATATTAGACAATGCTATATTCTATACAATAAAATTAATTGAGTAATTATTTACATACTTGTAGTCATGATCATAACATTTAATTTATGTAGAAAGTAATGTAGATTAGTAGACATTTTGATTTTAAGTTTACATATGATGTTCGTTATTGTAACTAGAATAGTTAATTCTTAGTTATATGACTAGTCACAACCTTAGAGTAGGATATAATCTCAATAATTATATTAATTAGACTAGTAAAGTATGATATATATAACATATTATTTGAGTAGTTACTTATGTATAGCGGGTACACGGGTCTAGCGGGTCTGGGTCCAAGCATACCCATTATTGGACCCGCTTATTTGCGGGTCCAAGGGTATACGGGTCCAAGGGTATGCGGGTATAAAAAATTAGACCCGTGACGGGTTTTTTAAGGGTCCGGATTTGTGGGTCCGTGGGTCTACCCGTACCCATTTACATCCCTATCTCTCACTCTCTCTCTTGGTTTTTCAAACCGATTTGCCTACGTGGCATCTTCTGGTTGACTGGATTTCAATAAATCATAACTAATTAACCGTTTGTCCAAAATTAAAAATAAAATATGTTCTGAACTTAGAAAAATGTTCTCTTTCTAATAAAAATATTCCCAAAGATTGATTTTGAGTTTTTTCGAAGGTGATTTTCTAGAAAATGAATTAATGAGTTAAAAATCACCAAAAATGTATCTAAAAGTCCATATCTTCAAAATACATAATATTATATGTTATTTTGATCAGAAAAACCTAAATAAGACAGTGGTGATAATCTCAAGGTCTAAATCAATGGTTTTTGTAAAAAGTTGGTAACTTTGGGGTTTTAAGTCCTTAATGAATAAATATAGTTCTAATGCATGAACATGGTAATGATGTTAGGAAAAGTGGACCCTGATCTCATTTAAAGGTTATGAAAAGTGGTTTCTGGGACTCTAAGGAAGAGGTGTGTGCATCTAACACCTCAGTTGGGAAACTTTATTCCTTAATCTACTTTTCCCTAATGAGGCTTTATTGAACCCTAATTCCTACGTTGTTGAATCTTTGCTATACTTGCCTCATAAATCAGTTTTGGAATATTATTTTCGAGTCTTGGTACCCCACTGCCATGTACTATTTATATGATGCTTTTACTTGCCATTGTTTCTAGCATGATGATTTTATTAGACTAACTAGCTATAGTAGTGGTACTTATGTACAACCATCCATAATAGGGCATGTGTTCATTCACCCTGGGGAACGTCTTATTCTCCCCCACACATAAATATGTGTAGGTGACTGGGAATGTCTTATTCTCCCCTCACCTTTTGATTGAAGGTCCAGTAGGTTCCTCAACCCTACTTAGTTACGGTAGTCAATATTAATCATGCATGCAATTCTTTTATTATATTTGTTAATGAAAAGCTTCTTTATTACATTGACTCATTATCCTATTGTCTTCATCTTATGATGAACCTTAGCCTGTTTTACTTGCTTTACTTATCTTGTTATCCTAGACTTGTTTTGTGACACATACTTTTCTTCCCTTTCCCTTTTTGCTGGGTGCCTTCCCAACCACCCAGGTGCTGAGCAAGGTGATGGATAAAACAAGAAGATCTTAGCTTTTGGCTTGGACTTGGTTGATGGAGATGTTGCTTTGGAGAAAAGATTGTAGTAATTAGACTTCCCTCTATCTGGATCGTAATTGTTGTAACTTGATGTAAACCCTAATGGGAGAATGATGTATTTTTGTATAACTTTTATGAAATTGAATGTATTCAGTAATTTTTATTCTGCTACTTTCCAATGGTCTTTTGTATACCATATAAATAACAATTTGAAAAATTTACACCCATTTCAACATACCTTTTGAGTATGTTGGTAATGGAGGTTTGATTCTTCAAATTTTTAGTAAAGGGGTGACCGGCCTAAATCGCGCGTCCTAAAATTGGAGGCGGATTTGAGGTAGTCGAGCTTTTACATTTATCCCGAATCCTTCTAGGCCCCCGCAACTTTGTTTACGGGGTCGAAGTAGAAATACGGGGTCGAACACATGGACAAGGGGGTAGTGTTGAGAACATGGAATCGACACGCTACACTCCGGCAGGTATAAAGAGAGATAAATTCCCAAAAAGGGAAGCAGTAAGATGTCACAAATAAAACAAAGAAAACTACCTCCAAGCGGAGCTACAAGAGAGATTTAAGATTTTAGTCATTTAGAGGTTTTTAGGGGTTTTCATGCAATGGAAATAGAAAGATACTACTCGAGCTAAGGCGAGGTATGAAGGATAAAACTGCGGTAAAACAAGCAGCAGTAGAACCAGTCCTGTACCCCTCCTCTCGAAGCGGGTACCTCTAACAAGGCATCAGCGCCCCTCTCGAGGTCACTGGACTAAAATTAGAGTGGAAAGGTCACTAAGGCAACTTCGTTCCAGGCACTCTCGTACTCCAGAATCGGACCAAACACTAGAGCACAACACGACTCTCGAAGATGTTGCGACGGGAAAACACGATTCGGTAGCTAAGCGAAGCGCGATCCAAAACATACAAGCTAGAGTTCAGATATCAAACATAGCAGTCATCCAACATATTGCACCAAGCATAGAGCAGCAAGTAAATAAGCACCTTCTATTTCCATAGACAATTAAAGGGTCTTAATTACAATGTGTAATTAAGGAATTAAATAACAGAATTAGAGATATGTGTCACCTTCTTGATGTAGAAGGGCGACAGGCTACAGTAACCATCCCGCCCGATATCGGACAGGGGCCTAGCCCGATACAGCCGTGTCGGGCGGCACACTCTCTCAAGTGGCACACCGCGACTGCATCGCTCAAGGACCTGGCCGATACACTCAAGTCGGGCAGCACGCATGACGGGCGGAGTGTATCGGGTTTGTTATCGTGTCGGGCCTGGAGCTGCGTATCCAACTGTCGGGCCTGGAGCTGCGTATCCAACTGTCGGGCACTGGTGTCGGGCACTCGTGTCGCATATCTACATTGACCGATATCGGCTCTCACTGTCGCCTGGTACAGTCCTAGGTGAACCAGTCCCCTCCCTCTCGGGACGTGGAAGCGCTCACCTAGTGTCACCCCGTACGAACACTGGAGCACGATACGCCTTCTCTCGCAGTCTCCTCCGAAGATCACTCGACTATCTGAAACCTGAAGTGACCAAGCTTGTCCGAACCGTCTTTTCGGCTCCATGTAGCTGCTATTTATAGGCAGCTGGTCGGGAGAAGATATGGTGCTCGAAGCGCCATGTGTCATTCTTACCGCCGCTCAGTCAGCGTCGGCTGATGCAAGTATCGCCCGACCAAGGATGTCGGCTATCAGGCGTTGTGGCGAGAAGCGCCTACCGGTGGGTGGCCGATATCGCGCGACACAACGTGCTCGGCTCCCTGTCGGGTAAAGAGGCGTGTCGTCCATCGGTACCCTCTCGCGCGGC
Organism: Alisma plantago-aquatica; assembly: GCA_963693085.1. Taxonomy (NCBI): domain Eukaryota; kingdom Viridiplantae; phylum Streptophyta; class Magnoliopsida; order Alismatales; family Alismataceae; genus Alisma; species Alisma plantago-aquatica. The sequence goes on from OY856412.1 coordinate 850,069,674, forward strand.
ATCCTTGCGTCGCGTGTCGTCTTATCGCGCATCCCTGCCGGTCAGCGTGCGCATCGGCCGTTACGGGGCCGAAATAGTCTTGGACTTATTTGCGGGACGTGATGGCCTTATTGGTGCTAAATGGGCCAAAATAGGAGGAAAACTCTGTAAAGATGGAAATATTGGATTGAGAGCATTGTTTGGCTAATTATTGCAAAAATGCATATAAAAGAGAGGAAAATAGCAGAAAAGGGCAGTTTTGATAACAGAATAAAGGCCAAAAACATCACAAAATTTGGTGTTATCAACTCCCCCAAACTTAGCATTTTGATTGTCCTCAATCAATATTTAAACTATATTTTGTGATTCTTCTTCTTGCTTGGGAAAGATTCTTGTTCAAAAAGTGAAACAAAGATCGTAATGCCTTAAGGATAATGCTGTCTCAATACGAACAAAAGACTTAGTTTTCCCTGTCTTATTGTTTAAGTAAGATTTTTCTCTACAGCTTTGGCGAGACTTATTTGTATGATTCCGAAGTTAGCTTACACACCAAACAGCTTTATTTTTGGGGCAAAAAGTTGTGTATAGGGTAGGCTAAGGCTTTTTGGGTTTTTCATTCTTGTCTCCCATCAGTCCATCCAGGTAAGGGTCCGTTATCGGGCAAGTGGTCTCTGCAGTCCAAGCCAGTTGGCTTTAGAGCAGTGATTTCACATCCTACGTACCACTGCCCCGGATCTACCATGCCTAAAGATGGGTACTTTTGGAAAAACAAGTGGTGTATATATATATATTTTTCTTTTTCTTTTATTGGGCACAACTCTCATGCTTTTATTCACGCTCATAAGGCTTCTCTCTCTTTTTAGGATTTTTGTCGGGTAAGGGGAAACAAAGAGATTCTTGCTGTTTGGGCAGCTTTTTCCTTCTCCATACTCGTCTCTTAACTGTTTGTGAGATTATTGTATTTTTCAAAATTTTTTTGACATGGCAAAACATATTATTTTGTTCATTTGAAGCATCATTATCAAAAAGATATAACAGGACTTGCGTCACATTTAGCAAAAAGAAAATAAACTTGGCAAGCAGTTGCATCAGGGTTTTTACTAATATAGCGACTTTGTACATATGCATGGGAACAAAATAAGCAAAATTTTCGAAATTTTTATAAAATTTGGTATAAACATATATGTACACATGATATAGGAAAGAACAAAAAGATAAGAAAGGATAAGGAATTTAAGTCAGAGAGATCAGAAGATTTTTGTACCTCCCTCACTGGTACATGGTACCCCCCAAACTTACTCCACACTCTGTCCCCAGAGTTGTGAAGTAAATAAGGTGAGGTAATGTTTAATCCAGTGAGGTTGCGCCTGCATTAGATAGGAGTTCCCACACATATTCTCCTCATTTGCTGTGATATCCTGTGTGGTGGAGCTGGTCAGGCGTCGCTTCACTTGCCATCCATTCCAGGACGAAGATGCCACAGTCGTTGGATAAAGGAATTTGCTGCGGACTGCGGTGGCAGAACTGGAGGTTGTGCCATTTGCTTCCCTGTATATCCAGGAACGGTTCAACCATCTTTGACACTTCATCATAATATTTTCGAACTAAGCATTCGATGGGTGTCAAAGGCTCTGATGTACACGGCACGGGATGGTTCTTGTTGCTGTCCGAGCTATTGTAGAAAATGCCTGCTCGTTGCCGAGTATACATCGCTAGGAGCGTCCAATGATTGTAATGCACAATAGGCAGGAATATAGTGCTTGCGACGCCGTCCTTCAATTCTTGTAGGAACATCTTCTTCGCTCCTGTTTCGTCGGCGAGACAGATATCGTTGAAAAGCAAAGGATGGGCTATATATGCATGTTCTAGCTTTGGCTGTATAAATTGGATGTAAGCGGCTGCAACTGTTATAGTCAAGCACCCTCCTTCCTTCACCATGTCCCTTAGCTCATCTGCCAGGACTATGATATCTCCTATCTGAAAAGCAACATCTGATGGGGTTGAGTCAGCAAGCTTCTTGTGGATTATGTTGACCTGCTCCTGTGTGAGAGTTGAACACGAAAAGCAGTCGAAATGTTTAATCTGCCCTTCAGAAGTTTTGGGCAAAGCAGTGTCTTGCTCCCCATGCACTTTCTTCAGAATCTGTAATTGCTTGCCCGCCCCGTAGGTGTCGACTTCTACCTCCGCTTTTCTCTCAGGGGAGTTGCTAGACTGAGAAGATTCATTGTCTTGGTCACTGTCCAGAAGCCCATCAGGTACCCCTGCGTCTCGGAAATAGCGTCTGTCTTTGATCAGAAGCATGGCGTAAACACCCCTGTGATGATAGAAGCAAGCGCCCTAAGGGCGCTCAAGTTGCCAAATGTACTGAGCACCTCAATGGTACTTAGGATGACTAAGGCGCTATTTCCACTTCCCTCTTCAGCCTGGACGGGGAAGTTGCGAATAGAATAGAAGTTCCAAATGCCGCCGTGGCGTTTGGCTCCTTGCTTGATAACTCGTTGAAGACACACTGGTAGAAGCCTCAGATTTTTGTCCTCCGGGCGGCTGAAGGCGATCCTGGAGTGCGACACCTCGTTGTGACTGCAGTTTAGCATCCGGACGTCGTGGTTCCTTAGATCTGCTACGCAGAGGAACCAGATGTTACGGTGCTTGTACGGAGCCAACACGAGGTTAGGGTTGTGCTCGTCAATGTGCTGCAACATGTTGGCCACCGCTGAGGAGTCTTTTTCTCCCCACATCAGCCTTCTTACCAAGGTCGGGGTGGCACAGTATATTTTCTTTCGACCTGTCCTGCTATTGATATTTTCGATTATCGCATTTTCCAGGACCCTAAACAGTCTTTTTCCGACGACGGTCGGCGAGCGGAACATGCTGCGGAGTGTTCCCCGTCGTACGGAGAAGTAGCCGTCACTCCAGACGACGTCTTCTTCATCTGCCTGCGATCTTAGGACCTTATCTAATAGTTTCTGGTCTCTGATCGACAGGTTTCCGATGGCTCTTCTATCGAAGTCGGCCATCTCGAAGGAAGGTATCTCTGATGGCTCACGGAACCTGTCCGCCATCGAGCGTCTTCCTCGAGGGAGGTGTCTTTTATTGGCTACATACACATCCCCCTTTTCTCCCTCCGACTCATCAGAAGAGTCTGCCCCGATGCTGATATCTCTGTTATCATCTTCAATATCATCCAGGGGGACTGAGGGATTTTCTTCCTCAAGACCTACGAAGCTCGCCTGTCCTGCTGGAGCTCCTTTGGTCGACTTTGGCTGCGTCCCCTCCTCGGGAGTTGAGGATCGCCTGCTGGAGGCGGAGGGTGACGCCGATGTCGAGGGAGGTGTTGACGAAGATGATGGAGAGCCACTGTTAGGGGGTGACGGCAACCGTCTTGGCTACCTTTGGTGCAGATGGTCGTCCCCTCTATCCAGCCTCTCCTCGATCTTGTCGAGGCGTTGGAGAACCTGCTGTATTATCGAATTTAAGGCCTCTAGTCTGCTGGGAAGGCTCGCTAGAGTCAGCAGCTCTCGCTCTTGGCTGTTCAGCCTGTCTTGAAAAGACGCAAATTTGCGGATTACGGAAATATAAATGTCAGAGTTGGTATTTGTTACCTCCCACAAATTGTCGAGCTCGTGCCCGAGCATCTTTCTGAGCGAAGGGGAATCTCCGGTAGATCTTCCTTCCGTCCTCGCGACATTTTGCTCGCGCGATGGTCTACCAGGCGTGGTAGACTCTACATAAACCGTTTGCATTGCTGATGCCGCCAGGCGAGGCGACGACGCTACTTCAGCAACTATCGCCTTGACTTTTCATCGGGGAGGAGACGGCTATGGTGCGGGCGAACTTCGATCCACCTCCGCACTGTCGGCGATCTCCTCTCCTGCTATAAAAGGTGACACAGGCTGCGGCGTTGGTGTCAACTGAGCTCCCTCGAGCTCCATTCTCAGGATCTCGGCAAACACCCCATTACTGGTGTCCGGCTCAGGTTCTTTTTCCGCCTCTATAGGCATTTCAGGGATGACAGGGGCTGCGACCGTCTCTTCCGCGGAAGCTCCCGTAGTTGATGCCTCGGTGACCTCAACGATCGCTGGTTCTTTGTCAGCCACCACAGTTGTCGTTGTCGTGGTGGTGGCTAGTATGGTAGGAGTGACGACAGCCCTGCTAACAGCTGTCGTCGGGGGCTCTGGGGTTGTCCTCTCCTGGACTCTTCTGGTGGCGGCTTGGGCTGTGTTGGATGCCACGGCTTCAATTTCGGCGGTGGTGAAAACCTGTTTCTCTACGTCGTAGTCGGCGCAGCGAGGGAGCGGGAGGAGAATATTCGTCCTTGCGAACTTATAGAAAAAGTCTCTCCCCTCCTTCCTGATGATACTGACCTTGATCAGGTACTTGGTGTCGATTACCTCATCGCCCTGCGTCCTTGAAAGGCTGCGCGGCTCTTTCGGATACTCGAGCCCTTCTGCAATAAGGTTGACTATTCCGCCCATGCAGTAGTCCTTTGTAGCTTCCTTCATCGGATGTAGTCTATTCAGTAAAAATTGTCCGAGGTTGATTACTCGGCCCTCCATTATGTGCCACATGACATGGAGCTCCTCTGTATATATGTTGCTTGATTCATACTTGCTGAACAAGAGGCATGCCACCAGTTTGTGCACTATCCTCCAGAAGCATGAGTGCATAGCAACTACCTTCTTTCCCGACTTGAACGAAGATTCGCCGGTTAACTTGTTCTAGAGCTTCACGGGATCGAACCCGTCTCCCTCGGTGATTCTCTCACCGTTGTCCATCAGATTCCTTTCCTCCTCGCTTGAAGAGAAGATCTGGTTCAGAAACTTCTCGGAGATTGTGCACTCCGAGTTGTATAGTCGGGCTTGGAGTCTGTCTGGCCCTCCGAATTCTTTTCTCTCCGCCGGTGAATTTCTCACCTGGTGGAGGGAAGACATGAACTCCATTGTCAGCCTAGTGTACGAGGAAGACCTGCTGAAGCAGATTTTCTTCAGTCCCGCCACAGCGAGGACGACCTTCAGCCTCTTCTTGATTCCCAGATCAGCAAATGAGGCTTCGTGGCAGAACCTACTGGGGCGGTAGATTTTAGGCACCAGCTCAGCATACCGGTGAGTATGCTCGTCATTTCTTGGCTCGAAACTCTCCGCCAAGGCTTCCGGGATTGCTGCTGCTGCTCGGGGCGTTGGAGTTAGAATTGGAGTTGGAGTTGCCGCTTCTCCAACCCTGGCCCTCTTTTCTATTGTAGAGGCCTCGACTGGTCTTGGATTCGGGTGCTTCCGCCCAGAGTTGGAGGTTTCAGCCGTAGTCTCTGGATGGATCCTCCTACCCTGAGAGTCAACGGGGACAACATTCATCTTTGTGTGGGCCATCTCTGTAGGACAACAAAAGAAATACTTTGATTAAATATGTTGGCCCTTGAAAGAAATATATATAATAAAGAATAAATGTGTGGCCTGGTGTTTTTCTGTACAAAGATTGCCTGGCCTCCCCCTAGTATCGGGCGACACACAAGGTTCTGAGGTGATGTCATGTGGCCGATACTAGGGACGGGTATCGCCTGATATGAACAAGGTGATAGGGCGACAAACGTGCGGCCGTGTCGGGCGATAAAAGATGCCCGATACGGCTCATATATATAAAAAAAAGCAGCGTGTCGCCCAGCACAAAACCTTCGGGGTGATACAAAAATGGACGACACGACTATCGCCCGACATGGCATATCGGGTAATAGTTACTAAAAGATACGTTGCACGATATGAATATCGGGCAATACGAAACCGTTCAGCTAACAAAGCCGATAGTCTATACATGTAAACAGAGAACGCGTCGGGCGGCATAGACTGCCACACGATAGATCTACCGGGAGATAGGTCTGTCGGGCTGTACCTCACAGAGATCGGGACTTCTGCACGTTACGAAGGCAAAAGGGGGTGTCGCGTGACACGGGAGCAAAAGAACAAAGTCCTTGCACGATATGGGAGTACGAGCACAGTAATTCAGGTAGCCCGACACGGTAAAACTTGTTCGTATATATAGCAAACTCAACCTTGGTTTTTCGACACGGTAAAAACACGGAAAGCAATCCTGGGCATGCATCGGCCGATAGGGTAATTCATTCCCGAGACAGGCAGTCCATCCGTCGGCCTAAGGGTGATCAGTCCTTTGGCACGATTGTCACAAGTTCATGCCCTCCAAGAGTGTCTTTTGTCATGGCTTTAGCGATGCCCGAAACACTCTTTGCACGATGTGGTGCATATCCTTCTGGTAGGGTTGCTTACCATTACGACCTTCAGAGCAAAAGCTAGAAGAAAGAAAAGAAAACTTGAAAATGAAAATGGGGCAACGAAAGCTGTTGGGGAGTAAAACATCACTGGCCCGAAACTAAGGTCCCTGCCTCAGCTAGCATTACCCATCCCGGTTAATAAAACTAGGGCGGTGGCCCACAAAACATAAGACTCGGTGCATGTGGCGCATGCACCGCCTCGGGCCTTATTACATACCAAATGTTTGTAATGTTTGTTCTGCAGGAAAGTAAATTGCGATCCTATTCTAAGGAATAAAATAAAGCTCGGGTTGCCTCCCGAGAAGCACTGCAGTTATTGTCTCCAGCTTGACGGCTCCGGCTCTTTATCTGCCAGCTTCGTCCTTTCCTGGCAACTCGATCTCAGCCCTTCTATCTGTCACAATCCCGGTCTCTTCGTAGGTTCAGTGTTTGACGATATCTTTCCTGAGGGGTTCTTCATCAGTTCAGCCATTTGAGCTAATTGTTGGTCAATCTGGCGTTGATGCGCACTCTGCACCAGCTGGTTATTGATAGTGTCCTGCTTTTTCGCAAAATCAAACAACTGTCCCACCACATCTTCTCGGTTCGAAGCCTGGTTCTATCCTTGTTCTTTAGCTGATCCCTGGTACTTGCCTTGACCTTGGAAATTACCTTTGTTCTGCTGGAAGGGGGCATTTCTAGCATACTGACCGGTTCCTCCCCTCTTTTTGAAAGCTTGGGGTGGCTTGGTGGAGTTGTGCAGCTGATGAGAATTTTCAGCTGCATCCTTGTTCCCATAGTTGAAGCCAGGGTGGTCCGGTCTTTTGAAGTTTACAAAAGAGACATTTTTAGTCTCTTCTGCCTCAGACTTGATATCGCTTGATGCTTCTGGCCGGGTGTAGATGCAGTTATCTACCCCATGGCCGCCTTCTCCGCATGTTACACATTTCATTACTTTTTCTACCTGCTTCTTCCCCTTACCACCAGCTTCCCGCAACTGTTTTACATCTGTAGCAATCCTCTGGATCTGTGAGGTGATTGCCTCCAGCACCTTAGATTCAAGGGTGGACCCTTCTCCTACCTTCTTTATCTGTCCTCTATCGGACCGGTCGAACTCAGCACCTGCCATCAACTCGGCCATATTCTTGATAATCTTTTCGGACTTCTTCGCCTTCTTCCCTAGGAAGTCACTGCCCGCGGCCGTGTTCAGCGACACCCTGTCTTCAGGAGTCAAGCCAATATAGAAGGTGGTGATGAGGAAGCCCTTCTTGTAATTGTGATGAGGGCAATCCCTCAGATACTCCTGGAACTGCTCCCAGGCGTCGTGGAGGCTTTCATTCGGTTTTTGCATGAAGGATGTTATCTTCTGCCGATTCCTGACTGTTCTTTCAGTGGGGTAGAACTTGTTTACGAACGCATCGGCCAAAGCTCCCCATCCATTCAAAGACTGGTGGGGTAACCCAAGATACCAGGACAAGGTCTTCTCTTCCAGGGAGAAGATGAAGCCCTTATAGTATATCACCTCCTGAGGAACACCTCTCATCTTAATCGTGTCACAGATATTCTTGAAAGCATCCAGGTGATGATAGGGATTGTCATTCTTGGAGCTCCCTCTAAAACTCTTATTTTGGATCATAGAAATGACAGAAGGCTTAAGCTCGATGTTGGCTGCATTGAACCGCGGAGTGACGACAGGACACCTGGAGTTGTTGGCTTTTGAGGATGCCAACTCCCTAAGCGTCTTTTCCTCCTCTTCCGAGTCTTCACTGTCACTCTCTCCCCGACGTTGTTCCTGATCATTCTGGTTTCTTCTTTGCCTCTGACGGTGACGACGTCTGTGTCGGTGATGGCCCTCTTCATACTCCCCTGAGTCTGGATCTTCTTGTTGGTGGTCACCGTTATACCTGTCGTTTTCTTCAGGCGGGGGCGAATCAGGCCTCCTCCCTTGGCGTTCGCCTTCAGAATGGGGTGGCTCAATGCGCGGAGGCATGACTGCTGGAGTAGGTGCTCAGTGGAATGGGATGCCCCTTTCTTTTGAGGTACCTGAAACGACACGAAAAACCAAGTTAGAAAATTGAATTATTACCTTTGTACAAGAATGACGTTAAGGGAAAGAAAAAGAAAAAGAGTGCTGTCAAGCTCATTGCTAAGCTTGAGGCACAAGAGTGTAGTTAGTGGATTCAGGTTCGTCTACAGTACCGCTTTTGCCTTGTCCCCGGCAACGGCGCCAAAAAGTTGACCGGCCTAAATCGCGCGTCCTAAAATTGGAGGCAGATTTGAGGTAGTCGAGCTTTTACATTTATAAACCCGAATCCTTCTAGGCCCCCACAACTTTGTTTACGGGGTCGAAGTAGAAATATGAGGTCGAACACAGGGATAAGGGGGTAGTGTTGAGAACACGGAATCGACACGCTACACTCCGACAGGTATAAAGAGAGATAAATTCCCAAAAAGGGAAGTAGTAAGATGTCACAAATAAAACAAAGAAAACTACCTCCAAGCGGAGCTACAAGAGAGATTTAAGATTTTAGTCATTTAGAGGTTTTTTAGGGGTTTTCATGCAACGGAAACAGAAAGATACTACTCGAGCTAAGGCGAGGTACGAAGAATAAAACTGCGGTAAAACAAGCGGCAGTAGAACCAGTCGTGTACCCCTCCTCTCGAAGTGGGTACCTCTAACAAGGCATCAACGCCCCTCTCGAGGTCACTGGACTAAAATTAGAGTGGAAAGGTCACTAAGGCAACTCCGTTCCAGGCACTCTCGTACTCCAGAATCGGACCAAACACTAGAGCCACAACACGACTCTCGAAGATGTTGCGACGGGAAAACACGATTCGGTAGCTAAGCGAAGCGCGATCCAAAACATGCAAGCTAGAGTTCAGATATCAAACATAGAAGTCATCCAACATATTGCACCAAGCATAGAGCAGCAAGTAAATAAGCACCTTCTATTTCCATAGACAATTAAAGGGTCTTAATTACAATGCGTAAGTAAGGAATTAAATAACAGAATTAAAGATATGTGTCGCCTTCTTGATGTAGAAGGGCGACAGGCTACAGTAACCATCTCGCCCGATATCAGACAGGGGCCTAGCCCGATACAGCCGTGTCGGGCGGCACGCTCTCTCAAGCGGCACACCACGACAGGCGACTGCATCGCTCAAGGACCTGGCCGATACACTCAAGTCGGGCGGCACACCCTCTCGGGCGGCACGCATGACGGGCGGAGCGTATCGGGTTCGTTATCGTGTCGGGCCTGGAGCTGCGTATCCAACTGTCGGGCACTGGTGTCGGGCACTCGTGTCGCGTATCTATATCGGCCGATATTGGCTCTCAGTGTCGCCCGGTACAGTCCTAGGTAAACCAGTCCCCTCCCTCTCGGGACGCGGAAGAGCTCACCTAGTGTCGCCCGGTACGAACACTGGAGCACGATACACCTTCTCTCGCAGTCTCCTCTGAAGATCACTCGACTATTCGAAACCTGAAGTGACCAAGCTTGTCCGAACCGTCTTTTCGGCTCCCTGTAGCTGCTATTTATAGGCAGCTGGTCGGGAGAAGATATGGTTCTCGAAGCACCACGTGTCGTTCTTACCGCCGCTCAGTCGGCGTCGGCTGATGCAAGTATCGCCCGGCCAAGGATGTCGGCTATCGGGCGTTGTGGCGAGAGGCGCCTGCCGGTGGGTGGCCGATATCACGCGGCACAGCGTGCTCGGCTCCCTGTCGGGTAAAGAGGCGTGTCATCCATCAGTACCCTCTCGCGCGGCATCCTTGCGTCGCACGTCGTCTTATCGCGCAGTCCTGCCGGTCAGCGTGCGCATCGGCCGTTAGGGGGCCGAAACAGTCTTGGACTTATTTACGGGCCGGGATGGCCTTATTGGTGCTAAATGGGCCAAAATAGGAGGAAAACTCTGCAACGATGGAAATATTGGATTGAGAGCATTGCTTGGCTAATTATTGCGGAAATGCATATAAAAGAGTGGAAAATAGCAGAAAAGGGTAGTTTTGATAACAGAATAAAGGCCAAAAACATCACAAAATTTGGTGTTATCAAGGGGTGCTTTCACTTTTTTACAGGTCGAGTGCTCACTGAGGAATGCCATGTTGTACACTCCTCTATTTATGCCTTGGTTCTTTCATGGTCAATGCGGTGAGGTTTTCTCACTGGTCTTAGTCGCACGACCTACACATCAACGTTGGTCTGATCTAGTGATATGTTTTAATTTTGAGGGCTCGAGATCCCTCTCTTCCTCCTCTCACATCTTTGTCCATTATTTTTCCCATGTTTCCCGATGCTATGGTTTGGTAGGATGCTATCCTTGCTCCCCGCCAGTCGTGAGGCCAATTCAGGGAAGCATCAGGCTCGACCAAACTCGCTGTAACATCCTTTTTTTTAGTACTTGCTTACAATCTTTCTAATGTCATATCATTTATAGTCACATATTATAAATATGCCAATTTTAAATATTTTTAGTCATTACCATGCACTGGAAAATTTACCACAAAGAGAAAATGTCTAAATAAGATGACATCCAAAATTTCAATATTTAATTCATTTTAAATAATATTGATCAAAATTTGGTGCTAAAATTTTTCCTACTCAAATACAACGTATAAATAGGAGGAAACCCAAAATTTTAGTATTTATTGGTTTATAAATAATTAGTTATGCATTCTTAAAGATCTATCAACTATTAATTATATCTATTAATTTGATAACCCAACGGAGGAGGGTAGGAGAATATTCTATACATTTTTGGGAATGTCTGGTCAAAGTTTGAGGCCCATCAGACTTTATTTGATAGGGGAAATAAATTTGGGAAACTATTGGTCATAGTGAATGGAAATTTCTTAATATAGGCCTATTTTCCCGTGGTCGCTTTTTCCTAGCCGTTTGATCTTGTCTGCTTGAACCATGCTAATCTCAGCCGTCAGACCATCTTCTCCTACCTTGGTCTGAAAAGGAAACAAGACAGCCCGCTTTGATTGCGAAAATCTCACGATTTAGTCGCTCGTTTTGGAAACCGAAAGTTGCTCTGTCTTTGGGAGATCGAACCACACCAAACGACCCCTTGCACGAACCCTAGAAACGTCCCTATAAGAAATGCCCTTTTTAGTCACCACTCCCTTCTCGCTACCAAGTTGCAACTCACCTCCTAGCCTTCCGTTCGTCTTTCTGATCGTTCGTAAAGCTTCAGGGCACCTCCGCAAACCCTCCTCCACCATCAATTTCGCCGCCCTAACTCTAGCCACCCACAACCTACTTCATCTTTAACCTCCAGTTCCCTACCTTTGTTCTCAACCCTCGCACCATATCGTCATGATTCCTTGCTCCAGAACCATCTACGGGGTCCCAGAAGCTGGCTGCCGGTCTTCTCTTGGGCCGTGGGTTGCTGAGGCGCCCCATCCTGGAGACCGCCGTGGGTGCTGCCGTGAAGCTTCGTCGACCAGAAGCTCCGGCCAATCGCGGTCGCGCAACTTCAAATGAGGAGTTGTGCGTGGACCTGCATAATCTTTTCCGTCCCTCAAACCAACTAGAGGGTAGGTACATACCCTCTTCTTGCTATTTCATCTTCTCGAGCTAGCTAGGTACTCTGTTTCTGTGATTTCCAAGTTTTCCGCTTGCCACTTTGGCTCGTCTTTCGCCCTCAGCGTCACTGGACTTGTGCGATGAGGAGTCGGTTCCTCTAGATACCTGTGTGAACTTGTTCCTCTTCCTCGCTTGCTGTTTTACCATGTTCTTCCTTTGGTCCGGCGCCCTGACATGAAGAAGTCACTGTTTCGGCCATTCACGGCGTGCACATGAGGATGGCCCAACCTACTATTAAATCTTTCCAGATCGGATCCCACTTTGGGTATAACCACTGAGATCTATTCACCTTGGCTCCGGAACACAAAATCTAAGACTGACCTGTGCAGTTTCTCTTTGTCCGTTGAACCTGTAGCTACTCTAGATAGTTTGATTACGTACGATAACAGAATTTGACGAGCATCCACACAAATTTTATCCTAGTCACGATTCTCATAGTTCAGGTACCCCGTGCCCTGTTCTTCTGCCCAAAAGTTAATTTAAGTTAATTTGATTAAGCGAAACTGTATAGCCGTATGATAATATTTCCATGATACCATTGTGGCTGTAGTATAAGCTCACCGGATTAGATCCACCAACCCATAGACTGGTACTTATATCAATAATATTGGAAATTTGTCTTGAAGGAACAACCCGTCGATTACCTATTTGTCATTAGCAACGGCTAATCAGTAACATGCTGATGTATTGTATAATATTCTAAGTGTACCCACCGATGTGTTAAGCAAGAAGATACCAATGTATAGTATTATGATATCGGCCCACTAAGTAAACAAAGTTAACTGAGTTATTGTTTTAAATTATTAGTTAGAATCGTGACTCTCTACCTTGCTATAAAGTTTTACTAAGGCAATATAATATTCCAAATAGAAAACGCTAGCTATACTATATATAAAAGACATAATACTTGATGTAAGTAAAGTATATTTGACAATAATCTAGAAAGTACTCTAATGACCATAAATATGTAGATCAAAAGGGAATATGTGATTTGACAAAAAAACATTGGGTTTTTCAGGAGAGAGTTAGATCCAGTTTTCAGAGAGGCCGTGTGGATAGGATTTTGGCTTACTACAGGTAAGTGGCTCATGTCCTTTGAATTCATGTTATCTAATTGTCCTTCCCAGAATAATCCATTCGACGCATGGTATAATGTTCATACGTAGGCTACTATTTTTCAGTATAGTAAAATTTCTATCTCAAATGGCTTGTGCTTAGATCATATAAATTATTAGTTTCAAATTATTATTCATGCATAATTGTTAGAAATCAGCATGTGAATTATTAGAACTCAGAATACATGATTGAAATTTATTTCAGTACGATAATTCCTTACAAACATTTAGAATTTAGAATCTCCTTCAGAAAACCAGATTTAGATATAGAATATAGATTTTATTCAAACTTATCACAGTCTTTTACTAATTGAGTTTAGAACAATATTTATAACTTAGAATGCCAGAATAGATTTCATACTCCAGAATTTATCTCAAGTAGTTGAGATGTAGAATTAGAATAAAAATAGAAATAGAATAATATATAGAAAAAGAATAGAAAATGACACCAGAACATAATTTATATTATATAATAATTCCTCATAGAATAGAAGTACTGCGGTACACATAATAGAAGGCAATTATGCCACAGAAGGTGCATTGCACCATAGAAGGCTTTCATGCCACAGAAGGTGTGTTGCACCATAGAAGGCACATAGTGCCACAGAAGAGGACTTATTGTATAATAGTGGCCAAAGAAAGATAAAATATATAAATAAAAGATGCACATAAAGATGTTTAGTATAGTGGTAGATGGAAAGTTTTTATAATGCAGTTATTTCTTTTATGTTATAGAATTCAATGCCACTTACTCTAACTAGAATTATTTTCATTGTGCATGGCTGGGGACGCGACGTCCGCAGATAGTGACGAGTTGTAACGACCGATTCGCAAAAACAAGATTAACTAATGCGGAAGTGTTCATCAAGCAGTGGATTAGCGAAAATCACTAAAAATTAAAATTTTTTGCAAAGAGATCCACACATAGGAAATCTTTTTCAACAAATGCCATTGTATATCATATACATTCTGTTTCAAACATACATATCCTGTACCATCTCTTTTTCCAGAGACTACATCATCAGCTGCCTTATAAACATATATGCAGGCAGCATACAAATCTTGAGGCATCGAGCCAAAAACCTCAGACTGATATATCAAAAACACTGACTAAAAACTCTGAGGACCTGAGAGTACAGAGACGACACATAGGACTACTATCTATATGACTAGATAGACAATATCTCCACCTGAGATCTTATTGCTGTCCCTGCTGTTGCTGTTGCTGCTGCTCTTTCCCTGTTCTAGGGTTTCTGCTCTGCCTTTCATGCATACCTAAAAATGTTTCCCACGGGGGTGAGACAATTGTAAATTGTCCCAGCGAGAGATATAACTCTCCGCCAGAAACATTATTATTGCAGATTATTAAATTAAACTGAGTAGGGGTTACTTTTTCATTATCAGGCAGAATTAATCATCATAGAACAGAATAAGAAAATCTCCATTTTCAATGGGAGCATTGCATCTACCCATGGTAGACTCATAGTTCATCCATCTACTTGTAATGAATACAACAGATATAAATAATCATCAGTGAACTATAGATATATAACAGAAATGTAACATCAACCAAGTTCTCTAGCATAACTTATTAACACAAATGCTACAAAGAAACATGATACTTGTTACCCAAGCAGCACACATGGCTCACAAGGCCATTCACATCTTGTCACCTCTCACTAGGAAACAACTTATTCACATGGCTCACAAGGCCATTCACATCTTGTCACCTCTCACTAGGCAACAACTTATGCACATGGCTCACAAGGCCATTCACATCTTGTCACCTCTCACTAGGCAACAACTTATTCACATGGTTCACAAGGCCATTCACATCTTGTCACCTCTCACTAGGCAACAACTTATTCACATGACTCATAAAATCCATACACATTGTTACTTTTATTAAGCAACAACAACATCAACGCAAAAAAAGCCAATCAACATTTATTATATAAATGTCACAACCCAAACCTGGCTATATTCATCATCTCATCATACCTGCATGGTTATTAGGCATGATAACAGTCATACAAGATATTCATCACATCATGTGATACAATAGTAACACCATCATTCCTTAACCAGGAATTAGGGTTCACTATCAAACAGGGCTTATCATTCCCTTTTCCCCAAATTAGGGTTAGGGTTCCCCATTTCTCATTAATTCAGACCCTCTTGAGTTAACCAACTTTGTCTTGTATTAAGGTATTTCCCCTCTTAATACATTCCATCACAAAATACTCACCATTAGCATATAATGCATAGGCCACACATTAAAATTGTCCAGCTATCTCACATGATATGGACTTATTTTAGTTTAAGGCATAACTTTATTATAAAATTGCCTATAAACAATCACAATGATACACCCTCAACTAGGGTTTCACAAGGATACACCCTCAACTAGGGTTCACAAGGATACACACTCAACTAGGGTTTCACAAGGATACACCCTCAGTTAGGGTTTCACATGGATACACCCTCAGTTAGGGTTTCACATGGATACACCCTCAACTAAGGTTTACTATTCATCCTAATTAGTGATTTCATATGTAGACAACCTCTTATTAGGGTTATACATGGAATCAGCCTCAATTAGAGTTTACATCATGTATTGGATCCATGCATTTGTTATGCATTATTGATTAGTACCATTAAGGGTATCTCTCACCTAATTACATTAGGTTTCCAAAAAGGTTTGATCAATTGGACCTTCAATAACATGAGTATCCAATTGAATTAGGGTTTTCAATGTTGATTCCTTCAATCATTGAATTCATGGAATCTATCATAAATTGGACCTATACTCATACTTCAATTGAGTTTAATAGGTCAACCTTCAACTGATTTGACCCTCAATTTACCCTCAAATGATCATCAATTAGGGTTTGAATCAGCTGAATTAGGATTTGGAAGCGATGATCCTTCAATACTAATCAATGTAAGACTAGTTACTTTGAAACCATGGAACCATCATCCAAATTGGGTATGACCTGACCCCAAACGGTCTTGAGGTCGTTTGGATGACCTCCAAACCGTCTTGAGACCGTTTTCCCATCAAATCACTCAAATCCAAGCCATCCAATTAAGGTTTGGATCATTGAATTGATCACCAAATCAGCAATTGATTATACTTCAACTTAGTGACATTAGATCTTCAATTGCTTAACCATACTCAACCCTAGACCTCCAAATGGTCTTGGGTGACTCCCAAACGGTCTTGGGACCGTTTGGATGATCTCCAAATGGTCTTGAAACCGTTTGGGCTAATCAACCCAAAATCTCCAATTAACTCATTGGAATTGCAGCACTGTTTTCAATTAGGGTTTGCCCAATTGAATAGCCTTCAACTCACGATTCCTTGGGAGTTAATCCATAAAATTTGGTGAGTAATTAGACCACATCATTAGGAACAGTAATACCAAACGGTCAACCCTTGGTCAACGCACTCAAACGGTCTTGAGACCGTTTTCCCAAAAAGGTCAATTAAATCAGATTGCAAATCGGCACTTAATCCAATTACGTTTCCCTAATTGATTAGCCTTCAACGCACGATTCCTTGGGCGTTGATCCCTCAAATTTGGTGAGTCATTAACAAACATAATTATGAACATGAATCCCAAACGGTCAACGCTTGGTCAACTCACTAAAACGGTCTTGAAACCGTTTTCCCAAACAGGTCAAGTTAATCAGGTTGAAAATCAGCATTTAATTCAATTCGATTTGCCTAACTGATTGGCCTTCAACCTACGATTCCTTCGGAGTTAACCCCTCAAATTTGGTGGGTCATTATCCTACATAATTAGGAACAAAATTGCCAAACGGTCAATGCTTGGTCAATCATCTGAAACGGTCGTGAAACCATTTTCCCAAACAGGTCAAGTTAATCAGGTTGAAAATCAGCATTTAATTCAATTCGATTTGCCTAATGGATTGGCCTTCAACCTACGATTCCTTTGGAGTTAACCCCTAAAATATGGTGGGTCATTAGACTACATAATTAGGAACAAAATTCCCAAACGGTCAACACTTGGTCAACCATATAAAACGGTCTTGAAACCGTTTTCCCAAACAGGTCAAGTTAATCAGGTTGAAAATCAGCATTTAATTCAATTCGATTTTCCTAATTGATTGGCCTTCAACCTACGATTCCTTTGAAGTTAACCCCTAAAATTTGGTGTGTCATTAGCCTACATAATTAGGAACAAAATTCCCAAACGGTCAATGCTTGGTCAACCATATCAAATGGTTTTGAAACCGTTTGCTCCCAAACGGTTTCAAACCGTTTGCCCTTAAACGGTTTGCTGAAACCGCATAGCCAATCAAATTAAAACGATTTGGAGTAGCTATCAAAACCGTTTGGCTTGGTACTTTTCTTTGGATAAGCATATAGGATGATGTCATCATCCCCTTCCTTCGAACAACCAAGAACAGCAACCGTTCTTGATGGAAATTGCAGCAAAGAAACAAGAGTGTATCAAATTAAAGAAATCAATCAACAAAGCCTAGAGAATTGATGCAATAGCAATGTTAAAGGGTTTAAGTTATAAAACCCGCCTCCAATTGAGCTCCAAAGCTCCAAGATCATGCCATTAATGGTGGATGAATCTCTTGAAACTCCCCCTAGGCTCGTCCTCAAGCTTTTGATTGTAAAAGTTGGCTAGGGTTGAAGAGGAGATCAAAATAAGAAGGAATCCATAATTTATTTTCGATTTCCACCATGGAATCAAGGAGAAATGAATCAAGAACCTTACCAACAGGTTGGGAGTCGTCCTCCTGCTCCTCCCTAGCTCCTTGGTCGGTTTTTCAAGCAAGGGAAAGAAAGGAATCCGAAAAGGCCTTGGTTTGGGCTTGGAAATGGCACTTTTATAAGGAAATTGATGAGAGAGAAAATGCCTTATTAAAATGCATTTAATCCCAAAAATAGTACCACCTCTTCCTCCTTGGTTTGCTTGTATGCAAAGGAAACTCAAAGCCACCGAACTACATTCCATTATCCATGGATTAAGGGAAAAGAAAATAAGCACCTTAATCCATTATAATACTAATATATCTTTTTGAGTGGGAATTCTTTAACTTATAATAAGGTGAGTGGAATTTCACCTCCTTTAGATATTTTCGTTCCTTATCTTGGAAAAGGAACGTCCATCCTTATTCAAAATCAACCAATAACATTTTGGTTGAAGGCCCTTAAATTAATACATTCATTTTTGCCCTAAATTGAATTAGGGTTTCACTTATGATTAAATCTTGATTATTTTAATATCAAGATTCTCTCTCCTCCAACTTAATTCAAATGAGATTCCCCTCTCATTTTCTTTAGTCTACATGATGCCAAGAAACATTAAGGACCTAATTGAAGTGGTAATTTTCATATTGAACCCCATGTTTTGGGTAAATTGCACATTACTCCAAAACTAGGTTTTAATGCACAAACATTGCTTTATCAGCTCTTTCTTGGTATTCAGGCTTCCATAAGCCATACCTCAACATCATATTCACTCTCATGATGCTTCAACACATTAGGAACATATTATCATGCACAATTTGCACATAAACCCCTCAACTTGGGTAATTTGCACATTAGTCCAAAATAAGCAAACATTGCTTCAACATTGTCCAAATGGGACCAAAATTGAAACATAAGTTTCTCATGGGCCCTAATTACTTTTCCCAAGATAAGATTAAGCATCTACTCAACCTTATTAGACAAAACATCTAGGGTTAACACATAACCCAGGTCAGGGATGTTACACGAGTAGCCCGTGAAGGAGTTCAGATTCAAGGGAGCAGGATATCTATCACTGGTGGGACTTCATCTTAGGCGATCCTTCCAGCTTGAGGATTTCTTTTCTTTTGTTCTTATTAGGATTAGTATATCCAAAACTTTCAGCATGTTAGACGTTCCATTGAACTCAGTTACTTTGGTCATTCGAATGCTTAGTATGCTAGATATGTGATGCTTGCCCATGTTTTTATTTTTGTATGTGAGTTGATGCTTCCACATATAGTAGTTGTGGTAAATAAAAAGAGGGCAGGCGTCACACTCGCCGAGGCTGACCCATCTTCCTCTTTCATCCCAATTTTCCCTGTTAAGTGATTGAATTTAATGATCACTGTGAGTGGGATCTTTTCTTAATGTGAGTTACAACTAATCCTTTGTAGTCTTCCTTGTATTTGTTTTCACCTATTGACTGCATATTTTCTAGCCTTGAATCCACACGCAACATGTAAATCCACACAATGCATCACCTTAGAAATAATTCCTACATCCAACCAGTACACATGTACTCAATTACCCACTTTTTCTACTCAATTACATGAAGAAATTGAACTTATATATTTGTATATATGTTGTAAACATATTGTGTCAATCATACTTTTGAATCCAATATAACCTCACTATTTGGAGTCATTGATCCAAAGTCCAATATTCATACCAATGAATCTATACCAATGTTTTTGTCAACTTGTTTTGAATGGATAACCAATTGAGTAAACGTATTAGCCTTAAGTGATGATTACTTAATATGATACTAAATTATTATATTACTAACCTAAGCATACCCCCTGATGTGTTAATTGAAAGACTATTAATGAAAAATATATTAATTTTGGTCCATTAACTACTATTTATACCTAGAAGTCAGGATGATGATTTTACCTAGCTCTAAAGCTTTTCCCCAACATTAATATTTCAATATGTATAACCCGAACCTTGATAACTCATCCACTGAAAAGGGTAATATGATACACCGTAGTATTCCTCAGAACATAAGATCATGTGCATGCTCCTAAGGTTCGTCCAAGAGTCAGACACATGTACCTCGAAACCCTAGTGAGAACATCATGAACCCTAGAATCCTTGTCTTGATGAAAATACCTAATATCTGATAGATCCTTTGGGTTTTTAGGAAAGAAATAGATCCAGTTGCAGAGTAAGTGCTGTGAAGAGGATTCTGACCTAACAAAGGTAAGTGGGCCATCTCCTTGTATTCATATTATATAATTTAGACTAATAGTCTAATTATCCTTCTCAGAATAACCCAATAGACGTGTAGTATAATGCTCATTTGTAGAATGCTTTCCATACGAAATAGTAGAATTTATGGCTCAAACAACTCATGCACAAATATTATCAAGAAATAGCTTAAATTTAGTATTCTTGTATGAATGCTTAGAATGATTAGAATTTATTCCAATATGTTAATTCCTTGTTAGAATTTGTAATTTACAATTCCTTTAGAATATCAAAATCATATAGAGAATCTAGAATTCAAGATTTACAGAGTTACTTACTAATTGAGATTTAGCATTCAGAATAGAATTGTTATAAACTAGAATAGAAATATCAGAATCTATCCCTAACTTTTTAGATTCTATTTATTAGTCCAGAGCTCAGATTTTTTATTCAATGTTGGAATAGAATTCAAAATATAGAATGCATGAATAGAATACATACTTCAGAATTCATTTCAGTTAGTTGAGATATAGAATCAAAATAGAAACAAAATCATTTAAGAATGAGAATCATAAATAGAACAAGAATAGAAAATGACACCAGAATATAATTTATATTATATAATAAGTCCTCACAGAATAGAAGTACTATGTTACATAGAAAAGAAAGCTTTTATGCCACAGAAGGTGCATTGTACCATAGAAGACATTTGGTGCCACAGAACAAAAGACACCTTGATGTTACCATAAGGCTTTCATGACACAGAAGGTGCGTTGCACCATAGAAGGCACATAGTACTACAGAAGATGACTTATTGTATAATAGGGGCCACATAAAGATAAAAGATGTAAATAAAAGATGTAAACTTCAGATATAGATTCCTAGTTTTCATATTTTAGTTATCTTTTTTACAATTATTAGAATTCAATGCCACTTACTCTAACCTAGGTTTCCCTTTGTACATGTCTAGGGACGGGATATCTGTAGGTGAGAAGAAATAATAGAAGTAGCACCCATAAGCTTGGAGTGTAAAGATAGATTAAGATATGATATGATGGGGTGCCAACTATAAGATGATCCTCAGATTTATAGATTCAGCTAGATGTTTACAGTGTTTAGAACTTATATTATAGAATTGGTCTCAAGATGTTGAATGAGTTTCCACGTTATAGCCTTAATGTTTCCTTTTATAAGAACAATGATGGGGATGTTTATCATTTAATATGTTATTGATTATATCATTGTTATACATGCCAGTTTAATGTAATGCCCCCTTGAGTGTATGAGTTATGGATAACTCAGTGTTGCTTCTGTTATGTGCATGTGTGTGCTTAGGGAGGGTGTTACAGTCCCCAAAGAAGTGACATTGACAAACTACAATGTCCTCAATAGACCCTTGTATTCCTCTCTCAAAGTGTACTAATGACTCCTCCATGTCATGTTCTGAGGCCAAACAAAAGCTTGACGATACCCATGCAAGAATGGAGTGAAGGAGTTCACTTTGTGGATTATGTAACTGTGGAAGAAGATGCATCAAATCAGCAACTTTGTCTTACCTCATGGTCAACCCCTAAATAGAAACCATATCTATATTAAATCCTCCACATAACTTCACTCCCAACAAATGCCTTCCTATGTTCCAAGGATGATTAACTTAAAGAGACTATAGGTAGATACTAGAAGCAACATTTTGTAAAGCAAGTAATAACAACAAAGGATCATATTAGATTTTCATTACCAAACTTCACTAAAATACAAGCTTGAAGTGGTATAAATCATTACCATAGTGTTTCCTATGGTGTTTCCAATAAACACCTTTATAACCAAAATTTAGGTTTAGTATGTACACCTAATTCCTTTAAGGGTAACATTGAATAACATATTTAATGGTTAATATCAAAACATACCATTACTAAATAAAATAATATGATTTAAACTTGGTGAGAGATTTACTATTAGAACTCATAGGAAATTGTAAGATCCAGAACATAAAAATTGAATTGTTGTATCACTTTGTTAGTGTATGAGTGGTGTGTAGTTTATGTGAAGAATGGACGCTTTAGTCTGAAGTTTGTCATTTCTGAGTTGAAATCCTCCCTTATATATATGGGAAGGTTTGGTGTAATTGTTCAAAAGAACTAAGAGGGAAATGATGGACTACACACACATTAAGTCTGGAAGCTCTCTTATTCATCTTTCCTTCCTCTTACAAGATAATCAAAATTCAAACGACAATCACAAATTTCATGTAGAGTTAAATATGGTAATAGTATGTCCATTTTTATACTATAAAGATATGAAATTGATTTTTTTTCTCTGACTTGAAACATATTTGACATGTATTTGAGTGATATATCTGAGCTATATCACACAAGCCCATTGTCCAATGCTCTAGTAGAATTTCTAAAATGACGAATGACCCCACATTCCAGCACTAGTCTTAACTGCACTCTTTGTCCTCACTCACACGTAAGGTAGGATACATATCTCGAGTGGTCACCCATCTCAGTACTACTCTAAGACAAACACAGTTAAGTTTGGAGTTGTAAGTGATAGGATCCCTAAAAAGGAGGTGCACCTTGGTGATATGAATAATCTAATCATTTCTATTAAGATCATTTTATTCGAGACCTCAAAATCTAGGAAGTAACACAAATAGTAAAACTATACTCCAATTTTTATATTGAAGCAGGATAAAATGTTTTTAGGAAGCCAAAATTATACATGAAAATATGTTATATTCAAACTCCATACGACTAATTGCATACAACCAATCAACATTGTGTTCATGTATAAGCTGTTTGTGGTCAGTTACATATCATGTAAATTCATAATTCATTTGTGGATGCTTCTAATTAAAAAATGTCCAATGGCATGATAAAGCCCAACTTGGCCTCCACGGTGGTGAGGGCTAGATACACTTTTAAGTTGATTCTTTTCAATATTGCGGAAGCATTTGGAGTGAGACAATAATGTTCTTTGTTCTCTTATTGATGCATTCAACCGCTATTCTTGTTGCTCATCAATCCTCTTCAGGCGAGTGAGGTTTAAGTAGAGTTCTCGATCCACATAAGATGTGTATCTTGACCATGTGAATGTTCTATCCATACGGGAGATAGAGAAAACACCTGCTTGCAATGAGGCCGTATTTTCTCTATGACAAGTCTTTCGTGAACACCTCGTTTTGAGTATAAGTTCTGATCTTCGTTTATTTATTTGTGATTCAACTATTACTTGTTTGGTTTAATTAGTCCTCTTGAATCTTATCTCGTGACTAATGTCACTATTTCCAAGAAGAGATGGGAGGGGTACGTCCGTTGGATTCTATGTAATCAGGATTGTATCCAAAATCATAAGTGGAATCTCGAGCAACAACCCCAGGTCAATGTTGTGACATTACTCAGATTCTTCTTACCCCCGAGTCATTGAATTGTTTGGTCGCGAAATATTGGCGGAATTCAAAGAACAAAATAAATTTTGAATCCGTCATAATTCGCAATTATTTCGTGATACCAGGCATGTCTGAACCATCATTGATTCGGGAACAAAGTGGGGGCACCGAATATATGCTCTAGTTGTTAAATCCTATTTAGTGTGGCCCCAAATTAATAAATATATATTATCTGTACACTTTTCCGCGTTTGTTGTGGTTACATGGAGATCTATAACCACGGTGTCTCTTCACCATGGATGAGGAGATAACACACGGTATTATAAATAAGGACTGATCCTCTCTCCGTGGGTTTTTACGGTAATCGGAATCCCATCTTACGGAGAATGTGTAAGAAGAGAGAAACCTTGCCCCTTGAAAGAAAACTTACGGTTACTTCGTTCGCCTCTCGCTTCCGCTTTTCGTTCGTAGATTGTTTGACACCGCCTGGACATCCTAGAATACTGCCTTCATCGCTGTTGATTACTCGCTTTTCAAGCGAGGAACAAGATCACTCCTCATCCAAGCTGATAGGAGGGAGGATCACAGTAGGAAGGGAAAACGTTTCTTCGCGTTTGAGCCAATGTGGGTTGAGGAAAATGAATGTGCTAACACCATAAAGGAGACGTGGACGAGGGCCGAACCGGAAGACATCACTGATAAAATGAAGAGATGCGGGAGGGAACTAGAGAAATGGGCTGCGTCAAAATTTGGTGAAAGGAGGAGAATAAATACTCTTGAAACTGAACTGCGTCATTACAACTGGCAGAGGAAAAATCCAAAGATCTCCAATACTGTCTCCAAAAAGATGAGGAATATGGGCTCGCATGAGTAAGAGTCAAAGAGATGAAGGATGGGGACCAAAACACGGCCTACTTTCACCAGAAAGCAACAAATAGAAAAAGGAGGAAGCAAATTGACGGTCTAGTAAATGAATAAGGAGAATGGCAAACAGATGACAAAGAGATAAAGAATACGGTGGTGGATTTTTTCTAGAATATGTTCCAAACAAGTGAGCCATCTTTCTTTGATCAAGCAACACACAATGTAGAGTCAAAGCTCAGGGAAAACCACACTGAGGAACTTGAGGAAGAGATTAAGGATGAGGAGATTATGTTAGCCCTCAAACAAATACATCCTAATAAAGCGTCGGGACCAGACGAGATGAAAGCAATGTTCTTCCAAAAATACTAGAGTATTGTGGAAAGGCGTAGCAAACTACATCAAGAGCTGGTGGAACGGCGAACAAAGCATGGTCGCAGCAAATGACACATTGATAGTCCTTATACCAAAGATGAAACTTAAAGCTTTAAACGAGTTCAGACCGATCAGTCTCTGTAACGTTATGTAAAAAATAGCAACAAAGGTGATGGCCAACGGAATGAAGAGATATATGGATATGATTGTGTCTGAAAATCAAAGTGCGTTCATAGGAGGGAGAATGATCACTGACAACACCCTGGTTGCCTACGAACTCTTCCAAACAATGAAAAGGGACAAAGGAAGGAAACATGGAAGTATTGCCCTAAAATTGGATATGTCCAAGGTATATGATAGGGTGGAGTGGGATTTCCTGATGCATGTTATGAAGAACATGGGGTTTGGACGAAAATGGAGAGATAGGACGTTTGACTGCATATCTACAGTCCAACATTCCTTTGTCATCAATGGAGACAGAACCAGAAAGATAAAGCCTTCACATGGACTTCGACAGGGTGACCCCCTTTCCCCTTACCTCTTTATACTTTGCGCCGAGGCTTTTTCTACTTCCCTTTTACTTGCTATGAGGTTAAATCTTCTGCATGACATTAAGTCAAGTAGGGGAGCACCACGAATCTCACATCTTTTCTTTGCAGACGATAGTATACTTTTTGCTAGAGCAAATAATGCAGAATGCTTGAAGTTAGATGAAGTCATCAATCAATATGAACAAGCTTCTAGAGAGAGAGTGAACTTATCCAAAACAGAAGTTGTCTTTAGCAAAGGGACGTCAAGGGAGAAGAGGGAGGAACTGAAAGGTATTCTACAAGTGAAGGAAGTGGACAAATATGCACGCTACCTGGGCCTCCCTACAACCATCGGAAGATCAAAAAAGCAAATCTTCAGCCACATTAAGGAAAGGATTTGCAGAAAACTCCAAGGATGGATAGAAAAACTCCTATCCAAGCCGGGGAAAGAAGTACTGATCAAAGCGGTGGCGCAAGAAATCCCATCATACATGATGAGTGTGTTCCAACTACCGACTGGAATTATTGAAGAGACAAATAGTATGATTGCCAAGTTTTGGTGGAGAGCAAAGAACAACAAATGAAAGCTGGCTTGGATGAGTTGGAGCAACATGTGCAAACCTAAAAGGCAAGGAGGTTTGGGTTTTAGGGACCTGAACATCTTCAACCAGGCCCTCTTGGCAAAGCAACTATGGCGCTTAGCTACGAACCCAAGTTCTGTGGTCAGCCATGTCTTGTGGGCAAGGTACTACCCTATGTCTACAGTTTGGGAGGCAAGGTGGGGTTACAACCCCAGCTATACATGGAGAAGCCTTTGGAACGCCAAGGCCCTACTAAAAGAGGGATCAGAGCGAAGGATTGGAAATGGAGAGGATACAGATATATGGATTGACGGTTGGCTACTTGGGGAGACAGATACGTTGGAGAGATTCAGGGTCACAGGAAACATGGAGTTTGAAAAGTTCAATGAGCTAATGACGTCGGGAAGTGAAACATGGTGCACGTCCAAACTGCAACAATGTTTCCTTGTTGAGTACGTCAATCACATACTCTCAATACCACTGAGTATCCCAAAACCGGCTGATACTCTGTGCTGGTGGCGGGGACTGAAAGGCGACTACACAATGAAATCGGGGTATTGGCTGGGCATCTTAGGGAGAGAAGGGGTACATACACATAACATGGGTTTGGAAGGGAGACTCTGGCAATTGATTTGGAGAACCGGATAACCACAGAAGACATCTCATTTTCTATGGCGAGTAGCCACAGGAGGACTGGCCACGAGAGGATGACTGTTCGATAGACACTACACAAAGGATGGCTCGTGCAAGCTGTGCGGCGCAGAGAAGGAAAGCATGCAACACATGTTGTTCAGATGCCCAAATGCTACTAAAGTCTGGGAACAAAGAAGTAGAGAAATCCAATGCCTGATCACAGGGATACACGATGAAAAAACTGACGAGGCCATGGAGAAGATACTCGAGTGGGACGATGAGGCGGAAAGGGAGGAAGCAATTGCATCTATGTGGATAATCTGGCGACGTAGGAATGAACGAACCTTCTTAGACGAAGTACTGAGTCATAAGTACCTCTTCACAAGTCGTTTGGCGGTCATCAGAGTCAATGGGGACAAACGAAGGAGACAAGGAAGAAGGGAGATAGCGAGGCATGTGGGTCAACCCGACAAATGGAGGACCCTGACGGTGGGAGAAATAAAAGTAAATATAGACGCAAACCATAGGAGAGGACAACGAGACTGCAGTAGGGATGGTGGCGAGGAACAGCGAAGGCCGGATGCTAGTTATGGTAGGGAAAAAACTCGGACCTTGCACTGGAGGAACGACAGAGGAAGCTCTGGGTGTGAGACAATCATTAAGGTGGGTGGCCGAGCAAGGATATAGAAATATAGCTGTGGAAACCGACGCACTAGTGGTGGTTCAGGCAGTAAAAGAGGCGGACATCCAAAGAGATCATTTGGGCATTCTCGGGGAGGACATCTCTTATCTGCGTAGTTTTTTTTTATTTCTATTCTTTAACGTTTGTTCCTCATAATATCAATAAGGTAGCTCACGCTGTAGCTAGTATAGCTCATAGAGAGTCGAGTTGTAGTTTTTCTTTCACACAATCTTTCCCTTCTAGAATTGTAAACTTGGTTAAGATTTATCTAGCCACCTTAGTAGTTTGACGAGGGAACCCCATCTTGGGGTTTCCCTCGTCCTGCCCTAAAAAAAGATCACTCCGATAGAAACTCCCTCGAATCCGAGTATGGTTACTCTATCAATTGGCATAAGAGCCATCGATCCGCCTATAAAGTTAGTGATTTATCGTCTTCCTCTACGGTGTTCTAGAATGTAGTGTTGGGGATGTTGTACCGATACAGTCCCGGATGTGACGAAAAGTTGTCACGGAAGCGCTATCAACAAGTGTATAAAACCCAAAGAAGAAAAACACCAGATTTAACGTGGAAAACTCTCCCCTCAATAAGGAGAGAAAAACCACGGGGCAATCCCGCTAATAAGCACTATGTAATAAAATTACAACTCACACCTCCCAGATTTAATTACCCCTAAATCCGGGTAGCAACCGCCAACCGCTACTTTGCTTCAAGGCAAAGTCACTGGCCCTCTCTTATAAACCAAGAGAGCTTCTCTACGAGTTGTTCTTATTCTCTAGCACCCTCTACCACAGAAGGCACCAACAAGCAACTAGAGAACTCACACCTCAACCGGTGGATGATCCAAAGGCCTCCCCAGGGGCCTCTATTTATAGGCCTCCATGCATGTGATTGCAACTAGGAATTCTAGTCCTAGTTCGAATCCTAGTCCAACTGCATGTTGCACATAGGAAGTCATATTCAAGATTTGACTCCTATTAGGATTGGTAGTACAAACCAACCCTCCCAAGTCTAAATCCCACTAAGACATGGGCTGGATTATATTCCTAATCTCAACAATCTCCCCCTCCAGCCCATGAGGGAGATGTGGTCTTCAGCGATCATCATTGGGAATGTACACCGCAGAACTTCTTACAAAGCTCTAGCTTGTCTCGTGTCACCACCTTGGTCATCATATCAGAAGCATTCTTCTCAGTATGGATCTTTTTCAGAGTCAACAACTTCTTCTCTATAACATCACGAAGCCAGTGATATCTCACATCAATGTGCTTTGTCCGTGCATGATGCATTGTGCTCTTGCTCAAGTCAATGGCACTCTGACTATCACAGAAAATAGTCTGGTCAATCTGAATCATCCCCAGCTCCCTTAGAAATCTCACCACCCAGAGAATTTCTTTTCCTGCTTCCGCTGCTGCAATGTATTCTGCCTCTGTAGTTGAAAGTGCAACACACTTCTGCAACCTGGACTGCCAAGATATGGCTCCCCTGGCAAAAGTGAAGATATACCCAGAAGTAGATTTCCTGTGATCTATATCACCTGCCATGTCAGCATCAACGAAGCCCTTTAGAACTGGTTCCGAACCACCAAACATCAAACACGTGTTGCTCGTGCCTCGTAAGTATCTGAAGATCCACTTGACCGCCTCCCAGTGATCTTTTCCAGGATTTGAGAGAAACATGCTCACAACGCCAACTGCATGAGCAATATCAGGACGGGTACACACCATTGTGTACATCAAACTCCCTACAGCAGAAGAATAGGGAATCCTTGCCATCTCCTCCTTTTCCTCATCAGTATATGGGCATGACTTCTTACTCAGCTTGAAGTGACCTGAAAGTGGAGTCCCCACGACTTTGGCTTTTCCCATGTTAAACCGCTCAAGTACCCGTTCAACATAACTCTGTTGTGACAACCACAACTTGCGCAGTGTCCTGTCACGTGTGATCTGCATCCCCAAAATATGTCGTGATGGTCCCAAATCCTTCATCTCAAAGGCTTCGGAAAGCTCTATCTTCAATTTTCTGATCAAACTGAGATCCTGACCCACTATCAACATGTCATCCACATAGAGTAGTAGAATAATGAACCTGTCATTGGGAAACCTCCTGATGTAGACACATGGATCTGTACTTGTCTTCTGGTACTCGTGACTCTGCATGAAAGAATCAAACTTCTTGTACCACTGTCTAGGAGCCTGTTTCAACCCGTACAAACTCTTCTTTAATTTGCAGACTAAGTGGTCTTTCCCCTTGACTTTAAAACCTTCTGGCTGCTCCATGTAGATCTCCTCTGTAAGGTCACCGTGAAGGAAAGATGTCTTCACATCCATCTGCTCAAGCTCCAGATCTAGACTAGCAACCAAGCCTAGAACCAATCTGATAGAACTCATCTTCACAACCGGAGAAAATATCTCATCAAAATCCACTCCTGGTCTTTGACCAAGGCCCTTGACAACAAGTCTGGCTTTGTATCTAATATCATTACCAGTGCCGTCATTCTTCATCCTATAGACCCACTTGTTCTTTAGTGCTCTCCGACCCTTGGGAAGTGCCACAATCTCATATGTGTCATTATTCTGCAAAGAATTCATCTCCTCCTGCATCGCCTGATGCCACTGTACTCTGTCTCTATGAGTTTGTGCCTCCTGAAAAGTCTCTGGCTCCCCCTGATCAGTAAGCAAGATATACTTAGATGCCGGATATCTGGATGAAGGATGACATACTCTGTCAGACCTCCTCAGCTGCTGCTCTGAGGACTCTGCCTGGTCCTGATCTTGCTCCCCCTGCCCAGAAGTCTCTTCCTGTGAAGTTGAATCACTCATCTGTGCGTCTGGAACTGGACCACTTGATGTGCTATCACTCTGCTGCTCATGGTGATTATGTTGCTCTTCTTCATCATCAGAAGACTGCACCTGTGAAGAAGCTGAATCATCCTAATACTCATCGTCTGAAGAACTGTCACCTGATCCCGCAGCCTCTGCATCAACAACCTCAGGCTCTGTCACTGTCTGACTCTCACAGAAAGTCACATCTCTGTGTCTGGTCATGGTCTTTTTCACTGGATCCCATAACCTATACCCAAACTGTTGATTTCCATAGCCAAGAAAGATACATGGCACCGCTTTATCATCCAGCTTTTGCCTCTTTTCCTTGGGAACATGAGCATATGCCTTGCATCCAAATACTCGGAGATGTGAGTAGGATGCATCCTTACCTGTCCATACATGCTCATGTATATCAAACCCCAAAGGAACTGATGGATATCGATTTATCAGATAGCAGGAAGTTCTCACTGCCTCACCCCAAAATGTCTTTGACAACTTTGTAGTCTTCAACATGCATTTGACTTTCTCGACAATAGTACGGTTCATCCTTTCCGCTGTACCATTGTGTTGTGGTGTGCCGGGCTCTGTCCTCTCATGCCGTAGGCCATGCTGCGTGCAGTACGCCTGGAACTCCCTGGAGGTGTACTCTCCTCCATTGTCCGTTCGGAGACACTTTAATTTTTCACCGGTCTCCCGCTCTACCATGGCATGGAACTTTTGGAAACATTGAAAAACCTGATCCTTGGTCTTCAGCAAGTAGACCCACACCTTCCTAGATGCATCATCAATGAATGTGACAAAATACTTATTGCCTCCCAGTGAAGCCATCTCAAACGGACCGCAGACATCTGAATGAACCAACTGTAGAAGCTTTGACTTCACCGCAGACCTTGTCTTGAAAGAAACTCATCGTTTCTTTCCTGTCTGACATGCATCACATGAACTGAGACCACTATCCTTGCTACAAGGAATCAACCTCTTCTTGGATAGAAGATTCAAGCCCTTCTCATTCATGTGTCCTAACCGTTTGTGCCATAGATCTGTCTGGTTATCCTCAACTGCATGTATACTGCCGTCTCTAAGTACTTTGAGCTTGGTCTTGTATAATGTGCGAGACAGTTTGCCACGTACAATAACTAAAGCCCCTTGGTGATCTTGCATTTTCCGCCACCAAAATCAAGATGACAACCTTCTCTATCAAAGAAAGAACCAGAGATCAAACTCAGCCGCAAATCTGGAACGTGACGAACATCCTTCAGCGTGAGCGTGCAACCAACACTTGTCTGAACACAAATGTCACCAATCCCGACAATTCTAGAGAAGCTGGAATTTCCCATGTTCACCCTCCCAAAGTCTCCCCTCCTGTATGAAGTGAAGAACTCCTTACTTGGTGAAGCATGATAAGAAGCTGCAGTATCCACCACCCACTCAGAATCATCCTCATCAGCATGCAAACACTGTTCTTGGACTGTTAAGACCACATCGTCATCATCGCACCTATCATCTGAGATCGTCGCTGTAGTATTCTTGTCGTCATCTTGCTTGTCTTTGGCTTCAGACCCATGTTTCTTTTTCCAAATCTTGCAATCTCTTTTGAAGTGACCTGGCTTGCCGCAATGGAAGCACCCTCTACCATTCTTTGACTTGGATCTACCACGAGACTTCTCGCGGTCTTGGGATTCACCGCGGCTCTTAGATATACCACGGTCTCTCACTCTATCAACGCCTCTGCCCTCTGTGAAGTGCACCTCTGATCCACTGTCGCCTGAGGCTCGTCGTCGAGTCTCTTCATTCAGTACACTGCTCTTCACCTGGTCAAGTGTCAACTTGCCCTCTTGTGCAGAATTGCTGACTGTCACTACGAGTGTCTCCCAACTGTCCGGTAGCGATCCTAGAAGAAGTAGAGCCTGAAGTTCATCATCAAGAACCATCTTCATGAACCCCAACTGATTTACAAGGCTTTGGAATTCATTCATATGCTCGGCGATGTTTGTACCATCCCGGTACTTGAGGTTCACCAACTTTTGGATCAAGAAAACTTTATTTGTGGCAGCCTTCCGCTCATATAACTTCTTGAGCTTTTCTCACAGATCTTTGGCATTGGTCTCTTCTGAGACGTGATGGAATACGGAGATGTCGAGCCACTTCCGCACTGTTCTGACGGTTTTCCTGTTTAGCTTCTTCCAATCTGCATCAAATGTAGTCTCTGTCTTTTGTCCCTCTATCGGATCGTATAGATCTTTGCAATCGATAATATCCTCCATCTTGGGTTTCCAAATCTACCAATTTATGCTTGTCAACTTTATCATCGTCGCATCTTCATCTTTCCCCATCTGGACTTGTATCTGCAACCTCGCTCTGATACCACTTGTTGGGGATGTTGTACCGATACAGTCCCTGATGTGACGAAAAGTTGTCACGGAAGCGCTACCAACAAGCGTATAAAACCCAAAGAAGAAAAACACCAGATTTAACGTGGAAAACTCTCCCCTCAATAAGGAGAGAAAAACCACGGGGCAATCCCGCTAATAAGCACTATGTAATAAAATTACAACTCACACCTCCCAGATTTAATTACCCCTAAATCCGGGTAGCAACCGCCAACCGCTACTTTGCTTCAAGACAAAGTCACTGGCCCTCTCTTATAAACCAAGAGAGCTTCTCTACGAGTTGTTCTTGTTCTCTGGCACCCTCTACCACAGAAGGCACCAACAAGCAACTGGAGAACTCACACCTCAACCGGTGGATGATCCAAAGGCCTCCCCAGGGGCCTCTATTTATAGGCCTCCATGCATGTGATTGCAACCAGGAATTCTAGTCCTAGTTCGAATCCTAGTCCAACTGCATGTTGCACATAGGAAGTCATATTCAAGATTTGACTCCTATTAGGATTGGTAGTACAAACCAACCCTCCCATGTCTAAATCCCACTAAGACATGGGATGGATTATATTCCTAATCCCAACATGTAGCTTTTTACTTTGGCGTAATAATCCCTTTGCCCGCCATTGTGCGCTTCCGTTGCGGCTGTACACTTATACTTTTACTTTTCAGTCATGGGACAATAGCTTGGATTTTATACTGGTTCAGTGATGCCGACCACGCCGTGTCGAAAGTTCTAAAACGTTACTGTTTGTTTTCTGTACATCAACCCTTGTCCTCTAAAAACTTCAGACGTTGTGCCCAATGCTTTGTGGTTGTTTCAAAAACTGAAGTTAAATTACTTTGAATCATCATCTTACTTTGTCATAAGATATTTATATGTATATATGTAAAAGAAACGGATAAGGGATCAATAGTGATCAAACCTTTCCATGACAAGCATTTACACAGTCAAAGAACTGATTGTTACTGACACATAAAACCAACACACAATGTTCTTACCAATCACAAAATAATAATGACTTCACACAATCATCACCTATGAATGCATCTTCTCCATTATTGATCTCCATACCTCCAACGGCAAGTATGATTTCAATAATTTGCTATTGTTGTAATTTAAAATTGCACTTGTAGCATGGTCAGTGGTAAACACATTTACTCCTGAGCCATCGTTATGAGATGACAAACAAATCAATAGATATCCAACGTTGTCAACTTGAATAGTGTACACAGATTTCTTTCTAGCATAATTGACATGGTTCAAGCGGACATGCACGTTAATTTAAGATGATTGCATTGTGGATTCATCCATCGTTGCTTCATTTTGTTCACAGTAATTTCTTGAATATGAATGCATATATTTTATACTTGATGCTTTGCCGCGGGATCGGTAATTATTATGTTATTTTATCATTAAGTAATTTTGAATATAATTACTTATAGTGAATAAAGTTTTCAATTTAGGAAACTACATAGTGTCTCACCAAAGTGAGTCTAATGACATACTTGAGAACAACTTCACATAGTGAGTAGGTAACTTTGAATTACACACTTTGTGATATGATGGACATGTTTTTAGATGCATAAAATATATTACTCAAAGGTTAAATATTTTATTATTCTAATGTGTATCTTTTATTGTTGTGGTATGTAACCAACATTTTAAATAATCCTACTCAGTATTACAAATTCATCCAAAGATAATTTGTATTGACTGACTGTGATTAGTATTATAGAAGCAAATAAAGTAAACCACAAAATTCACTTCTATATTTTGGTTGTGGTTTTAATATGAATTTTTATTATTGCAGTTATTTTCTCATCTTTGTATGGTGAAAATAATGATATTTCAAACCTCAATGGTTCAAATATTAATGAATGGAAAGAAAATGTCATGTTTACATTAGGGTGTATGGACTTAGACTTAGCTTTCTGAGTGAAAAAATACAACCACTTATAGAGGAAAGTACTGCTGCTGAAAAAAGTCAATTATGATAAGCGAGAACGTTCTAATAGGCTTAGTTT
Source organism: Alisma plantago-aquatica (assembly GCA_963693085.1). Taxonomy (NCBI): domain Eukaryota; kingdom Viridiplantae; phylum Streptophyta; class Magnoliopsida; order Alismatales; family Alismataceae; genus Alisma; species Alisma plantago-aquatica. Next base: position 850,103,861 of record OY856412.1, read on the forward strand.
GCTGCTTATACAAGCACATGTGGGAAAGCATATTAGGCGGTCTATTCCTACTTATGAATTGGCAAAAGACTTTTTAAAAGCAGTGGAGGAACAATATATTTCTTACAGTAAGTCTAGGGCTAGCACCTTAATGGGTAAGATGTGCTCGATGAAGTACAATAGTTCTTGTGGGATCTGTGAACACATCATGGAAATGAGAGATATTGCCACACAACTCAATGAGTTGGAGTTATCCATCTCTGATGCATTACTTGTTCATTTCATTTTAACTTCCTTGCCTAGTCAATATGGATCAATCAAGGTCTCTTACAACACACAAAATAAAAAATGGTTAGTAAATGACTTAATGGTCATGTGTGTCTAAAAAGAAGAGAGACTTAAGAATGAAGAGGTCCCTACTGCACATTTAAGCACCCATGACAAGAATAGCCACAAGGGTAAAGGAAAAATGATAGGAACTACTCCTATATCAGGTGGAGTGTCCAAGTCAGGAGATGGCAAGGCTGGAGAAAGCAAGGCTAATATGAAATGCTTCTTATGCCCCAAGAAAGGAAATGCTAAAAATGACTGCTTTAAGTACAAGAAATGGTTGGAAAAGAAAGGTATAATATCTCTTGTTTCATATGAATGCCATCTTTTAAATGTTCCATTATATAGTTGGTGGCTTGACTCTGGTGCCACTGTGCACATTTCTAATACAATACAGGGATTTCTAAATCAAAGGAAACCAACAGAGCGTGAAAAAGTCCTTTATTCAGGAAATAAATTGGGCTCTCGCGTAAAGGCCGTTGGCACATGCAGATTAATCCTTGACAATGGAAAGTTGTTGGACTTAGAAAATACTTTTTATGTACCAAACTATAGTAGAAATTTAGTCTCTGTATCTTGATTAGACAAATTAAACTATGGTTTCATTCTTTAAAATGGACAATTATCATTGTATAATAACTCCAGTTTAATTGATACTTGTGTTTTAGTTAATGATCTCTATCAAATTAAATTAAGCCCTCATTTTGAGAAATCTTTTACAGTCCAACATAATACTATTGGTAATAAACACACATTGTTAGATGAGCAATCATCACTTCTTTGCCACGGAAGGTTGGGACATATTTCCAAAGAAAGAATCTAAAGATTAGTAAAGGAGGGAATTTTAGGACCCTTAGACTTTACTGATTTTGGAATGTGTGTTGAATGTATAAAGGCTAAGAAAACCAACACGTCTAAAAAGGGTGCCAACATGAGTAATGGAACATTAGAAATAATTCACACGGATATTAGTGGACCTTTTCCACCTTGTTTTACAGGAGAAAAATATTTTGCAACCTTTATCGATGACTATTCACGATATATGTTCCTATACTTATTAAACGACAAAAGTGAGGTTTTTCAAGCCTTTAAGAACTTTAAGGTTGAAGTGGAGAAACAATTAGGTAAATTGAGGAAGTAGAGACTATGTCTTATACCTCTACTTATTCTCGACTATGTCTTTGAAGATATGTTCCTCTACTTATTCTCGACTATGTCTTATACCTTACTTTGAAGATATTGATCTTTTATCTTTTTCACAAACAATGGATTGTGATAATTCCTCTAAGTGGCTTGATACCATGAAGGAGGAACTAGCATCCATGGATAAGAATTAAATATGGGACCTTGTGCCTTTACCAAAGAGCATTAAACTTACTAATTGTAAATGGGTCTTTAAGACCAAAAGAAACTCAAATGGTGAAATTGAGAGGTACAATGCTAGATTAGTTTCAAAGGGGTTCACACAAAAGGAAGGCATCGATTACAAAGAGACCTTTGCTCCAGTCTCATAAAAGGACCCCTTTAGAGTAATCATGGCCCTAGTGGCTCATTTTGATCTTGAGCTATACCAAATGGATGTGAAAATGGTATTTTTGAATGAGGATTTATCTGAAGAAGTCTATATGGAACAACTAGAAGGTTTCATTGATGATTGTAGAAGTCATATGGTTTGTAAACTAAAGAAATCAATTTATGGACTTAAACAAGCATCTAGACAATGATATATAAAGTTTAACTTCATTATATCAACTTTTGAGTTTCAACCTAATATCGTTGATCGATGTACATACCTCAAAGTCAGTGAGAATAAGTTCATAATATTGATTCTTTATGTTGATGACATTATACTAGCAAGTAATAACTTTGGCATGTTACATGAGACCAAAGAGTTTCTTTCTTCTAATTTTGAGAAGAAAGATATGGGTGAAGCCGTGTATGTACTCGGTATGGAGATTCATAGAGACCGAGCTAACGACATACTTAGAATATACTAGAAGACTTATATATCTCAAGTTTTAGAGAAGTATGGAATGAAAAATTGTTCACGTGGAATTGTACCTATAGTTAAAAGAGATAAATTTAACTCCAAGCAGTGCCCTAGTAATGATATTGAAAGGAATGAGATGAGAAAATACCGTACACATCTGCAGTTGGGAGCTTACAATATCTTCAAACATACATGCAGTCTGGCATTACTTTTTCTATTGGAATGCTTGGTCGTTACCAAAGTAACCCGGACATTGACCATTGGAGAGCTGTGAAGAAGGTGATGCGCTACCTGCAAGGGACAAAAGACTACATGCTTACATATAGAAGGACAAACCACCTTGAGGTTACAGGATATTCAGATGCATATTTTGCTGGCTGTCTAGATAGTAGGAAGTCTACAACATGCTATCTCTTCCTACTAGCTGGTGGTGCAATATCATGGAGGAGTATCAAGAAAAAGACTACGACTTCATCTACCATGGAAGCTGAACTTATAGCTTGCCATGAAACATCATCACATTCAATATGGCTTAAGAATATAATACAAGATCTTAAAGTTGTGGATACAATTCATAAGCCAATATAGATATATTGCGATAATGAAGCTGCAGTCACTTTTGCTAATAATGATAAGAGCACCACTGCATGCAAACATCTAGACATAAAGCTCTATGTTGTTAATGAGCCAGTTGACAACAAGTTGATAGTGATTGATCGCATTGGTACACAGTATATGATTTCAGATCCTCTTACAAAAGGACTAGCTCTAGGGTTGTATACATCTCATGTAAAGAATATGGATCTGAGAAAATCATTTGATGTGTAATGATTAATGTGATTTGACAATGTAATATTTAATGTGTAATCATATATTTAACTCACTATTTCTGTTTCAATACTAGTTATGACCGAATGTCTGTTTTGACAGAGAATAAGTTTGTGGTCAACTTATTCATAAATTTATCTCACTACATATAAGACATTTAGATATTATAGTGCATAGAAGGGAGAGCCCACTTATTGGGTATCAATCACTATGACTCATATTATTCACTTATATGAATGTGTTTATGCTAAGCATCAATGGAAAATAAACAAATATTATTGCCATCACATTTGAGCCAAGTGGAAAAATGTTAAATCCTATTTAGTGTGGCCCAAAATTAATAAATATATATTATCTGTACACTTTTCTGAAAGGATGCATTTGTTGTGGTTATGTGGAGATACCATAACCACCGTGTCTCTTCACGATGGTTGAGGAGATAACACACGATATTATAAATAAGAATTGACCCTCTCTGTGTGGGTTTTTACGGCGACCAGAATCCCATCTTACCGAGAATCCATAAAGAGAGAGAAACGTTGTCCCCTGAAAGAAAACTTACGGTTACTCCGTTCGCCTCTCGCTTTCACTTTTCATTTGTAGACTGTTCGGCACCGCCTAGGCATCCTGGAATACTCCCTTCATCGCTGTTGATTACTTCAAGCGAGGAACAAGATCACTCCGGTGGAAACTTCCTTGAATCCGAGTATGGTTACTCTATCACTCGTATCACAATTTCTTGCAGAAAACTCGACCAACGAGGGAAGAAATGTGTTTTCTATAGGACAGAGTCCTATAGAAACTCCATAGGACCCAATCAGATTGCGTTATACTGGAGAATTTGCGTTTTTCTCTCCTTATTTTTTGTAGGGGGTTGGGCTTTAAAGATGAGTGAGAAGGGGTTACTTCATTGTGATTGGTTGTCCTATACAAAAAGTATAAGACACCGTCCTATAATATCCGCTACCGCAAGGGAAGACCACCACGAATCAAGAAGACCACGTGTGGATTTTCCAGCTCAAAGCCGCGTGTCATACATGGTACATGCATCACGAACAGCGCGTGGTATTTATGTTTCTTGCGCCTCAATATTTGTTAAAAAATGTCTACAATTCAACTCACCAACTGACAATTGCTTTGTCGTCGTCGAGTTGTAGCTTGTTAGAACTTTTGAAAAGAAAAAAAAAGAAGTATTTGCTTATAGCCGGCTTGGAGCCATTTTCTAGTCTCCTTTCGGTTTCAGCTCGATTCTTTGGTGTGTGTATGTTTTGATGGAAGCAAGAGTGGTTGCACTTTATCAATGACAGCAGCACGCGCGTATGATACTCATCTTCAGAATGTATGTCAAATCGTCAACGGCCACATGTCAACAAATGAACAGCTGGCAATAAAGAATAGCGTTGGTTTGAATTCGTATGTATGTAAGGTTGTGTGAAGGTCGTATTACATAATTTGCGCTGCACGGCTCGTAGCTAGCTAGCTTCAAACTGGCAAGAATGAAACAAAAAAAACGAAGCTATGTCTATCTCTCGGTATGTATAATGTATATAACTATCTATGAACAACAGAGTGAAATTGTAACAAAGAATCAAATACGTGTGTTCTATATGATCTGTGAAGGATTCGATTATGTAAATCAACTAAGACAACAAATGATTCGATTAGATTTTCGTTACATAACTTCACCAAATACAAGAATGAAGTGGTCATAGATCATTACTATAATTTTTATAATGGTGTTTCCAATAGACACCTTTATAACCAAAATTAAGGTTTAAGATGTATGTTCACCAAATTCCTTTAAGGGTAACATTGAATAACATATGTAGTGGTTCAAATCAAAATCTATCATTATTAAATAACATAATATGATTGAAATTTTGTGAGAACTTTACTATTAGAATTCGTAGAAATTGCGAGATCTAGAACATAATAGTTGAATTATTGTAGCACTTTTTTAGTGTGTGATGGTGTGTAGTTTATGTGAAGAATGGACACTTTGGTCCCTATTTTCTTACGTTTGAGTTGAAATCCACCCTTATATATGGGAAGCTTTGTGTGTTGTTGTTCAAAAGAACTTGAGAAGGAAATGATGGACTACACACACGTGCACACAATCATGCTATGCTTGGCGAGCCTAGGCTCGGGCCTTGAGAGAATAATATTCATTTTTCTTTGGGGGGGGGGGTTAGGTCTAGAAGCTTTTTTATTCATCTTGCCTTCTTCTTACAAGAAAAACAAAATTCACATGACAATAACTATCCCATTTGTAGAGTTAAACATGGTAATAGTCTGTTCCTTTTTATACTACAAAGATACGAAATTGATTTCCCCCCCTCTAACTGGAAATGTATTTGACATGTATTTGAGTGATACATCCAAATGATAACACATGTTCCACTGCCCAATGCTCTAGTAGAATTTTAGGAATGATAACTAACACCACATACTACCACTAGCCTTAATTGCACACTTTGTTCTCACTCACACACAAGCCATGAAACTTTCTGACTAGTCACCCATCTTAGTAATACTCCAAGCCAAGCACACTTAACATTGGAGCTATTAGTGATGGAATTCCTAAAAAGGAGGTGTACCCTGGTGATATGAGTAGTCAAATCATTCCTTTAAGATTATTTTATCTGAGGTCTCAACTCCTAAGATGTTACACAAATGGTTAAGAAGTACCCAAGTTCTTATACTTAAGCAGGATAGATTGTATTTGTGAAGCCAAAATTATATTTGAAAATATATTTTTTTCGATCTGCATACAACCAATTAACACCATGTTCAAGTATAAGCTATCTATGATCAATTACATATAATGTAAATTCACAATTCATTTCTTTATACTTTTAACTCAGAAATTTCCGATCATATGGTAAAGAACAATTTAGTAAGAATTTCATAAATTGACCTCCATGATGGTGAGGGTTAGATACACTTTAGTTAACTCTTTTCAATGTTGTACAAGCAGTTGAAGTGAAACAATAATATTCTTCCTTCTCTTATTGATGCATTCAACTGTAATTTTTGTTGCTCATCAATCCTCTTCAGGTGAGTGAGGTGTAATCAAAGTTTGATCAGCAAAAAGTGTGTAGCTTGACCATGTGAATGTTCTATCTATACAGGAGATAGAGCAAACACCTGCTTGCACTAGGGCCATATTTTATATATGCCAAGTCTTACATGGACAATCCTATATGAGAATCAATTTTGATCTTCATTAATTTATTTGTGATTCATCTACTGCTTAGATGGTTTAATACTTCTTGTTGAATCTTATCTTATCGCTAATTTCATTATTTCAAAGAAGAGTTGGGAGGGGTACGTCCATTGGAATATATGTAATCTGAACTGTATCTAGAAACATAAATGAAATCTCAAGCAACGATCCTGGGTCAATGTTGTGACATTATTCAGATTCTTTTTAACCCAAGTCATTGATGTGATACACCGTTCGAACAAAACGTTATTTAACTAAACTAATTGATGCGGAAGCGTTTCGTTAGCAGTGGAATTACTGAAAATCACTAAAAATTAAAACTTTTTGCACCGAGATTCACAAACTGTAAAACTCTTTCATAAAGAAACAAAGTAAGTTATTTACAAGATGATCCATCAATACATCTCTGTATCAACTCAACTCGAGAGTCATAACATTGACTGCCCTATTAAACTGTACATGTGCAGTGTACAAAAATCTCGAGGCATCGAGCCAAAAATCTCAGATCTACATCAAACTATCTACTGACTCCTAGGACCTGAGAGTACAAAGACGACACATAGGACTCTCTACATACAGATCCTAATAGACAGTGTCTCCACCTGAAGATCACTGCTGTCCTTGTTGTTGATGCTGCTGCTGCTCACCCACTGAAGGGTTTCTTCTTCCTCGGCGTCTACCTAAAAAGTTGAATCCCACGGGGGTGATACAATTGAAAATTGTCCCAGTGAGAGATATAACTCTCCACCAGAAGCATTGTTATTGCTGATAATAGAATAGCACTGAGCAGTAAAATTATAAATATTCAACAACATATAATTCATTGAATAAGATATGCAGAGCAATATTCTCTATGCAATCATTTCAATTAAAACTTGATTAAGAAGCAAGCCATTCATTTAATAAGGAATATGAAGAACATGTATATTAATTATCCAACTAGAACATATTAAACAATGTATCATCAAACATTGATTCTCGTAGTTCAACCCTAAGCAAATATACTACACGGCTGATTACATTTTACAAACATACTTATGCCCTGAGGAGATGAGGTATACCGCTCATACTCCAACCGACCATTGCAAAATCAAAATCAGTACCATACATAGGTCATCAGAAGAGCCAGATTTCTATGACCTCATCTTCCTCAGTCAGTGTGAGGAACAACATGTAGGACATCTTGTGTCTCTGCTAAAATAGCTTTCCGGGGTATTCTGGCAACTTCACTATTAGAGTTATAGTGGCATGCTGTACTCTCTTCGCCATCGAGGGATTTCTTGTTTATCTCACATCGATGTGGCATTAACATCATCATCGAGAGATTAGTGATACATCATCCCGGCATATACATATAATGAAGGATTGAGGGATTTAATGTTTATCTCACATCAATTCCTCCATTAGGACGTAAGGATATTCACGTCCATAACCCCCACACACTCAAAAGTATGCTCTCCAGAAGTTCCCTTAGGAAAACCTATTTCACCATCATCCAACTTCTGACGATGATGGATCTATGGTCAGAGATCTACATGATATCATTTCACTTGATTATTTAAGTACATTACAACATTCTTTTAGTATCAGGCATGTTTTCAAGCATAAACATTATAACTGATGCCATAAAGAAAGAGTACTATTTTATCAAGTTCATTTCACAACTTTATAAACATTGGGATCTCAATCCCTTATCATCAAATCACTTGTTACCACCTTAACAGGTAACACAATGCCATCAAGTTGTTTGACAGTGTAAACATAATAGTAGCAATGCAGGTATTTCTCTTGGCTCATACAGCCTGTCAGTCTCTTTTGTTACCTTTTTGCTAGGCAACATAGAATATCATTGCTTACAAAACTTATAAAGTACTTTCATTAAACAAAGCATCATAGCACTCACCTGGATATTTTCAATATCTCATAAAACATGCATGATTAGTACAGATGATAACAGATACATTTATTTCATATCAACACAATGCAAAATAATGATATCATCACTATTCAAGGGTTGCACCCCTATTCCCTTATTAGGGTAGGGTTTCCCTTTTCATTTCAATTAGGGTTAGTCCTCCCCTAAACTCAATTAGGATTAATAACTTATTATTTCATTATCCAATCATAGAGCTTCATGCTATAAAGCATAACCCAGAATTAGGGTTTCACACTTTCATATACTTATTTGGAATTAGGGTTTACTATTCACATTGCATCACCCTTGATTATGGTTCATGTTCAACATACCCTGAATTAGGGTTTACTATCACCCTAGGTTAGGGTTTACTATTCAGCCCAAGTAGGAGTGATCATCAAATTACCTTGAATTAAGGTTTATCATGTCATCACTATGAATTGAGATCATACCATCACCATGTATTAAGATTGCTTCCAATAATACCCTCAGTTAGGGTTATGATTCATTAACCTTCATAATTAGGGTTTCATGATCTCACTATCATGGATCATACCCTAATTAAACATCTATTCATAATAAAAGTCCATTACATAATTAACATTTATGTAGATAATCCTTTCTCTCCCATCCTTTATAGGATGATGTTTACTTCAGCCTTGATTAGGCTAAGTCAACTCAACATGAAAGACAATTGACATCATGGGTTATGTCATTATCATTATGATAATTAAGGATTGATTATTCCAAGGGTACTAATCACCTTACCCCATTAAGATTTCATTACTATAATCATCTTTGATTTCATCATGTATTGGTCAATTGATCAACTTGTCCCTTGACCACTTTAAATATCCATGCGGTTTTGGTTAATTATTCACCAAACGATCCTGGATACAAGGACCCCAAACAATCTTGACCACAAATGTCCAAACGGTATAAGACCGTTTAGACCTCCATGCGGTCTTGCACAACCTCTGAAACCGTTTGGTGAAATAGGTGGTGAAGACCGTTTGCCCAAAGTTGACTTTTGAAACCGCATGAACTTGATCGATTTGGAAACCGCATGAACCGAAACGGTTTGGGATCGTTTGGTCCCAAACAGTCTTGAGACCATTTGGACTCAAACGGTCTTGAGACCATTTGGTCCAAACCCCCTCAAAACTGCAAGGACCAAAAAGGGTCTCAACCACCTCAATCTATTTAGGGTTTCCAAGATCGATTCCTTCAATGATTGTAATCATGATATCACTCATCAATTGGACTTGTCACCACACTTCAATTAAGTTAATTAGGTCAACCTTCAACGGATTTGACCCTCAATTAATCATCAATTAGGGTTTGAATCAATTGAATTAGGGTTTGGGAACGTTGATCCTTCAATGTTGATTATTGTTGAACCAATTACTTGAAACTATTGAATTACTATCCAAATTGGGCATGACCTGACCCCAAACGGTCTTGAGGTCGTTTGGATGACCTCCAAATGGTCTTGAGACCGTTGTCCCAAGTCAACATCAAAATTCAAGCCAACCATTTAGGGTTTGGTTCATTGGGTTGATCATCATATCAACATTTGATTGCTCTTCAACATAGCATCATTAGATCTTCAATCACCTAACCATAGTCAACCCTAGACCTCCAAACGGTCTTGGGTGACCCCCAAATTGTCTTGGGATCATTTGGATGACCTCCAAATGGTCTTGAGACCGTTTTCCCATCACATCATCACTAACCATGTCATTCAATTAGGGTTTGAATCCTAGGATTGGTTGCCAAATCAGCAATTGATTATACTTCAACTTAATATCTTTGGACCTTCAATTGCTCAACCATACTTAACCCTAAACCCCCAAACGGTCTTGGGTGATCACCAAATGGTCTTGAGACCGTTTGGGTCAATCAACCCAAGTTTCAAACTCAATCAATAATCAAATCAACACTTAACCCGATTAGGGTTTTGGTGATTGTTGGACCTTCAATTAGTGAACCAATTGAAGTTAATTAATAATTATTGATGGAGAATTGACCTACATTATTATCAACAGGTCTCCAAATGGTCAACGCTTGGTCAAAGCCACCAAACGGTCTTGGACCGTTTGCTTCTATGCGGTTTATTAAAACCGTTTGCATTCAAACGGTTTGAAACCGTTTGCTCCCAAACGGTTTGGGAAACCGTTTGAGCAACAAAAGCAAACCGTTTGGTAAAGTAACTTTTTGGATATTTATCTAGGATGATTTCACCTTTGTATTCCTCTATTCTACCAAGAACTGTTGCTGTTCTTCACGAAAATTATAGCAAGAACTCACAAGAGTATCAAAGGAAGAAAAGTTACCAACGATTTTTATAGAGAAGAGTGCAATACTAATGCTTAGGAGTTAGAGTTATAAAACCCGCCTCTAGAACTTATCCAAAGCTCCACGATCCACGACTTTAATGGTGGATGGAGTTCCAGTAGTTGTCCAAGGTCCGTCCTTCAACTTTTGGATGAACAAGATGGCTAGAATTGGAAATCGTGTGAAGAAAACCAACAATTAACCATTGTTTTATGGTTTCCACCATGAATATGAGGTAGATGATAATCCAAACTTACCATCAGGTTTGGTCGCCCTTCCTCTGCTCCAAAGCTCTTCCTTGGTCGGCCAAAGCAAGGTGAAAAGAGAAAGAAACTAAGGGAACGATTCTCATGTGTATTGCAAAAGATATACATAAGAGATATGTATATGGGTTTTTAAGGAAATAGAATAAAGAGAGTTATCTTCTTTAATTCCAACTAATTTCCACCAAAGCTTCCTTCATTCCTTGGACACGAAGCCACCCTATATTTCCTTGCAAAAATTTCCCATTATCCAAGAAATAATGGAAAAGGAACTAAGCACCTTTATTAGTTTTATATTAATATCCATCCTTTTATTGGATATTGCTTTATATTATATTAATGTGAATGGCTTCCACTCAACCAAGATCTTTTTGTGCCCAAGCATGGAAAAATCTTGTCCAAACTATAGCAAACACATCCCTCAACTTTTGGTTGAAGGGCTCCTTAATTAATATATTTCTTTTTGCACTAAATTATATTAAAGAGCCATTTGTGCTTAAATCTTGATTACTTTAATGTCAAGATTCTCTCTCCTACAAGATAATTCAAATGAGGCGCCCTTCTCATTTTATTCACTCTACTTAATTACAAGAAACATGATAGACCCTCTAGAAGTGGTATTTTGCATAATGAACCCTAGGTTTTGGGTAATTTGCACATTACACCAAAACTAGGTTTTAATGTACAGGGATTGCTCTACAAGCTTTATTTTGGTGCCCACGCTTGTGGAAACCATACCACTACATCATATTCATTCATATGATGTCTCAACATCAGAGGAACATCTTATTATGTGCAATTTTCAAGTTAACCCCTCAAGCTTGGGTAATTTGCACTTTAGTCCAAAAGTAACTAAACAATGTTTCAACATTATTCAAAAAGGACTGAAATTGAAATATAAGTTCCTCAAAAGCCTTAATTACTTTCAAATGTATAAGAGCAAGCATCTAATCAACTTAATTAGGCAAAACACCTAGGGTTAGTACATAACCCAGGTCAGGGATGTTACAAATTATCCACCCCTTACAAGGATTTCATCCCCAAAATCATCAACAAAACATTTTAAGAGAAAAGAGTAGGGTATTTCCTTCTCATCTCTTCCTCTAGTTCCCATGTAGCTTCTTCAACACCATGGTGATTCCAGAGGACTTTCACAAGACTAATGTCTTTCTTCTTTAGCTTCTTGATTCTTCTATCGAGAATCAACACAGGTCCTTCAATATAAGATATATCATCGTTCAATTCTACTTCCATAGGCCGCAGAACTGTCTCTGTGTCAGGATGACATTTGCTTAGCATGGAAATGTGGAACACTGGGTGCAACTTTTGTAGCTCAGGTGGTAATTCTAGCTTATAAGCTACCTTTCCAACCCGTTCAATGATTGGATAAGGCCCCATAAATCTAGGAGCTAACTTTCCTTTCCTTCCAAATCTAAGAACTCCCTTATAAGGTGAGACCTTGAGGTACAATCTGTCTCCAACCTGGAATTCTAAAGGTCTACGATGCTTATCAACATAAGATTTCTACCTGTCCTGTGCAGTCTTTAACTGCTGTTGTATTATTTTAATCTTCTCGGTGGTCTGCTGCACAAGATCAGGACCCAAAAGTTGATATTCACCAGTTTCATACCAACATAGGGGAGATCTACAATGTCTACCATACAAAGCTTCATAAGGTGTCATGTCAATGTTGTGTTGATAGCTATTGTTGTAGGCAAACTCTATCAAACTTAGATGCAGATCCCAACTTCCTGTAAACTGGAGGACACATGCCCTAAGCAAGTCCTCCAAGGTTTGTATAGTCCTTTCTGACTGTCCATCAGTCTGAGGATGAAAGGCTGTGCTAAACCTCAACTGTGTGCCTAAGGCTTTATGAGGTCGCTCCCAAAAACAACTCATAAACTGGGGACCCCTGTCATAAACAATGGTAACTGGGACCCCATGCAGCCGCACTATCTCATTTACATATAACTGTGCCAACTTCTCAGCAGAATAAGTTGTTTTGACAGGTAAGAAATGTGCTATCTTTGTCAACCTATCAACTATTACCCAGATGGAATCATGGCCTTTGGCTGTTCTGGGTAAACCAACCAAAAAATCCATGGTCACATGATCCCACTTCCACTGTGGTATGGGTAAAGGCTGTAGTGTTCCTGCCAGCTTCTGATATTCAGCTTTAACTTGCTGACATACTGGACACCGCATAATGAACTCAACAACATCCTTCTTCAATCCATGCCACCAATACATATCTTTCAAGTTATAATACATCTTGGTGCTTCCTGTTTGCATAGCATACATCGAAGAATGAGCTTCTTCCAGGACTAACTTCCTCAAATTATCAACATCTGGTACTATCATCCAACCATGATAACAAGCTACTTGATCATCCAAATCATGGAAACCATCTTGTTTTTCACTACCATACTCTGATCTAACTACTGAACTACAACATCAGCTTGTTGTGCCTCCTTAATCTGTTGTCTCAGCGTAGGTTTTATGTGCATATCAGCTAACAACCCGGATAACAATGATACTTTTAACTATACATTGTCTTGCCTTAAAGAGATAAGCATATCCCTCCTAGAGCACACCAAGGAATTCAGCTGTGCTCTATCTAAGGCTGGTGTTGTTGATTTCCTACTCAAAGCATCAACAACTACATTGGCCTTCCCTGGATGATAATCAATTTTACAATCGTAGTCCTTGATTAACTCCATCCAGTAGCGTTGCCTCATATTAAGCTCATGTTGAGAGAAGATATACTTTAGGTTCTTATGGTCTGTGAAAATCTAGAATGTCTCTCCATAAAGATAATGTCTCCAGATCTTCAAAGCATGGATTATAGCAGCTAGTTCTAGGTCCTGTGTCGGATAATTCTCCTCGTGTTTCTTAAGCTATCAAGAAGCAAAAGAAATCACTTGTTTATCCTGCATTAACACACATCCTAGTCCATTCTTAGAGGCATCACAGAAAACTATATACCCTTTCCCTTATTCAGGTAATACTAGCACATGTGCACTTGTCAGCCTTTCCTTAAATAACTGGAATGATTGCTGACACTTGTCATTCTAGGAAAAAGGAACATCTTTCTTGGTCAACTTAGTCAAGGGTAAGGCTATAGAACTGAAGTTATTAATGAACCTCCGGTAATAGCATGCCAACCCTAAGAAACTGCAGATCTCCGTTGGTGTTTTCAGCTGCTCCCACTGCAAGAAAGATTCTACCTTTTTAGGGTCAACACGAATACCTGAAGCAGATATTACGTGTCCAAGAAAAGAAACTTCAGGTAACCAAAACTCACACTTGCTAAATTTAGCATATAACTTCTTCTCTCTTAGCAAAGTTAGAGCTTGACAAAGATGGTGCTCATGCTGTTGAGCATCTCTATTGTAGATCAAAATGTCATCTATGAAGACAACAACACACTGATCAAGAAAAGGTTGAAATATTCTATTCATGAGTTCCATAAATGCAGCTGGTGCATTAGTTAGTCCAAATGACATAACTGTGAACTCATAGTGACCATAACTTGTCCTAAAGGCAGATTTAGGTATGTCACTCTCCTTAATACACAGCTGATGATATCCCGACCTCAAATCTATCTTTGAGAAGACTGTTGCACCACACAACTGGTCAAAGAGATCATCAATCCTAAGCAAAGGATACTTATTCTTTATTGTTACTTTATTTAGTTGCCTATAATCAATGCATAACCGCATCGATCCATCCTTCTTTTTAACAAAGAGGACCGGAGCACCCCAAGGTGAAGTACTCGGTCGGATGAAACCTTTCTCAAGCAACTCTTGTAGCTAGTTCTTGAGTTCTGCCATCTCAACAGGCGCCATCCGATATGGTGTTTGTGCTATTGGTTGCGTGCCCGGGATTAGATTAATTTCAAAATCAATCTCTCAGGGCGGAGGTACACTTGGAAGTTCTTTAGGAAATACATCTTCAAATTCCCTGACTATAGGAACTTCAGCAGGATTAGGACTCTCCATAGTGGTATCTACCACATGGGCCAAGAATGCATAACATCCTTGCCTCATCAACTTCTCTGCAACCATAGCTGACACAAGATAGGTTGGAAGAATCTTTCTATCTCCCTGAAAGATCCATGTGTCACTATCATCAGTGAACACAGCTTGCTTGGACTCACAATCCAAGATAACCTTATACCTTTCTAAGGTATCCATACCAAGGATTATATCAAACCCATGTATCTCAAGTGGTATAAGATCCACTTGAATGCAATGTTCAGAAAAGAAAAGAATGCAGGGAGAACACATCTCCCACAACACAGCAGATCCCATCAAAGGAGTTTCTAACTTCAAACTCTCTTCCCTATGACCAACCATCATATTGTAGTCAAGAATCACTCTTCGAGTGATAAAGGAGTGCGTAGCACCCAGATCAATCAAAACAGATACGACGCAGTATGTAGACATATTAGAATAAAACAACTTCATCTGACCTGTCACAACCCAAGGTTTGATCACTGCATCAGGTAGATTCATCACATAGAATCTCGCTGTTGCCTGTGGTTGATTCAGTGGTCGATGACTGGGTGTCAATGATCCATCTTGGGATGCTTGCCCACGTCCTCTAGCGCCACCTGGAAACTGTCTCCTTTGAGATCCTTGCTGACTCTGCCTTTGAGGTTGAGTCACACTCGCCTCTCTGGCTCTGCAATCCTTCATCAGATGTCCCGCCTTTCCACGTATGAAACAACTTCTGATCCCTTGCTGTGGTCTGGATGGTCCTATAACTGACACAGATGCTGATCTGTGGGCTCCTTCTGGTGGTAAACTTCGTCCTCTACCCCTATTTGATGTCCACTGCGTCTGGGTACTAAATCTAGGTGGCGGTGTAGGTACGAAAAACCTCGGTTTCTTGAAACCTTTGGATGAGGATCCTTGGAACTGGGGATACACCTTCTTGTTCTTGGTCTGTCGCTTCTCCATCACAGACCTCTCTATTGTTCTGACAGACTCCACAAAAGTAGCAAATCTTTCCCTGTTCTCCAGAGCAGACACAGGGGTGGTCAACTCAATGTTTAACCCCTTCTCAAAATGTCAAATTCACTCTTCATCTGTGGTTGCCATATGCAGACAAAACCATAACAGCTCCATGAACTTAGCCTCGTACTTGCTAATGTTCATTGGTCCTTGCCTTAATCTCTCAAACTGAGAGATTTTCTCATCCAGGAACGTCTTAGGAAAGTATCTATTAACAAATTCTCGTCAATATACTTCCCATTCGATCTCCACACCTGGCCTTTTCCATTCCTCTATGGTCCACCAGTGGCCAACACTCCCTTTAAGAATATACACAACATGTCTAACCTTCTCAGCTTCTAGGATGTTTAGGATTCTAAAGGCATTTTCTAACTTTGTTAGCCACATGTCACCATCTGCTGGGTCAGCTGTCTCAACATATTCCGTGGCTCCAACACGGCATAGTCGTTCAAACATCTTGCCGACTCCTTGTCTTTCTTGAGGGGTAGGTGCCCTAGGTGCAGGTATGGGCATCCTATAAGTCATGTGGGTCATGACATCCATAAACTGCCCAAACATGGCTTGGAAGGCTGGGTTCCCTATGTCATCTTGATTGAACTGGGGTGGTTCAGGTATAGGTTCCTCCCTTCCTTGGTCTCTTGCACCTCCTCCGAGTGCAGTGACACTACTCTTTGCAACATGTTCCTCGTGTGATCCAGTCATCTTTAGTTTTCTCTTCTCCTCCTATATGAGCAGAAGACACTATCAGATAGACTGGAAGACACTAGAACAGACTCAACAACCTTAGTCCTATGTCTCTGTAGACTCAGCAAACTTAGAGCTCTAATACCACTAATTGTGATACACCGTTCGAACAAAATGTTATTTAACTAAACTAACTAATGCGGAAGCATTTCGTTAGCAGCGGAATTACTGAAAATCACTAAAAATTAAAACTTTTTGCACTGCGAATCACAAACTGTAAACCTCTTTCATAAAGAAACAAAGTAAGTTATTTACAAGCTGATCCATCAGTACATCTCTATATCAACTCAACTCGAGAGTCATAACATTGTCTGCCCTGTTAAACTGTACATGAGCAGTGTACAAAAATCTCGAGGCATCAGGCCAAAAATCTCAGATCTACATCAAACTATCTACTGACTCCTAGGACCTGAGAGTACAGAGACGACACATAGGACTCTCTACATACAGATCCTAACAGACAGTGTCTCCACCTGAAGATCACTGCTGTCCTTGTTGTTGCTGCTGCTGCTGTGGATGCTATTGTTGTTGCTCACCCACTGAAGGGTTTCTTCTTCCTCGGCGTCTACCTAAAAAGTTGAATCCCACGGAGGTGAGACAATTGAAAATTGTCCTAGAAATAGATATAACTCTCTGCTAGAAGCATTGTTATTGCTGATAATAGAATAACACTGAGCAATAAAATTATAAATATTCAACAATAGATAATTCATTGAATAAGATATGCAGAGCAATATTCTCTATGCAATCATTTCAATTATAACTTGATTAAGCAGCAATCCATTCATTTAATAAGGAATATGAAGAACATGTATATTAATTATCCAACTAGGACATATTAAACAATGTATCATCAAACATTGATTCTCGTAGTTCAACCCTAAGAAAATATGCTACACGGCTGATTACATTTTACAAACATACTTATGCCCTAAGGAGATGAGGTATACCGTTCATACTCCAACCGACCATAGCGAAATCAAAATTGGTACCATACATAGGTCATCAGAAGAGCCGGATTTCTATGACCTCATCTTCCTCAGTCAATGTGAGGAACAACATGCATGACATCTTATGTCTCTACTAAAATAGCTTTGCAGGGTATTCTGGCAACTTTGCTATTAGAGTTACAGTGGCATGCTGTACTCTCTTCGCCATCGAGGGATTTCTTTTTTATCTCACATCGATGCGGCATTAACATCATCATCGGGAGATTAGTGATACATCATCCCGGCATATACTTATAATGAAGGATTGAGGGATTTAATGTTTATCTCGCATCAATTCCTCCATTAGGACGTAAGGATATTCACGTCCATAACCCCCACATACTCAAAAGTATGCTCTCCAGGAGTTCCCTTAGGAAAACCGATTTCACCATCATCCAACTTCTGACGATGATGGGTCTACGGTCAGATCTCTACATGATATCATTTCACTTGATTATTTAAGTACATTACAAAATTCTTTTAGTATCAGGCATGTTTTCAAGCATAAACCATTATAACAGATGCCATAAAGAAAGAGTACTATTTTATCAAGTTCATTTTACATCTTTATAAACATTGGGATCTCAATCCCTTATCATCAAATCACTTGTTACCACCTTAATAGGTAACACAATGCCATCAGGTTATTTGACAGTGTAAACATAATAGTAGCAATGCAGGTATTTCTCTTGGCTCATACAGCCTGTCAGTCTCTTTTGTTACCTTTTTGCTAGGAAACATAGCATATCATTGCTTACAAAACTTATAAAGTACTTTCATTAAACAAAGCATCATAGCACTCACCTGGCTATGTTTAATATCTCATAAAACCTGCATGATTAGTACAGATGATAACATATACATTTATTTCATATCAGCACAATGCAAAACAATGATAACATCACTATTCAAGGGTTGCACTACTATTCCCTTATTAGGGTTAGGGTTTCCCTTTTCATTTCAATTAGGGTTAATCCTCCCCTAAACTCAATTAGGATTAATAACTTATCATTTCATTATCCAATCATAGAGCTTCATGCTATAAAGCATAACCCAGAATTAGGGTTTCACACTTTCATATACTTATTTGGAATTAGGGTTTACTATTCACATTGCATCACCCTTGATTATGGTTCATGTTCAACATACCCTGAATTAGGGTTTAGTATCACCCTAGTTTAGGGTTTACTATTCATCCCAAGTAGGAGTGATCATCAAATTACCTTGAATTAAGGTTTATGATGTCATCACTATGAATTGAGATCATACCATCACCATGTATTAAGATTGCTTCCAATAATACCCTCAGTTAGGGTTATGATTCATTAACCTTCATAATTAGGGTTTCATGATCTCACTATCATGGATCATACCCTAATTAAACATCTATTCATAATAAAAATCCATTACATAATTAACATTTATGTAGATAATCCTTTCTCTCCCATCCTTTATAGGATGATGTTTACTTCAGCCTTGATTAGGCTAAGTCAACTCAACATGAAAGACAATTGACATCATGGGTTATGTCATTATCATTATGATCATTAAGGATTGATTATTCCAAGGGTACTAATCACCTTACCCCATTAAGATTTCATTACTATATTCATCTTTGATTTCATCATGTATTGGTCAATTGATCAACTTGTCCCTTGACCACTTTAAATATCCATGCAGTTTTGGTTAATTATTCACCAAATGATCCTGGCTACAAGGACCCAAAACGATCTTGACCACAAACATCCAAACGGTCTAAGACCGTTTAGACCTCCATGCGGTCTTGCACAACCTCTAAAACCGTTTGGTGAAATAGGTGGTGAAGACCGTTTGCCCAAAGTTGACTTTTGAAACCACATGAACTTGATCGATTTGGAAACCGCATGAACTGAAACGGTTTGGGATTGTTTGGTCCCAAACGGTCTTGATACCGTTTGGACTCAAACGGTCTTGACACCATTTGGTTCAAACCCCCTCAAAACCACAAGGACTAAAAAGGGTCTCAACCACCTCAATCAATTTAGGGTTTCCAAGATCGATTCCTTCAATGATTGTAATCATGATATCACTCATCAATTGGACTTGTCACCACACTTAAATTACGTTAATTAGGTCAACCTTCAAATGATTTGACCCTCAATTGACCCTCAATTAATCATCAATTAGGGTTTGAATCAATTGAATTAGGGTTTGGGAACGTTGATCCTTCAATGTTGATTATTGTTGAACCAATTACTTGAAACTATTGGATTACCATCCAAATTGGGCATGACCTGACCCCAAACGGTCTTGAGGTCATTTGGATGACCTCCAAACGGTCTTGAGACCATTTTCCCAAGTCAAAATCAAAATCCAAGTCAACCATTTAGGGTTTGGTTCATTGGGTTGATCATCATATCAACATTTGATTGCTCTTCAACATAGCATCATTAGTTCTTCAATCACCTAACCATAGTCAACCCTAGACCTCCAAACGGTCTTGGGATCATTTGGATGACCTCCAATCGGTCTTGAGACCGTTTGCCCATCACATCATCACTAACCATGTCATTCAATTAGGGTTTGAATCCTAGGATTGGTCGCCAAATCAGCAATTGATTATACTTCAACTTAATATCTTTGGACCTTCAATTTCTCAACCATACTTAACCATAAACCCCCAAACGGTCTTGGGTGATCACCAAATGGTCTTGAGACCATTTGGATGATCCCCAAATGGTTTTGAAACCGTTTGGGTCAATCAACCCAAGTTTCAAACTCAAGCAATAATTAAATCAGCACTTAACCCGATTAGGGTTTTGGTGATTGTTGGACCTTCAATTAGTGAACCAATTGAAGTTAATTAATAAATATTGATGGAGAATTGACCTACATTATTCTCAACAGGCTACAACCTCTAAACCAATATGTAATCTGCAATCCATTCACCCCAAATCCCAGATTTCCCTTCCCACAATTAGAGAATCCATCCAAAATTGAAAAAATGTTTTTCATTCCTCTCAATAAGGATAAACCAACATCATGGCTGTTGAAGCCTTGTACTCAACCTCCATCTATCCCTACCCAATTATATTATACATCTCAAACTTCCTAATGATCCAACTTAACCTCATCAACTATCTCCTCTGTGAATCACAAGTGAAAAACCTCACAAAATCATGCTACTTGGAAGGCTTTCTTGATGGAAGAGAAGCAACTCCACCACTCCACATGCAAATCCCAGACACGTCCTGGAATCATATAGGAAGGTTGCTCAAAGGTTGAATTTCAATCTCATTGACAGAAGAAGTAACATGGGACATCATTGGTTGTACAACCTCACATGAAGTTTGGTCTACCCTTACCAAGAAATTATCTGAGTCCTCCCAATCTTGAGAGTTTGTAGTCAAATCATAACTGCACATCTTCACTGAAATCTTTGACTCACTCACTGACTACATAAGAAATTCCAAGACTCTTTATGATCAACTCAACACAATAGGTTATGTGGTAAGTGATGAAGATAAGGTATCTACACTTCTAGATGGTCTTGATGGAAATGACTACAAGGGATTCATGGTAACCATGTTGAAGCCCCTGATTCTCTCCTACACTAATATAATCCCCTTACTTAAAGATTTTAAGATAATAAAATCTATAAGGACTACCTCCTCAACTTATGCTATATTCTACACAAATAAAGTAGCTACTAACAGTCAAGTCACCTTCAACCGCCAACACTTCTATAACCAGATCAACATCCCTGGATCAAGATGAGCTTCTATTCGAGGAAGATGATTACATCAAACAAACAACTTCTTCCAAGGCATATTTGGTAGCGGACCATGCAACAATATCACACAATGCAATCTATAGGGTAGAGGTTTTAACACATCAACACATGTCAATAAAAATCAGTACAACAACTTATTACCAGGCTGCCAGATCGGTGGTAAATGAGGACACACAACCTTTGAGTGTTGGCAAAAATATGACAAAAACTATCAAAACCCCTCTGTACCACCATCTGTTGCAGAAAACACCAGTGCAACTCTTGCAACACTTTGTCCTGATGAAGTTCATCCCTTAGATTGGCACATTGACTCCAATGCCACTGATCACTTAGCTCAAAAATCAGGTACCATTCAAAACCTACACATCTACAAAGGCAAAAATTCTATAATGACTGGAAATGATTATTTCTTATCCATCTCTCATACTGGTGATACATTTATAAACAATGTTACTCAAGTACCTCTTCATGACATCCTCATTGTCCCTGAGATTAAGAGGAATTTTCTATCAATTTCTAAACTGACATCCATGTTTCCTTGCTATGTGATCTTTACTGGCAACTCTTTTGTCATCAAGGACACCAAGACGCATAAAGTTCTAGTTCAGGGAAAATGCAATGAAGGCATGCATTATATACTTGCCTCATCATCAAAGGCATTCATCCCAAATCATTTAGTCAAAGCACTAAGGGAAACTTGGCATCGAAGACTATGTCACCCAAATAAAAACATCCTTTGTCATATACTACATCATAAGATGATCACTTGTACTTTTAATTTTGATAATCTCTGTAATAGCTAAGAACTAAGAAAGAGTAGGAGGTTGTCTATACAACACAGTCATACGAAGGCTAAGTATCCATTTGAACTCTTGTATTGTGATGTCCGAGGAAAGGAAAAAGTACCTTCTTCTCATAATTACCTTTATTATGTTACGCTGATAGATGATTTCTCTCACTTTAGCTGGTTTTTTTCCAATGAAACACAAAAGTGAATCTTGTTCTGTATTTATCTCATTCTATAAAATGGTTGCAAATCCGTTCAACATGACTATCAATAATTTACAAAGTCACAAAGGTGGTTAGTTCATTAATCACCCCCTACATCATTCCTCACTTATTTAAGCATTCTACATCATTTCTCTTGTCCTCAAGACCCATATTAGAATGGCTTCACTAAATGCAAGCATTGCCATGTGATAGAACTTGGATTAGTGATGATGACTGATGCTCATCTACCTAAACCATACTGGACAACTGCATTCTCAACAACAATATATCTGATGAACCATCTTCCTACACCCTTTGTACAGATAAATACACCCATCTAAGTCCTCTTCATAAAAAAACCTTCCTACACTCATCTCAAAACCTTTGGGAGTCTATGCTACCCTTATCTTCATGATTACACCACTAACAAACTAGATCCTCGGTCCTTACCCTGTGTGTTCATGGGATACGAATCTCAACATAAAAGGTATAAGTGTTTCCACATATCATCCAACTGCCTATACATATCAAAGCATGCCATCTTTAATGAAACTATTTTCCCTTTCTCACAAAACAATAACAACACAACTTGATATGAAACACATCTATCTTACTCAACCTTCATTGACACCATTCCAATGATACAAGTCAGCCCAGTATGCCCCACACAACTGACCACCATATCCAACCAACCCTCTCACAACCTCTCTCAAGTGATATCTCATGTATCTCCTACAATTTGATTTTGCCTTTCCCTTATAAACACACTACACATACCCTCATCAACACTATCCCTTCTCCTTCAATTATACCAGACTCACAATCCACTCCAACAACACCACCCAATGAAACTCCTTTCGATGAATCTATCCCAATACACACATCTCATGATCTTGTCATAGTTGAACCACCTCCTTCCTGCAACAACAATCACCCCATGGCCACTAACAACAAAGTGGAATCCATAGGCCCAATCCTAAATATGTAATGCAGGCAGCTCTGACAAAAAACTATGACAGATGAAGTTTCCGCTGTCACCAGACCAATACATGTAGACTCATTGAATGAAGACCTGAAATAAATGTTATCAGCTCCTGATGGGTCTTTAAAACTAAGGTGAATTCCAATTGTGTCTTAGACAAACTCAAGGCTCTTTTGGTCTCCAAAGGGTATCACCAAGAAGAAGGGATAGACTACACTGAGACATTCAACCCAATAGTTAAAGCTCCCACCATCATAACTACACTCCCCGTTGTTGTTTCTAGAGGATGGGATATTCAACAACTTGATGTCTTCAATGCCTTCCTAAATGGCACCCTTGATATAGTGGTTTACATGGAGCAACCTCTAAGTTTCATAGATACTACAAAGCCCACTCACATTTGTCAACTTTACAAAGCCCTCTATGGCCTCAAACATGTTGGGTTTTATGTGGTCAGAGTAGGCAGCTGCAACAAAATTTTTACTTGACCATAAACCCATAACTTGCAGATCAGATCAACATATATGTAATGGGAAGGATGGTTTTAGCGAGTTATACCTAGTCCTGAGGCTTTCTCAGTGACTATATCTCACAGCAAGTGTGGTCTTTAGCCACCTGTCTTCGATGGTATCTGTGCAACTCCTAGTCTTGGCTCGGAATGCAGATGACTGTTGTCCTCTTGAGCGAAAGAAGTCTCCTGCCTCTATAGATAGTCCACACAGACTATTGAGAACTCTAGTTATCTTGAAGAATGAACTAGAAGGAGTTTTCCCCTTCTGTTGGTGTACTAGTCACTGATATACTCTCCCACCACCAGTCACTTTTCTATAGTTGTCTTTCCCTCATTGTTCTTCCCTGGATGGGTAGAACTTGCTTGGGCTCTCTCAGTTACCACAACCAGAGAGGACAACAACTTTACAGAACAACTGATGTTTGAGTTGTGTCTCTGGAGAAGCCCCCTATACCCCTCTATTTATACTAGAGGGCAGGGTCTGGGTTCCCAGTCTGTGCGGAAGTAGAAGGGTTCATAATTTCTATGAACAATTTGCACTACGGTAGGCAAACTAGTCATTTCATAACTGAAACAGTCATTTGGCAAGGTGAGACAATCAGTTCACTAGTGAACTGGTCAGTTGGGAGTGTGAATCGGTCAGTTCACCTAGTGAACCTATCATTTCACTTCCCATATTTTCCTGCAATTGGCTTTCCTTATTCGTTTCTAATCAATACAACGATTAATTATTGTCCCAATCGAATTGGACAAGTGAAACAAATTTTTTTTTCTCACAAAGTGGAACAACCCAACTCTCCTTGTTTAGTCCAGTTGAACCGATCGGTTCACTAGAGTGAACCGGTTGTCTCACTGATCACGAGACGATCAATTCACCTAGTGAACCAGTTGGTTAGTGGTCCAGATTGTGCATAACACAATCAATTTAGTTCTCAATCAATCTGACACTCGAATCCGTTGATTCAACACTTGAACTTGATGATTACGAGTCAAGTCTATTGACTGAATGTTTGATTGAGTACCTAAACACTTTAGTAATCAATCCAAACATCATTCATGGATAAAATCCTCTTACAAGTTAATCCTTTATTTGTGACCCTATAGGTCCCATCTCACGTTGGCAATGAATGTCCACAACTAGCTTATGACATCACAAGCAAAGAGCGGTACCTATTCACACATCAGTGCTACCCAAGTGAAAAGAAAAGTTGGAGAACAACTTTCAATCCTATAGTCTATGATTGGTGTTCCTGTGAATGCATAATTCCTTTGTCTCTAATATCCTAAATGAACACAAGGTTTGGAATTGCCATCCTTTCAATGTTCATTCATGTTTCTTGAACTAGAGTAGACTGTCTGAGATATATGTGACATCAATATCATATATTGATTCACATGTGCATGTGCATGCACATGCCTGTCTAAGTCTCACTTATCAAGTGGCCTAGACATCATACTCCCTTAGGAGGGATAAATCCCATATCTATCACTCATAGTCTATCTCATGTGTCAAA
This sequence comes from Alisma plantago-aquatica, assembly GCA_963693085.1. Taxonomy (NCBI): domain Eukaryota; kingdom Viridiplantae; phylum Streptophyta; class Magnoliopsida; order Alismatales; family Alismataceae; genus Alisma; species Alisma plantago-aquatica. The sequence goes on from OY856412.1 coordinate 850,129,249, forward strand.
GCCACCCAATCATCACCGTTATAACAACCCATGTTTCAGGACTGCATTTGATGATGTCAAAGTGTACCCAATCACATTCGTCTAAGAATCACAATCACCACCATCACTATGAGAGATGATTCTGACTACCATGTCATGATTCCATGTGTCACTCTCATGGTGGGTTTGTCTGATACACTGTTCTCCAACATGTATATGTATTCTTAGTTTAATATCATATATCATGACTAATTAGACAATGTCATCAACCAATACACACTCTAGTCTTGATGTGTCATTGTTTTCTATCAACATTCCACAATGACATCTGAATAGGGACATAACAAAAATGTACATACTCTTAGCATCCATATGATCTCATTGTTCAGGTCCTCAACTTGAAGACATATGTCATTGAGTATTGTCATTCTTTAGACATTCATTCTTCTCCATCATTTATCTCATAATCGATTGAGCTAGAATAAATTGGAAGCTGGCCTTTGATATTTATCAAATCAATCATGACGTATGCCAATCCAATAATAATATGATTGACTCTCAGGGCATACATACCAACGGACTCCCACTTGCACTTAGAGCCAATCACATTTGAATCATATTCTTTTTGATCTCTAAACATGTCCCACATGTTTCTGTTGTTCTAGTGCTAATACAATGAGTTAGAAACATTTTACTTTAGTCAGTATATTGCATGTTTCACATCTCCTCACTGTACGGAATTTCGTATGAGATGGAGTTGCCATAATATGTTATGTAATATTCCTTGCCTAACAATTATCTCCATAGTTTGACTTAGTATTTCTACTTTGTCATTAATGATTGGAATACCTATAAGTTCATCTATATGAACTTCTAGATCCATATAGTATCCTCTGGTGTTCATAGCACAAGTATACTTGAAATTCCTTTTAGAGTTAAATGACCTTTTAATTTCACTCAAAACATTTCCATTTAACAACTCTTGTTCACTTTACAATTGAATATAACTTTTATATTTTGCATTTTGCGATCATTTTTCTGTCATTTTGGAAGCTTGCATCAGTGTAACTCATTTACATTCGATGCTTCCTTTTATTACCATAGAACTAATCCTTTAATACTTCACAAGTACTTAAATAAGTTCTTTATGGTATTCCAGTGACTCTCACTAGAAGTAGACATACATCCACTCATCATGTCCAATACATACGAGATAACTAGATGAGCATATCATATTGTCATGTCCAATACATACAAGATGATGAATGCATATACATTTTCTTGTAATGTCTGATACATACAAGATAATCAGATGATTACATACATGATAGATCCAATTGCAAATGCACAAGGCATCTATCTATGTGTTCCTATTCTTCATAAGAATTTGGGACACTAGGTATCTGAGACACTAACTCCATGTAATATGGACAAGTTTCCTCCCACTGAATCTCTGCATACTGAACCCTTCAGCACAAACTGCCAATGTATGCTCTTTCTTTATCAGGTCAAGAGACTTTAGAGAACTATCTCTATAGGTCTCTATTCCTATCACATAGGAGATTTCTCCTTATTCCCTAGAAGAAGGTATTTCTACACGAGTTTCATTTTATTCCTCATCATCATGTGGAATATGAATATGCTCCCACTAAATCTTTGTAATCACAGATCCCTTCTTTATTTTGATATATCAATCAAACCTTTTGACTATATAATCAAAGTAAAGACTCCAGTTCTAAGATGCTTGTATTTAACCAATCATATTGATTAATCTCTTGTAACTTATAGGTTGCATTTGCATTAATGGAATTATAAAAACCTTCTGGTTGTGTCACGTACACAACCTCATGCTATTCCTACTAAGAATTCAGTTTTAATATTTATATGCCAAATTTCATAGTCTTTAAGTTCCAATGGCAAGCATGATCCTTTATGGCCTATAGCCACTGCAATTGGTTAAATAAAATCATCAGGTTCAACACTTTGAACTCACTTGAATTCATTTCAACCAATCATCTCTTCAAATGTAATCCATGTTAGTCTTAACTCTTAAGACCAAATTGCACTTATGGGTTTTATCGCTATAAGTGCTACCATTAAGGTCGTGGTTCACATGGAAGTCATTTGGGATCTTATGGCTAGAAGCCATAACTCAAAATCTGGTTCCTCAACATCATCTAGATAGATTATTGGCTCATCATCATATGACCAATTAATCACCTTTGAGTTTGTAGGATATCATTATCCATCAAGCTCAAGGTGTTTTCTACTAGAGATATGAGTTGTATCTATTACATAAGGAATTTGAGATTCCACATCACTTGTGATTCTTAGTCTCCTTTTGTACCTTTATTTAGTATAAAGCATGTTCTTTAGAAGAATTCTAGAAGATTAGTTATTTGTTTGATGATCATTCTCTTACTATTTAGAGTATGATTCCTTCTTTGATTTAGACATCATTATGCTTTAATCATGAGTTCTCTATGATACATTATCATTGTTACTCACAAGGTCCTCAAACATTTGTTTTAAGTATCTCGTTCATTGATCATATCAAAGAATTAATACTTTTACCTAGTTAATTCTTCATTTATGATATTCTTGAACATTTGAAGATATTCATGTTGGCATTTCATTAAATACCATATATGAAGTATTAGAATTTATTCCAATAGATATGTATATACATCAATATATATTATACCTGATAGAATAGTAGTCATTCTCCCACTACATCTAGTGAAGATTGACTTGTCATCATGCCCAATAAACAAGACATTCATATCTCTCAATGGTTCATTAACCAAGAGAGTCTAGTTTATCCATCAACATGGAACCTAGAGATGAACTTCTTATTCATTTGTTTAGATGATAATGCTAATTTATTGTTTGATTCATCAATAACTTTTAGGTATTATTATTTTATCTCATGCATACCAAGTACCACAAAATGAATAAGGAATTGCCATAAAAGATCATATCTTTGAAATTGAAACATGAACTTTATTGATAGACATACTTGTCATTACAAGATGAAGAAATAAAATGCTTCTATTTATTGGCAAAATAAAATAGCAGTTCATAACTCTATTACATGCCCTTTGGGATGAAATAAACTAAAAGGTAATTCTATCTATAAAATAAAATAGCAATTCATAACTCTATTACATACCATTTGGGATGAAATAAACTAAAAGTTAATTCTATCTATGGTAGCAACATTTGCTCCAATATTGATGAGTGTTCCTTCTTGGTCCTTTCATAAAGGCCATCACTTCTTTTTAGATCATGCACATCATATGTGTCAGATCTATATCTTGATATCATATACCTAAGATAAAGAAACATTTAAGTTTATTTCATGATACCTTAGGTGGAGACTTCCATCCCCTCCTTCTTCTTCTTTAGTTCATCTATGTAGAGAGGGCAATTTCTCTTCTAATGTCCTGGCTCATGACAATGGTGACATTTGCCTCCCTTGGCTTTGAGAGTTGAAGATGACTTGGGCTGCTGGCTAGCATTAGAAACTTTCTTTGCTTTGCCCTTACCCTTACCTTTAGACTTTCCCTTCTTTCTACTGATCATCATCACAAATTTGGGTTTGTCTTTCTTCATCTATGCCTCAACTATCCTCAACATGCCCAACAACTCTATCAGTGACATGTCAAAGTTGTTCATGTTGTAGTTCATCATAAACTAACTGTAGGATTCTGGCAACGATTGTAGTATCACATCAGTAGCCAACTCTTGGCTCAGAGGGAATCCTCGTCGAGTTAGGTTCTCCACATACCAATCATTTTGAGTGTGTGAGGGCCTACTGGATCTCCTTCTGTCATGACACACTTGAACAATGCCTTAGAGACATCATATATCTCTTATCGTTCTTGGTCTTGATACATGTTCTTGAGATGTTGAACCATCTCAATGATGTCCATGTTCTCATGTTGCCTCTGCAAATCATAGTTCATTGTGCACAACATCAAGAACTTCACATCAATGGCATCCTCAGTATACTTCATGTAAGCATCCCTTTCAGCCTTTGATGCGTTGAAAGCGGGTTCTTTTGGTTCTGGTGTATCTAGGACATAGAGCTTATGCTCTTGAGTGAGAACAATTCTCAACATACTAAACCATTCGTGGCGGGTGTTCCCATTTAGCTTGTCCTTCTCAAGGACCGATCACAATGAGAAGTGATTGTTGTTGGTAACCATTTATTCTACAAAAAGGAAATTTTCAATTTTAGTCAAAAACTCTTTTGATTTGATTTGATTTGGAAATTGATGATATTAATTAGGTCTTTAATTAATTATTGATCCCACTATTTTGATCAAATTGATAACCCTCATGTATCAATTTGGAAGATTGCAATGTACAACCTTCTAGTGAGTAAGATCCTGACTTCCTCTAAGTTATGGACCAGCGAGGGCTTTCACCCACAACTAGATTCTTTCAAGTAGGGAACTTTTGCCAATTGCATGATATACAACTCTTGATAGATGTTATACACAACTCTTTGTCATGACCATCTGCATGCCTCAAGGTGCTTAATTCTATTAAGATCACCTTGTTAAGTTTGACCCAAAAGCCAACACAATGAATATGCACCCTGCAAAGGTATACCCACATTTTCACCATCACACTTCCACAAGATAGATGGTGCACCACACAAAGGCATGCCTACACTTAGTTGATCAAGCTTTTCATGTGTGCTTCTTTTAGAAGACATCTTCAACTTAATATTTATATTTGAGGGGTTTTTAAATATGCTTATATATGCATATATACATCCAATCACCACATATATAGTACATATCATATACATGCCATATCCCACAAACGAAATAACGATAAAGCGATGATTATGCCCATCCTATTGTAGTTCATTGGAGCCACAAGGAACTACGGTCATCTAAGGTCTACATCACATGCAACCTATTTATTGATGAAGATCTATGCTTTCCAATCCGGGTTGACTGGTTCAACCTTTAAACCGGTCGACTTGCCTCTTGGTCGGTCACTTGGTCTCCTCCAGTCAGTTGTATGGCTCCTCTAGATGGTCGACTCGTCTGGTTGTTTGGGCTTCTTATCAGTCCACCAACTGCTCCTCAGTCGGTTGTCTCGATCCATCAAGCGATCATCTTTAGTCTTCGTCATAATAAGAAATAAAGCTAATCCTATATTACATAATCTTTGTGAAACCTCAGAGTTACATTCAAGGGGAGCAAAGGTAGAAGAGAATCTTGAGTTATCTCGAGTTACATTTAGAATAGAAGAAGAGGGCTCGGTGCGCAGACCGAGATGCAGACAACCATAACCAACCTGTAACATCCTAGGATTTGAGGCCTCAGATAAAATGATATTATAAGGAATGATTGGACTACCCATATCACCAAGGTGCACCGCTTTTTTGGAAGTCCATCAATAAAGAACTCCATAGTTAAGCGTGATCATCTTGGAGTAGTATTAGGATGGGTGACCAGTCAGGAAGTTGATCTTGCTTTGCGTGTGAGTGAGGAAAAAGCACGCAGTTAAAGCTAGTGGTGGTCTGTGGGGCCAGTCGTCATTTCTGAATCTCTACTAGAGCTTAGGGCAGTGGGCTTGGGTGTTACAAATGGTATCAGAGCCATAACCCCTCCAGTAGGTGGGGCCCACATGGGCATGTGGCATGTCAATCTTGAGCTGTGCAGTCTATGCAAGTTGGAAAGGGCTATCCATGGTGATGTAGCTGCCCTTGCACTGGTGTTCCGTGATCGGGAGCTGGGTGCCCATGGGTCATTCTGAATCTGCACTGAAATGGGAAAATATTATGAGGCCTTATAGTTGGGCCTTGACGAGGACGTGAAGAGTCCAAATGGGGGAGATTGTAACATCCCAGAATTTGAGGCCTCTAATAAAATGATCTTATATGGAATGATTAGACTACCCATATCACCAAGGTGCACCTCCTTTTTTGGGAGCCCATCACTTAATAACTCCATAGTTAAGCGTGCTCAGCTTGGAGTAGTATTAGGATGGGTGACCAGTAGTGAAGTTGATCTTGTCTTACGCATGAGTGAGGAAAAAGCACACAGTTAAGGCTAGTGGTGGTATGTGGGGCCAGTTGTCATTCTTGAAATTCTACTAGAGCTTAGGGCAATGGGCCCGGGTGTTACACAACCAAACACATCCACATAAGGTTTATATGCCATAACCATGCTACACATCCACTATCAAAACTATTTTAGTGCGATATGTATCGATTACATATATACCATATCATATATGTATATATTAGTTTAAGATCATGTGGTATTAATTGGATATACACATTAGTCATTTAATTATTCCCATCATATACAATAAATAAAAGACAATAAAACCAAAATCCGATCATATCGATTATTCCAAAACATAGAATATTGGCATGGATCTGATACCACTGTTGCGTTTTACATGGTCGGAGTAAGCATGGGAAACAAAATTTTTACTTGACCATAAACTCATAACCAACAGATCACATCAACATCTATGTAATGGGAAGGATAGTTTTATCAAGTTATACATGGTCCTGAGGCTTGCTTAGTGACTATACCCTGCAGCAAGTGCGGTCTTCAACCACCTATCTTCGATAACATATGTGCAACTCCTGGTCTTGACCTGGACTGCGGTTGAATGTCGTCCTCTTGAGCGGCAGAAGTTTCCCGCCTCTATAGATAGTCCACACAGACTACCAGGAACTCTAGTCATCCTAAAGAATGAACTAGAAGGAGTTGTCCCCTTCTATCGACTTACTAGTCACTGCCACACTCTCCCACCACCAGTCGCTTTTCTACAGTTGTCTTTCCCTCACTATTCGTCCCTTGATGAGTAGAACTTTCATGGGCTCTCTTGGTTACCACAACTAGAGAGGACAATAATTTTGCAGAGCAAATGATGTCTTGAGTTGTGTCTCTGGAGAAGCCCCCTGTACCCCTCTATTTATAGTAGAGGGCAACATCAAGATTCCCAGTCTGTACGGGAGTAGAAGGGTCTAGAATTTCCATAAACAATTTGCATTGCGGTAGGCAAACCCGTCGTTTCATAACTGAAACAGTCATTTGGCAAGGTGAGCTGATCAGTTCACTAGTGAACTGGTTGGTTGGGAGTGTGAACTGGTCAGTTGACCTAGTGAACCAGTAATTTTACTTCCCAAACTTGCCTGCAATTGACTTTCCTTATTTGTTTCTAATTAACACAAAGATTAATTCTTGTTCCAAGAGTTTGGTCAAGTTTCTAATTAACTACAATTTTTTTTCTCACAAACCAGGACAACCCAACTCCCCTCGTTTGGTCAAGTTAAACTGATCGGTTCACTAGAGTGAACCGGTCATCTCACTGACCATGATCCGATCGGTTCACCTAGTGAACCGGTCAGTTAGTGGTCCAGATTGTGCAGAACACAGTCAATTCCGTTCTCAATCAATCTGACACTCTAATCCATTGGTTCAACACTTGAACTTGATGATTCTGAGTCAAGTCTATTGATTGAATGTTTAATTGAGTACCTAAATACTTTAGTAATCAATCCAAACATCATTCATGGATAAACTCCTCTTCCAGGTTAATCCTTTGTGTGTGACCCTATAGGTCCCATTTCACATTGACAGCGAATGCCCACACTAGTACTGAACTGACCTTTGGTGTCGGTTATTTATGGCCTTTGGCGACGGTTAAAAAGCGACACATATGCTGGCGATGCAAAAAGGTGAACCCTTAGGCTTCGGTTTGCAAACCGACGCCAGAACCCTTCGTGCCACCCAAAACGCGCCAGCAGGGGCACTATAGGCGTCGATTATTAGTGCGGAAACTGATGCCAAAACCCTTCCCGCCACAAAAGGGCACCAACAGGGGCACTATAGGCATCCGTTATTAGTAGGGAAACTGACGCCCAAACCCTTCGCACCACAAAAAGGGCGCCATCTAGGACACCATAGGCGTCGGTTTCTTAGTAATAACCGACGCCATATCACCGTGTTGTCTGGCCACATTAGGTGGCAATTTCTTTCTATTAAAAGACGCCATATCCCCCACGGCTGTGCTTCCCAGCACGGCCGTGGTGCCTAGCCACATAGACGTCCGTTTTTTTGCTAATAACCGATGATGTATGTCTTTGTTGTCGGTTTTATACTAATAACCGACACCTATGTTTTGATTTTTTTTCTTCTTATCAGTTTGCAGGCCTACTATATGGCTATTCGCAGGATACAGAACCTGCAGTTCAGTTCTGAATTACATGTTTACAACATCCATTGATATCAACCAACAACAGGCCACAAACTTGCAAAATTAACAAGATTCATTTTCACACATTTAGCAACCTGCAGCTCCATTCAATTTTCACATTCACACATGTAGAAACATTCATGTAGCAACCTACAGTTCCTTTCATTTTCACATTCACACATGTAGAAACATTTAGACACATGTAGAAACATTCATGTAGCAACTTGAAGTTCCATTCATTTTCACATTCACACATGTATAAACATTTTTTAGTCATTATCACTATCAACATCCCAATTATATTTTAAAACCCCCACTACTTGTATGGCTTTTTCCCATTCTTCCCTTACATCATTTAATTCTTCTGCCATATAAGGAGCATGTACATCTGATAAGGCCTTACCTATAGTGGGGTCAGTTTTAAACACCTGCAAATAGAATGATATATATAATTAATAATATATAAATAAGATTGATATATTTCATATTATCTAATGAGACTATATATAATACCTCATGTATGGCATCGATGTCCACTACGGCATGTTTGATAATCATGTGCATAAATCACATCACACAGTATGTACATGCCCAGCCGTTGTCTTGTGTAGCACACTATAAATTGAAACATACAAAATATTAAAAATTACAACTAAGCACAGTTCACATAAATAATATATACATTGGAGTCGGGAACTTACTTCCACATTCTCCCAAATTATTGGCTGGTTCTTTTTCCTAGGGACCTTTCCTCCAGCCTTTTTGAACTCATGTAAACCCCTACATGTTAATGTAACACAATAAATTTCATAATTAAATAGTAATGTAATAACAGATGTTAATGGATATAAAAATGAAATATTTCTCATTGGAATAATGCCATTTTCATTGCGTGTCCATATGTTGGATTCAATTTAGTCCCCTTATGATCTAGATAATAGACAGTGAACGTCCCCGGGACAATAACTAGTAACTCCCAATGCGTACCCCTAGAGGTAAAAATGTTAAAAATTAATAACTCGAAATCCACAATAAAAATGTAATTTTCTTAAGTCCAAATTATAAGAAAAGTAAAACTTACTCCACATTGAATGGAGCTATTATCACCGTCTTCTTATTTTGACCAAAATTTGTAAAAGCATCACAATAGTATTGTTGAACTGACGAAGGGTCTTTAGCTACTAGACTAATCAAACATGGAATAAAAAATCCTACATGTTCAAATGAAAAATCTGCACATATCTTGTCTAAGTAGCTGCAAAACATGTATTACGTATGCATTAATATATAAGAAACCAGATCATCGGATCCTACACAAGGTATATAGATGAATAAACAAGATCTCACCTTATCCATAGCTCTATCATAGATGTATTCAGCCAATCATAGCCAAATAACTCCAAAATATCGTGTATAAATAGTTTGTTTTTGTATGATTGAACTCCTGCATCTGCATCTATACAAACTGTTATAGGGAAATTTATATCATGTTCGCCTAACCATACTGCCATACCCCTACAATTAGGACCTAATGGGGCAGGTAGGTCATGTGGAACCCAACTTGGTAAAGTAGGAGGTGGAGGCCTAGATTCTCTGGGTGTCTTCTTTTTAACATGTATATATAATTTCAGATCAATTGACCTCATATATACAGACTAACAATTTAACGTAATGTAAATTTACCATACAATTTCAGTATAGATGACATCCGCTTTCAGCCACAATATCACTCTGCCTTCTGCCTCACCAAGCGTTTCACAATCTGGGTGGGCATATGGCAATAGAAGATCTATCCAATTGGGGAATATATGTAGCGGGCTCACACAAACCCAACAATCTGGTAATGGAGACCCATGAAACATTTCCCCTGGAAGTGATGGGTAAGTTGACACCTCTGCAATGACATATTCTTTACTTTTTAGACGATATGGATTCAACCCCTACAAATTTATGTAAAGAATGTTATATACATATATACATATCATCTTGAAAAGACTAGCTACTATGTCATAAAAATACTTATAGCAGTTGTGCTTGGTGGTGGGTCTACAATATTACTCCCAACCTCTGCAGTAGGAGTAGAGCGGGATGCCATAGGTACTGTCTGAATGGAAGTCAGAGATGCCTGTCACTTGCTCATTGCTTCATGGAGTGTCTTATCAACTGCTTCCTTGACTCTCTTATCAACTACTTCATCGACTCTCCTATCAACTATCTTATCTACCTATACATGGATAAAATAAACATTAGCTTCTGATTATTGAATTCCCTTTTATAGTAACATTCTACAAAATGAATAGGTTACCTCTTCTTGTGAAATTCCCATTTTTGGGACATGTTTGCGTTGGGATGGCCCAAACTCTTTGATGCCCACACCAGCGCATGCACCCCTAACACATCCAGGATGCTCTAGGTTACCCAGAGCAACTGTCAATTCATCCCTTGTGCCCTCAGAGATGAAATTGCCTTGTTTCCTCAGCTCATGCAACTCCCGCTAATCGCCATCAACATAAATTGGTATGTAAGTAAACACCACAAATAATCAATATGCGAACGATTGCTCTAAGAGTTGTATTTTACCATTTTTGCAGCCGCCTCAGCAGTGGCGGGCTTCTTTATTTCTCCCTTCTTGTATTGCCTCCCAGCTATCCAGACATCATGGCGAAGCAGAGGTGCGATACCTATAGTAGAGGACTCCTAAGTAGGAGTAGACTGAGAAGTACACTCAGCCTGTAGTCTTTGGCGAACGCCTGCATAGCCCTTTGGACCCATTATATGGTCAGGCACATTCACTGCACGCCTTGCTCTTTGCGCCTCACGGATAGCCTAGTTAGTATGCACATTGATTTGGTTAGTAACACTAAAGGTTAATCTTGAATAGGTGAATACAACATATATTAATTAAATAGGGAGTAACACCTAATACCTTGAATTCATCAGTGTTTCTTGAAGCAACAAACACGTCCCATTCTTCTGGGTCCAGGAAGTTCCACTGTTCAGTGGCTGACTTCTTCCTATTCTTACCATATTTTATGTATTCTCGGGTGAGATTTGTCCTATAGTTCCTTACGACCCTCCCACAGCGTTGCATCACACATTTACGATGCATCTTTACATCCAATGCAAATATACTCTACAAAATAGAATTGCTATTAACTAGTATCCAAAAAATTAGTAATCTACAAAATAGAATTGCAAATAATAATAACTCACGTATAAATACTTCCATATTAAGTCTTTCTTCCCCTTAGGAACTTTATGCCAAGAATCTATCTTACAACCACAATGTCTACGAGTAACATACCCAAGATATGAAACAAACGAATTGCGGTTCACTCCAATTGCATTTCCTGCATTATCAAAATCCACAACTAGTTTGGGTCCATTGCCCCTTAGCACTGTTAACTTCTTCATCATAGTGATGCCCCTTCTCTGGTCAACTTTTTGGTACTACTCATCAAGTGCCTCAAGTGCTTCAGAGGGTACATGTGCATCATCAACATAAAATTTCACAAAATAAACACACTTACATGATATACCTATAAATGGACATATAGATAGAAATATATGATATATTTTTAAAACTTACATTGTGAGGCGGCGCATTGGTATCCTCACCATGCTCATCATGGACATCATGGTCATCATGCCCATGCTCAACCATCTGAAAATTTCATTAAAAAATCAAACATTTAGCATTTGACATAACTAGAAGATAATGAAACATTGAAAAATGAAACATTGTATAGTTAACATATACAAATTAAACATTGAAAAATGAAACATATAAAAAATATAAACATGCATGCTTCTAATATTGCGATCGTTTATCAATTAACAATCCTTCATTGTGATCTCCGCGCACATACAAGTCATCATTAGCTTCAATATTTTGTGGTGTTGGCAACCCAACTGAGAATGGACTGGAGTCATTATACTTATCATAGTACTCTTCTTCATCTATAGGATCTTCAATGAACTATCTTTTACCATGAAGAACAACCGACCATTTATCATTTGCTGGATCATCGATATAAAATACTTGTTTCGCCTGTGATGCCTATATGAATGGTTCACCCTTCTCGCCAATCTTTTCAAAGTTCACTAAAGTGAAACCCAATTCATCCACTATAACTCCTTTGGTGTTATCAACCCAATTACATTTGAAGAGTGGAATTCTAAAATCTATGTAGTCAAACTCCCATGTCTTCAATAACACCGTAATATGACATTTTAGCCTCACGTCCTTTGCACTTGCAAAAAACACAATCGACGCTTGAAGGGTGACCCCACTATTTTGGACGACACTCTTATCATCTTGGTACATTGTGTAATATGTGAATCCATTAATGTCATACCCTTCATAAGACATAACATTAAATTTTGGATTAAAGGCGAGGCATTTGATAGTTTTAGTAATATCATCTGGTGTTTGAGATAGTTGATGTAAGACTTTATCTTCAAACCACTTAATAAATGTCTTGTTATGCAATCTAGCAAGCCACATTGAATTGGCTCGAGGATATTGTCTCTTGATGAAATTGGTATGTTTCTCGATATAAACACTCACTTTGTCCATGTTGTGTAAAATATACAAGTGACCTTGTTCCAACTGCTCACGGCTGATTACTTTCACCCGTGATCCCAAAATTCCTTTGCCAAATTGCTTCTCAATATTCTTGTCATTGCCAGGAGTGTCATTACCACTCAGAAAGTAATTGCAAAAATCCATAACCTCTCTCACCACATAACCCTCAATAATACTCCCTTCAGGCCGATAACGGTTTCAAACATCACTTTTAAAAATGCTCATGTATCGTTTAAAGTGATACATCCAATGCAAGAAAACTGGTCCCAACATTTTCACTTCCCTAGTCAAGTGGACAACAAGATGTACCATGATATCAAAGAATGAAGGAGGGAAATACATCTCAAGATGAATAGGGTAACAACCACTTCTCTTTGCAAAGTATCGAGAGTATCAGGATCAATAACTTTGCTGCACAAACTGTTGAAAAAGAAATAAAGTATGGTGATTGCAAACCATACATGCTTCAGCAGTATAGATCGAATTTCCACAGGAAATATTTGTTGCATTAGAGTGTGACAATCATCATATTTAAGACCTATCAACTTCAGATCTTTCATTGACACCAATCTACAAATGTTGGATGAGTAACCCTGTGGCACCTTAACATTTACCAAGCATTCACAAAAAGCTTTCTTCTCCTTTCTAGACAACATGTAACAAGCGGGAGGTAAGTATGTTCTCTGATTTCCCATTTCACATAATTTTTTTAATTCTGACCTTATTCCCATTTCACGTAGGTCTAGTCTGGATTTTATCCCATCTTTAGTCTTACCTGGTATATTCAACAGAGTACCAATGACACTATCACATACATTTTTCTCAACGTGCATGACATCGATACAATGCATGATTGTCAAAGAACTCCAATAAGGAAGATCCCAAAATATTGACTTCTTCTTGAATAAAGATTTGTCACCCCGTGTGGCCATAGTACATTGTGATCTCTTACCAAATTCATTGACAAAGTCTTTTACTCTTTCATAAACAACCTCCCACGGTATAGGTTTAGGTGCACTCCATTCCTTATTCCATCCATTGAATGCTTTGCGCTTCCTGCGATACCGATGGAATTTTGGAAGAAACCTTCGATGACCAAGATATACAGTCTTGCCGCCATGTTTTAGTCTTGCTGAAACAATGTTCTCTTCAGATATAGGACACACTTTAGCTCCTTTGACACTATATCCAGACAAATTCCCATATGCTGGAAAGTCATTAATAGTGCAAAACAACATAGCGTGTAAACGAAATGTCTCTCTTCATGAAGCATCATACGTCATCACACCTTCACCCCAGAGTTTCTTTAAGTCATCAATTTGAGGTTCAAGATAAACATCGATATCATTTCCAGGTTGTTTAGGGCCCGATATCAACAACGACAACATAACGTACTTATTTTTCATACACAACAAGGGAGGAAGATTGTATATAACAAGCATGACTGCCAAGTGCTATGTTGGCTGCTCAATGTCCCGTACGGATTCATCCCATCTGTACAAAGCCCAAGTCTTAGATTCCTGACTTCTTCACCAAATTTAGGGTACAATAGATCAATCTTCTTCCACTATGGGGAATTAGACGCATGTCGTAGGATCCCATCAATATTTTTCTTAACATCTGCATGCCACCTCAAATTCTTCACATCTATCAGATTAGCAAACAAGCATTGAAACCATGATATTATAGGTAGATACCACATCACCTTGACAGGAGAACCAGTTTTGGACTCCGCCGAAGTCGTCAATTTATACTGTGACGCACCACATTTTGGACAATCTTTCAAATCCACATAGTCCTTTTGAAATAATACACAATCATTCGGGCATGCATGTATGTTCTTTGCCTCCATTCCCATTGGGCACAATAATTTCTTTACCTGGTATGTTGAGATTGGCAGCTCATTTCCTTCAGGAAGCATTTCTTTAAACAAAGACAACAATGACGTGAAGCTTTTGTCGCTTCATCTATTGTTAGCTTTCAGCTTATACAATCTCAACACAATGCTAAGCTTCGTAAACGTAGTACAACCTGTGTATAACGGTATCTCAGCATCATGCACAATATTTCTAAACATGGGAGGTGGATCAGTTTCAGTGTGCTCTACCCCACAACTATCCAACATCGCATCAACGATGTCTGGAACTGGTTTGTTCGCATCTACATCATCGGAGGCAATAACTTCTTCTACACAAGTACTGCTATCGACATCCACTGGTTTCGGGTTTGAAATCTCTCTATGCCAGTGCCATTCTGTATAGCCTTGTACAATCCTGTGGCACATGACATGACTTTTGATTTCATCACCAGTGCTGACTTTCAAGTTGTTACCGCAATGCCTACGTGGACAGTAGAACCTATCTCTAGGTTGTTTTCTATGCTCCTCAACATATCTAATAAACTGATCAAGACCAGAAATAAACTCTGGGGTGCAGTGATTGCGAATGGACATCCATGATCTATCCATTCTATGATTAAAGAGAAAACAAGTACATATTACAACAAGATTAGGGTCTAGGGTTAACATATTAGAGTTTAAGCATGGTTAAAACTTTAGGGTTTAAGGTCTTATATATAATTAATGGTTAAAACATCCTAAATGAGATTAGGTGTTCAAGAACAGTCCCAAACTGGGGACTATCCAAGATTTACTCCTATTGAATAAATCTTGGACGGGTTTCTAGGCCAACAAATACATGTTCTATCATTCTTATATATAATAAATGTGTACCACCTATCCCATTCTTGAACACCTAATCTCACTAGTAAGTGTATAATGTGTATTGGGTTTTCAAGAAAATTTCGGCAACATTTCCCCGATGTTCTCCAAGTACATATGTACTTAGAGAACAAACGGGGAAATGCTGCCGAAATTTTCTTGAAAACCCAATACACATTATACACTTACATCCTAAGTGAGATTAGGTGTTCAAGAATAATCCCAAACTGGGGTCTATCCAAGATTTACTCCTATTGAGTAAATATTGGACGGGTTTCTAGGCCAACAAATACATGTGCTGTCATTCTTATATATAATAAATGTGTACCAGCTATCCCATTCTTGAACACCTAATCTCACTAGTAAGTGTATAATGTGTATTGGGTTTTCAACAAAATTTTGGCAGCATTTCCCCACTGTTCTCCAAGTACATATGTACTAAGAGAACAAATGGGGAAATGCTACCAAAATTTTCTTAAAAACCCAATACACATTATACACTTACATCCTAAGTGAGATTAGGTGTTCAAGAACTGTCCCAAACCGGGGACTATCTAGGATTTACTCCTAATGAGTAAATCTTGGACGGGTTTCTAGGCCAACAAATACATGTATGTTGTCATTCTTATACCTACAATCCTAGTTTCATCATTCATATCCTAAGTTTTGTGTAACATCATTTAATCATGCTTGTCAGTAAATCCTAAACAGTAAATAAACCATGATTCCATATATCAAAGATTTGAATCAGGGGTAAATCTTGAAGTTTTAACTAGAGCTTCATATATCAACATACATACTAGGTCATATTTCAAGTCAAGATTTAGGCATTTAATCACCTTAGGGCACATACATGATTCACAAGGTATTTGGGTGCACAAAGAATAATATATGTTACTGATTTAGGAGCTCACATAATCATTTTAGAAATATAAGACCCATATGTGAGTTAATTTTGACATTCAACATTAATGTATCTTTAACACATATGTTTTAAGGTTCAAAGCACATAATCAAATCAAATTAGGATGCTAGACTCGACAAATTTGAATCTTATTTTAACATGCATAAAAATTTATTGAATTAGGTCAAGCATGAGAATTAGACATGTTAAAACAGTACTTTAATAAAAACCAGTAGATAAATGAATAAAAACTAGTAGATAATAAATACAAATAAATAGATAAGTAAATACAAATCAGTAGATAAGTAAATACTAATCAGTTGATGGAAATCAGTAAAATCAAGATATGTAACCTACCTAGCAGTAGGGAAAGCAGAGGCTAGCTCCGACGACCTCAGGCTCGAGCTCCGACGTTGCAGCAGCTCCTCCGATGACCTTAGGCTCGAGCTCCGATGGTGTGAGGAGCAAGGGTGACAACTTGATCAGGTGGAAATAGCTTGACCATGGCCGTGCGGGAGGAAGAAGAGAGTAGGGGACGGTGGCTTGATCACGACCGTGTGGGAGGAAGAAGAGAGCACATGAGCTTCGGCGGTAGTGGCGACGTCGACCACATGAGCTTTGGGGCTAATTTCGACCACAGGAGCTTTGGCGACGGCGGCGGCGTCGACCACAGGAGCTCTGGCGGCGTCGAGAGGGGTACAACGGGGGCTAATTTCATGATGTAACAAAGAATGTGGATCGAGTCTGTTTCTCACGGGGGTTATTAAGTTAACAAAGGTGTTGGTTATCTAAGAAACTGACACCTAATATCCATCAGCGTCGGTTGCCAGAAAACACTGACGTCCATTGGATAATCTTAACCCTAAAAATTTTTGCAGGGACGGCGCGCGAAACCTTATCAGCGTCGATTTTTCCACAAAAACCGACGACCTTTGGAGGTAATTTTTTTCGTCGTTAGAGTCAGTTATTAGGTAAAAAATTGACGTCGTATGTGAAACTTTGGGGGTAATTTTTTTTCCGCTCAAAAAATTGGATTTGGTGGGCTATTTTAGGCGTTGATTCATGATAGGGAGCTGACGCTAAATAAAAAATGATACCCGTGTCTGGACGGTCTTCAAATATAGATATCAGTCTCTGTAATTAGCCGATGTTGTAGGGTTTAGGCGTCAGTTTTCAATAATAACTGACGTCTCTAAATGTGACATTATAAGCTATTTCTATAGTAGTGCCATAACTAGCTTATGACATCACAAGCAAATAGCAATACCTATCACACATCATTGCTACCCAAGTGAAAAGGAAAGTTGGAGAAGAACTTTCAATCCTACCGTATGTGATTGGTGTTCTAGTGAATGTTTACTTCCTTTATCTCTAATATCCTGAATGAACTGAAGGCATGGAATTGTCATCCTTTCAACATTCATTCATATTTCTTGAACTAGAGTAGACTATCTTGAGATATGTGTGACATCAATATCATATATTGATTCACATGTGCATTGATATTCCATGTTGGTTTGCT
Source organism: Alisma plantago-aquatica (assembly GCA_963693085.1). Lineage (NCBI taxonomy): Eukaryota > Viridiplantae > Streptophyta > Magnoliopsida > Alismatales > Alismataceae > Alisma > Alisma plantago-aquatica. The sequence continues at coordinate 850,147,202 of OY856412.1, forward strand.
TATTTTATTGTTCATAAGACATTTACTTATCTACATCGATGACATCCTCATCATGAGAAGCTCCAAACTAGTAGTCAACAAGATCATCAGCTTGTCAGAAACCAAATTCTCACTAATAAATTTGGGTTCATCTCATTACTATCTTGGCATTCAAGTTGAAGCAAACCAACATGGAATATTAATTTTTCAAATAAAATAAGCACTCAATATTCTAGAACATGAACATATACTCCACTGTAAACCTATCTCCACACTGGGATTGCACTTCCTTTCTACGAGAAACTCTTTGTAAACCTTGGACACCTCTCTCCGATCCTAGCTCTTATTGTCATATAGTGGGTTCACTTCAGTACCTCACATTAACATGGTGTGATCTGACTTATGGTGTAAATCTCACATGTCAGTTCCTTCACTGTCCTACATCAACTCACATGAGATTGGTAACATGACTTCTTCACTATTTCAAAGGCACTTTATCCATGAGTGTATAAATCTACAAAGATCCTTAACTCCCTATAACATTATTTTGTGATGCCGATTGGGCTAGATGCCCCATCACACGATGCAAAATGAGTGGTTATTGTATATTCCTTGGTAGGACATGTGTATCATGGTATTCAAAGAAAAAACCAATAGTGTCCAAGTGAAACACTGAATCTGAGTATTGCTCCCTCTTCCTAGAGGTCGATGAACTTGCCTGGTTCTCTCAAATCCTCAAGGAGCTTCGTCTTTAGTGGACTCAGCCCACCACCCTTTACATAAAATGACTATCTCAACGCATCGTTCCTCACCACCAACCCATGTTCTATACGCAAGAAGCAAGCACATTGAACTCGACTATCACGTTGTCTATGAAAACAACACAAGCAGTGCAATTGGAACACCATTCTCTAAAATCATGCATTGTTGCTAACCCTAAGACATAGTTCTCAATCATTTTGTGGCACCAGATCTATCTAAACCTTCAATGACAAAGAGGGGGCACCGAGCATGGTCTCGTATCCCATTATCTCATAGAAAGCTCGACTAGTGAGGGAAGACCACAACGAATCAATAAGACCACATGTGGATTTTCCAGCTCAAAGCCGTGTGGTTTATATGTGATGAATCCCCCAGATTCATCCTCTCAGTCGCCAATTCTAGGGATTTTGTGCCTCATATCGATTGGATTACCCTTGTTTTGGTTTACTTTAAGTATCTCTTCAGTTTCGTGTAAATAGTGCATTACTAGTTCTAATTACCCTAGTTTCCAGTTTATTTGATCTCATCCTCCCCTACTCACGTTCTCTCTCCTCCGCAGATCATCCTCAACCATTGCCAACAGTCATGAACCCTACAAACTTGAATCTAACGGTCTCAAGACCGTTTGATCCCAAACGGTCTCAAGACCATTTGAACCCAAACGGTCTAAAGACCATTTGAGCCCATTCGGTCTAAAGACCGTTTGAGCCCATTCGATCTCAAGACCGATAGGCCAGCAGAGACCGTTTGGAGTTTAACTCAGGCCTGTGCAACAATAAATCACGATCATGAAGCAGAACAATCACCATGGCCGTGTTTGCCATGCCACGGCCGTGGCACATCACCAACAGTACCAAGTCTCCACCCACCACGACCGTGCTCGTCACGCCACGACCGTGGCACATCACCAACAGTGCCAAGTCTCCACCCGCCACAACCGTGCTGGTCACGCCACGGCAGTGGCGCATCGCCAATATTGCCCATGCCTTCACCTGCCACACCTGTGCGAGGCAGCACGACCGTGGGGTCGTAGCCTCACCACGACCGTGTTGGCCCAACGAGTTGCACCTCGCCCTCCTCCTTGACCCTATTCTCCTAGCTCCACCTACTACGCCGCACCACAGCAACCTAGCTACGCTTGCAAACTCATTGCCCACCACCGCCCAAGATTGTTCGGTCAACAACAGAGGCCCAAGATCGTTTGGGATATCCAATCGGTTTCTAAACTGAACAGAACCAAAGCAGCAAGTCCGTGAAGGCTGAGGACCGAAGGCCGATTGGTAGGCAAGCGTCGAAACTGAATAGAACTAGAGCAGCAAACCATTTGGGATGAACAAAGGCTGAGGACCGAATGAGAAACGTTGATCATTTGCTCTAGCACTGTCAAAACCGTGAGCGCAGGACCGTGCGGGCAAAACCGAGAAGCATCTCACGGTCTCAAGACCGTAAAGTCCCTTTCGGTCTCTCAAAACGTTTAAGGCTGGAAACCGTATGGACCAACATATTTGAGCAAATTGTAGATCTAACTCAATCCGTCGAAGACACATGCCAAGCCTATAAATAGAAGGGTACAGGCACGGTCTTGGGCATCTATTTCACTACGGCCCAAGGCTGCCGGACTGGGACCAGAGCCGAAAATCCAGAAGGCTGCTCCATTGCCAGCCCACTTCCACTATTGCTCTGCCATAGTTCCACCTCATTCTACTCGTGTAATCCCGGAGGTAGACATGAGAATCGAGGTAGAGAGATGGACGCCATCGACCATGACGGAGCAGTCTTGGAGACTGCGACGATCTACACTAGGCTGTCAAAAATCTACTCTTCTACTCTGACGATGCTTTCTTTCTCTCTTCTCTTTCCTTGTTGCTCCCTCTATGAGGAGCGAGTAGTTTCATCCATTGGGGCGTGGGGACTAGCCTCACTGCCCATGTTTTGTAATCTATACTAAAAGATGTTATCTTTCTGATTCAATACTAATTCGTTTCATACATGCTTGAATGTTGGCTGCATTCTTGTATGCATCTATTGTCTTTCGTTGCGGTTTGTCTACGAATACTCTTGGGACTCAAATACCGATTTAGTGTTGGTTTCTGGTGTGCGTATCCACCGCACATCCATTTCAGTATCTAGGAATGCTTCCCGAGGGATGGAGTAAACAAACCTCCATCGTTGCACTTCCACACTATGAAATGGAATCAGTTGACGTACGGAAGTGCAACCTTGATGGGTCGAGGAACACATTCTGCTGAGGGAGTGATGCAAGGTATTTGACCATTCGTTCGAGAATGGCTGACATTGCAAAACTCCCATGTTTCTCGTAGCTATTTCCTCAAAAGTGGGATAGTCTATAAAGATACTAATCAAATTGATGATTATCACTCGCTTGTTAGTTTTCCGATGCACGTTTCACAAAGTTGAGTAAGGTTCTCTCTTTGGAGACTACATCTCTTCATTTACACGTAGACATGTACCGGATGAGAGTTACTCAACCCATGAAGGATGTGTGCATTACTCTTGTCCTACAAGACATCCGTTTTGTATAACGTCCATGTATCTTGCTATGATTGGTACATGTACAATACATCTATAGTGGTGGTGAAAACCCGCATCACCCCAGTGATCCATCATCATTTGCTAATCTTAGATTTTAATCTTCAAACTAGTTTTTATTCTTGCCTCTGCTTTTGCATGTTTTAGGTTAAATAACTCAAATCAAACTCTTGGTCTTAGATGATTAACTTGGATCGATACGAAACAAGAAAAAGACACTCAGATTTTTAACGTTGTCCTTTGGGTTCGATCCTAAATCTATAGTATGATAAGGCTTCCACACTCTTGTGGGGTTGGAGCATTTATCTAGCACCAGTTGTAGGTAAACCTAGAGAGAACATCAACTCCCTAGGGTTTTTGGTGCATATTAGGACTTCCATTGGAAGAGCAATCTTTTGGTGTAAGTTCTAGATCCATCAAAAAATGGCGCCGTAGCCAGGGAATCAATAAGACCACATGTGGATTTTCCAGCTCAAAGCCGTGTGGTTTATATTGCATACACATCACAAATAGCACGTGGTTTTTACGTTTCTTGCATCTCAATATTAGCTAAAAATGTCTGCAATTCAACTCATCAGTTGACAATTACTTTGTCATCGAGTTCTAGTTTGTTAGAACTTTTGAAAAGAAAAAAAAAGAAAAATTTGTTTATAGAATATGTAGTTGGGAGAATGAACCATGGATTGATTTTTTATACTCAAAATCCTAACAAGTATCACTATGATGCTCTACATAGGGTTTTTAGATACCTAAAAGGAACAATGAATCATGGATTGATTGTTTATGGATCTTCAACTGTGCTAGAAGGATTTTGTGATGCCAATTGCATTTATGATTTAGATGAACTAAAATCTACAAGTGGCTACATCTTCTCTTTGGGTGGATCTCTTATGTCTTTGAAATTCACCAAGAAAACATGTATAGCTCGTTCCACTATGGAATTTGAGTTTATTGCCTTAGAAAAGGTCGGAACTGAAGCCAAATGGCTAAGACATGTTCTAACGGATCTTCCTATTTGGGAGAAACCTTCTCCACAAGTGTATATACACTGTGATAATCAAGCTACCATAGTGATAGATAAAAACAAATCTTATAATGGGAAGAGTAGACATATCCGTCTATGTCACAATATTGTGAGGCAACTTATCTATGATAGCATAATCTCTATGGATTACGTGAGATCACAGTTGAACTTGGCCGATCCTCTAATAAAGCCATTAAATCAAAGACTTGTGAGAAACACATAAATAATATTGGAGTTATGCCCATACCCAGAGTCAATGTGATGGACACCCAACCTTCATGAGCAGAGATTCCGAGAAGGAGGTTAAATGGGAAAAATGAAATCATTGTCGACTCAATATATTGTAGTGATTTGTATCTCATTCTTATGATGTAAACAATAATAGGCAATGAATTCGTTGAATATATTTTATTCTTAATAAACTTTATAGCCATTATTGGTGGTGTATATAACTGAAGTATATACTTGATAAAGGTCTAACTATATGAGTGTGGAGTAGGGCCACTCCTGTTGAGTCATGGGCAAGTCTCTAGAGCACTCATGAATATTCCCAATAGGCACATGCCCTAAGGCACCAAATTGTAAGAATGTCAATTGATTTTATGAGTGTCATGTGAGTAATGAACCTCTAATTAGATAAAAGAGGAATTGGTTCAAGGACATAGTTCCACCAATCTTCTACAATACATCTACTCCATGCTTTGATTTAAAGAACATAGTTCTACTAAAGCTTATGCATGTCATTTATTTAAGTTCTTCCAGTGATTAACTAGAATTTTATTTTTATTTTGTTTTGTAATAGTGAGGGATTGTTGTATATCCTGCTATATATTAAACTAAAAGATATTGGCTTTTGTCCCACATTGGGGATTCTAACACTTCCCTCCTTATATATGGGTTCTTATCTATAGGATATTTGAGGAGCACAATGAGATAACGACTTCGTAGGCGTATGGGGGGGCAGCCCAATTGGTATTCGTCCAGTCCAGTTTGGAAACCCTTTAACCGGATGCATCGACACATGTCGCATTTTGTGCACAAGGGGTGCAAATCTGGCCTCCCTCCACTTGATTTGTTGATCATTTTTAACATGTGTTGTAACCTTTCAAGGCTGCAATTGGGTCTGTTTGGACGAGACCAACTGTAGGTGTCTGTTCGGTTGACAACCACTCGTATCTTTACATTTGAGAACCACCATCGCAACCCTTCTATTAAACATAAACACTGTCGAGTGTTTTATGCACATAGAAAATAGAACTCTCTCCCGCTCGTTCTATGTTTTGTTGTTTCCACCAACGCTATCCATGTGATCATTGGAAGAATGATCAACTGCTGTTCACCAGAGACTGCGACTTGCGAGTGCACACATCGCCACTCGAAACACTGTTGTATCCTAGGAGAGTAGCCACCGTGTTTACTACTACACTGAAATTGGTCATTGAGTCAAGCGGAAATACTCTTAAGGACAATGCATAATTGCACACCTCATCAAATATGGTATTATTTATTATTTATGATTTTCTTATTTATATCCACAAGAATAACACTGTATCTCTTAACTTTTAGTTGTATGTGACATAATCGATGGCTTAGATGCTAAATCAGTGTTAGTTTGGATTGTAAACTAATAATTTAAGAACCTTTACCAGTTACAAATATGACCTGGTATGGCTTTACGACGTTGAGTTTGGTTCCTAAACCGATGGCCCAAACTCCTATACGTGTTATGATTTGTTATGACTTTTTTTTATTAATATGGATCTAATATATTGAATATGATTTTATTGTATATGACGAGTGACCAAATTTACAGCAAATAAGGGTGAAAAACAAGCCAAACAATGGAATTGGAAATCAATCTGGTGTAAAAATAGTTATAATGGCTTTTATAATGTAGTTGTTGACATAACTTAGAAATTCCACTTATCAAAAAAATCTATTTCTTAGGCCTCTCAGATGATCTTAGAGGAAATGTGAAAAATGAGACTACTGCTGGTTTGAAATCATTTTCACCTTTAGTTATGATTTTTCTTCTTCTTCTAAATTTAGACTTCTTTCTTGAAAGTGTAATATTCTTTATAGACGAACACTAACCTATTTTCATCACATAAGGATTTAAACAATGAATGCCACTCCCCTACTAATCCAAATGGCATAGTTTAAGATATCAAAGGTACAACTATATTTTTCATAAACCATATACGATTTATTAATAGTTTTGAAATAGGCACTTACACATTTGACATGTAGACCACTCTAAGGATCTTAGAGAAAATTTTGTTGGATTTCTTGATATCAAGCATTTCCTTTTTCAACAAAACTTGCATTTAAACTCTAATACGAGAAATGAGAATACTTATGGTTTGTATTACTTCATAATTTATTATCCACCTATAATTAATTTAGTCTTCTTACATCTTGTAAATGCAACTTTTTAATTAAGATGATGTCCACCTAATTTTACATGACACAGGGGGGTAATATAGAACATCACCACTATAGTATCCAAGTGATGAAATTGAACATAGAGATGGCACAATATAGTTTAATATGAATGTTTAAGATACTTTTTTTTAGAATTTCGAGTTTTTACTTTGGAAACTACAAATTACTACTAGGTCACTCTAGCATTCAAAGAGGATTCACATGTGGAAATTTTGAGGATGATTACTTCCTGATTCCACAACAACCTCAAGGAAATTCCAGAGAATGAATGTCTCAATTTCCTATGAGCATAGGTAATTTATAATATTTTTCACAATATAAGTTTATTATTTTAATGAACATTTTCTTTTACATGCAACAACATCCACCCAAGCTAGAGATAATGCCTGAAAAAGAAATAAACTTCTAGGTGATGCCCATACAAACTCTAGTATGAGAAATGTGAATACCTGTGGTTTGTATTATTTACACAATTTGTTATGTACTTTCTAACAATTCGGTCTTCTTACTTTTTGTACATGTGATTTTTTTATTCATTTAGACGATCCCCAAAAAAATTTACATGACATAAGGGGTTTTAACATTGAACATATCCCCCTAGTAACCCAAGAGTTGAAATTGGATATGGATCCATCTCCAATTTTATAGAATTTTCTGTGGAGTCTTAAGATAATTTACAATATAATTTTGTATGTAGTCTTAAGATAATTTTATTGAATTTTGAGTTTCTAATTAAGAAGTCACATTTAACTTCTAGATCACTCTACTACTCCAGGAATCATTGCATGTGGATTTCTTGAGGATTCACATTGTCCCATTCCTCAATAAACCCAAGAAAATTCTAGAGAAAGAAGTTCTCCATTGACAATGAGCATAGGTAATCAATACATCATATTATTTTGTCATGATATATTCTATACTCTTAATGGATTTTATTTTCCATGCAACACCATCCACCCAGTCAATAGAAAATGCCTCACAAATAAATGAACAACCACATCATGCCCATATGATTTAACCAAGAGATAGAGTAACTAGTCATTGGGTATACATATTGTTTGATATACTTTTGATTTATCAATCTTTGTAATGTCTGAATCTGTCTTACTTAATTTTTAGCTCATAACAATTTTTTTTCTTCCAAAAAAGCTTCACAAAGGATCAACCAAGTCAAGTTCCTATCATCCTAAAAAGGATGAAGTATATAAGTGTTTCTTTAGGTGTGGTGTGCTTGTTAGTGATTAGGCAAAGAAATTAACCAATTACCTTGGGGTGTATGGAAATATTGGCATGCTATTTCTACTACATAAAGGAAGGGATGAAGAACATGTATTGGGTTTTGAAAATGTCAAGGATAATGTGATGCTACACATTTTAAGTATAATATCCTCTTATTCAAGTAAAGAAATTTATTCCTTTATGAATATTTTAAATTTTAGAAGGACTTCACATTTTTCATGATGGATGGGGACTCTACTATCAACACAGAAGGTGTTGAATACCCAGTTGCAAATATGGAAGTGGTAGTGCATTGGTGTTATGAAATGTACAAAAGGGTAGGACATGGAGAAACACACTGAAGAACAGAAACCTAGGTACCACAACCAAGCATGTCAAAAATCCCCTGACACAAGAGTTTCCAGTGAAGCATGGAAAAAGTTATTGGAACACACGAATTCTCCTGCAAAATTGGTTGGTATTGTGGATCTTGTTGTCCTTATTATGATAAGTACATGTTTGAAGATTTTTACTTATTTTTTGAAATGTAGAATGAATGTTCAAGAAATAGGGCTAGTCATAAATCCCCTCGTCTAACACACATCATAGGGGTATAATCATATGGACAATGTTATAAGGAAATGCTATACACATACATAACTTAATTATGTTTATTTCATGATTTTATTTAATATATATGCATGTTTTTTAGGTTGAAAAGAAAATTATATCAACTAACTGTGAAGCATATCTAACGTATCATCAAGATAGAAATGGTTGTTATCTAAATGAGTACACCAAGAAAAAAGGTGTAAGTTTAGTAACATATATATAGTTATTTTTGTTTGTCAATAGTTCATTTGTCACTCAAAATATTTATAATGCAGGAAGAAATTGCTAAAAAAATGTGCATAAAGTCGGCTTGAAAAGTCAACCAATGAACAACTTTTTGGCTGAGTACTTGATGAAGTATATAGCCCACAAAAAGGTAGATATGAGAGGGGATATGGTGGGGGAGTTTCAAGATGAAGATCGAGCGAAATTTGGTTGCAACGTGTGAAGATGCAAACCATAATTTGATATGAGCAACAATCTCAAATTTAGTAGTCAGAAGCTAAAGTCTCTCTTTTAAGAGAAAAAGTGCAACAAGTAAGTTTTAATTCTCTATTTTCTTGACTTTCTTTACGTTAAATAAATATTTAACCATTATATATCATTAATTAGCAAAATCAAAGAGGAACAATTAGTCCGCGTCATCATCTGCAAACTTCAAGTAGCCATAATGATAGTCAGATTTATTTACACTACTACGAAACTGACCTTTGGTGTTGGTCATTTAAGGCCTTTGGTGACGGTTAAAAAGCGACACCTATGTGGGCGACACTAAAAGGTGAACCCTTAGGTGTCAGTTTTAAAACCGATGCCAAAACCGAACTATAGGCGTCCGTTATTAGTGGGAAAACCGACGCCAGAACCCTTCACGACACAAAAAGGGTGGCAACTGGGACACTATAGGTGTCAGTTAGTAGTAGGGAAACCAGCGCCCAAACCATTCACACCACAAAAGGGCGACATCTAGGACACCATCGCCGTCAGTTATTAGTGGGAAAATCGACGCCAAAACTTTTCACACAGGGCATTATAGGCGTCAGTTATTAGTAGGGTAACCGACGTCCAAACCCTTCGTGCCACAAAAGGGTGCCATCTAGGACACCATCGACGTCAGTTTCGTAGTAATAACTGATGCCATATCACCTGCCACCACGGTCGTGCTGGCCTGCATGACCGTGTTGTCTGGCCACATTAGACATCAATTTTGTGCTATTAATCGACGTTGTAAGCCTTTGTTGTCAGTTTTCAACTAATAACCGATGCTTATGTTTTGATTTTTTTTCTTATCATTTTGCAGGTCTGCTGTGGCTGGTCGTAGGATAAAGAAACCTGCAGTTTAGTGGAACTGAACTACAGGTTTACGCAATCCATTGATATCAGCTAACAACAGGCCACAAACATGCAAATTTAACAAGATTCACACACTTGTAGAAATAGGCCATAACCCTATAGTTCCTTTCATTTTCACATTCACACATGTAGAAACATTCAGACACATGTAGAAAATTCATGTAGCAACCTGCAGTTCCTTTCATTTTCACATTCACACATGCACATGTAGAAATATTCATGTAGCAACCTGTAGTTCCTTTCATTTTGACATTCACACATGTATAAACATTCAGACACATGTAGATATATTCACACATATGACAATTCAGAAAAATTCATTTAGAAAATATCATTCTTTAGTAATTATCACTATCAACATCCCAATTATATTTTAAAACTCCCACGACTTGTATGGCTTTTGCCCATTATTCTCTTACATCATTTAATTCTTTCTTCATATAGGAAGCATGTAATCTGATAAGGCCTTACCTGTAGTGTGGTCAGTTTTAAACACCTGCAAAGAGAATGATGTATATATATAATTAATAATATATAAATAAGATTGATATATTTCATATTATCTAATGAGACTATATATAATACCTCAGGTATGGTATCGATGTCCACTATGACATATTTGATAATCATGTGCATAAATCACATCGCATAGTATGCACATGCCCAACCTTTGTCTTGTGTAGCACACTATAAATTAAAACATACAAAATATTAAAAAATACAACTAAGCACAGTTCACATAAATAATATATATATTGGAGTCGGGAACTTACTTTCACGTTATCCCAAATTATTGGCTGGTTCTTTTTCCCGGGGACCTTTCCTCTAGCCTTTTTGAACTCATGTAAACCCCTACATGTTAATGTAACACAGTAAATTGCATAATTAAATAGTAATGTAATAACAAATGTTAACAGATATAAAAATGAAATATTTCTCACCAGAATAATGCCATTTTCATTGCATGTCCATATTTTGGATTCAATTTAGTCCCCTTAGGATCTAGATAATAGACAGTGAACGTCCCAGGGACAATAACTAGTAACTCCCAATGCGTACCCCTAGAGGTAAAAAAGTTAAAAATTAATAACTCGAAATCCACAATAAAAATGTAATTTTCTTAAGTCCAAAGTATAAGAAAAGTAAACTTTCTCCACATTGAATGGAGCTATTATCACCGTATTCATATTTTGACCAAAATTTGTAAAAGCATCACAACAGTATTGTTGAACTGACGTAGGGTGTTTAGCCACTAGACTAATCAAATATGGAATAAAAATTCCTACATGTTCAAATGAAAAATCTGCACATATCTTGTCTAAGTAGCTGCAAAACATGTATTATTTATGCATTAATGTATAAGAAACCAGATCACCGGATCCTATACAAGGTATATGGATGTATAAACAACATCTCACCTTATCCATAGCTCTATCATAGATGTATTCAGCCAATCATAGGGAAACAACTCTAAAATATCTTGTATACATAGTTTGGTTTCGTATGACTGACCTGCATCATTCGCATCTATAGAAACATTTATAGGGCAATTTATATCATGTTCGCCTAACCATACTACCATACCCCTACAATTAGGACCTAACGGGGCAGGTAGGTCCTGTGGAATCCAACTTAGTAATGTAAGAGGTGGAGGTGGAGGCCTAGATGCTCTGGGTGTCTTCATTTTAACCTATATATATAATTTCAGATCAATTGACCTCATATATACACACTAATAATTTAACGTAATGTAAATTTATCATACAATTTCAGTATAGATGAAATCTACTTTGGGCCACAATATCACTCCGCCTTCTGCCTCACCAAGCGTTTCACAATCTCGGTGGACATATGGCAATTGAAGATCTATCCAATTGGGGAATATATGTAGCGGGCTCACACGAACCCAACCATTTGGAAATGGAGACCCATCAAACATTTCCCCTAGAAGGGATGGGTAAGCCAATGCCTCTACAATGACGTATTCGTTACTTTTTAGATGGCATGACTTCAACCCCTACAAATTTACGTAAAGAATGTTATATACATATATACATATATAAATATCATCTTGAAAACATATCCTCTTGAAAAGACTAGCTACTATGTCATAAAAATACTTACATCGGATGTGCTAGGTGGTGGGTCTACAAGATTACTCCCAACCTCTGCAGTAGGAGTAGAGTGGGACACCGTAGGTACTGTATGAGTGGCAATCTGAGACACCTTCCACTTCACCATTAGTTCTTGGATTCTCCTTTCAATTAATGCATCTACCTATACATGGATAAGAGAAATGTTAACTTCTGATTGTTGAATTCCCTTTTATAGTAACATTCTAGAAAAAAGAATAGGTTACCTCTTCTTGTGAAATTCCCACTTTTGGGACATGTTTGCGCTGGGATGGCCTAAAGAATGATTTGATGCCCACACCAGCCCCTGCACCCCTAACACGTCCAGGATGCTCTGGGTTACCCAAAGCAACTGTCAATTCATCCCTTGTTCCCTCAGGGATGAACTTGCCTTGTTTTCTCAGCTCGTGCAGCTCCCGCTAATCGTCATCAATAGAAATTGGTAAGTAAGTAAACGCCACAAATAATCAATATTCGAATGAATTGCTCTAAGAGTTGTATTTTACCATTTTTGCAGCCGCCTCAGCAGTTGCAGGCTTCTTTATTTCTCCCTTCTTATTTTGCCTCCCAGCTATCCAGACATCATGGTGAGGCAGAGGTGCGACACCTATAGTAGATGACTCTTAAGTAGCAGCAGACTGAGCAGTACACTTAGCCTATAGTCTTTGTTGAACGCCTACATAGCCCTTTGGACCCATTGTGTGTTTATGAACATTCAGTGCACGCCTTGCTCTTTGCGCCTCACTGATAGCCTTGTTAGTATGCACATTAATTTGTTTAGTAACACTAAAGGTTAATCTTGAATAGGTGAATACAACATATATTAATTAAATAGGGAGTAACACCTAATACCTTGAATTCATCAGTGTTTCTTGAAGCAACAAACGCGTCCCATTCTTCTGGGTCCAGGAAGTTCCACTGTTCAGTGGCTGACTTCTTCCTCTTTTCACCATCTTTTATGTATTCTCGGGTGAGATTTGTCCTATAGTTCCTTAGGACCCTCCCACAATGTTGCATCACGCAGTTATGATGCAACTTTTCATCCAACACAAATATACTCTACAAAATAGAATTGCTATTAACTAGTATCCAAAATATTAGTAATCTAAAAAATAGAATTGCAAATAATAATAACTCACACATAAATCCTTCCATATTAAGTCTTTCTTCCCCTTAGGAGCTTTATGCAAGAATCTATCTTACAACCATAATGGCTACGAGTAACATACCCAAGATATGAAACAAACGAATTGTGGTTCACTCCAATTGCATTTCCTGCATTATCAAAATCCACAACCAGTTTGGGTCCATTGCCCCTTTGCGCTATTAAATTCTTCATCATAGTGATGCCCCTTCTCTTGTCAACTTTTTGGTACTTCTCAACAAGTGCCTCAAGTGCTTCAGAGGATACATGTGCATCATCAACCTAAAATTTGACAAAATAAACACACTTACAAGATATAACTATAAATGTACATATAGATAGAAATATATGATATATTTTTAAAACTTACATTGCGAGGCGGCACATTGGTATCCTCACCATGGTCATCATAGACATCATGGTCATCATGCCCATGCTCAGTTATCTGAAAATTTCATTAAAAAATCAAACATTTAGCATTTGACATAACTAGAAGATAATGAAACATTGAAAAATGAAACATTGTATAGTTCACATATACAAATGAAACATTGAAAAATGAAACATATAAAAAAATATAAACATGCATGCCTCTAATATTGCGATCGTTTATCAATTAACAATCCTTCATTTTGATCTCTGTGCACATACAAGTCATCATTAGCTTCAATATTTTGTGGTGTTGGCAACCCAACTGAGAAAGGACTAGAGTCATCATACTTATCATAGTATTCTTCTTCATCTATAGGATCTTCAATGAACTATCTTTTACCATGAAGAACAACCGACCATTTATCATTTGCAGGATCATCAATATAAAATACTTGCTTCGTCTGTGATGCCAATATGAATGGTTCACCCTTCTCGCCAATCTTTTCAAAGTTCACTAAAGTGAAACCCAATTCATCCACTATAACTCCTTTGGTGTTATCAACCCAATTACATTTGAAGAGCAAAATTTTGAAATCTATGTAGTCAAACTCCCATATGTCTTCAATGACACCGTAATATGACATTTTAGCTTCACGCAGACTCTTATCCTTTGCTACGCTTGAAGGATGACCCCACTGTTTTGGGCGACACTCTTATCATCTTGACGCTTTGTGTAATATGTGAATCCATTAATGTCATACCCTTCATAAGACATAAAATTAAATTTTGGTTTAAAGGTGAGGCATTTGATAGTTTTAGTAATATCCTCTGGTGTTTGAGATAGTTGATGTAAGACTTTATCTTCAAACCACTTAATAAATGTCTTGTTATGCAATCTAGCAAGCAACATTGAATTGGCTCGAGGATATTGTCTCTTGATGAAATTGGTATGTTCCTTGATATAAACACTCACTTCATCCATGTTGTGTAAAATATACAAGTGACCTTGTTCCAACTGCTCACGGCTGATTACTTTCACCCGTGATCCCAAAATTCCTTTGCCAAATTGCTCCTCAATATTCTTATCATTACCAGGAGTGTCATTACCAATCAGAAAGTCATTGCAAAAATCCATAACCTCTCTTGACACATAACCCTCAATAATACTCCCTTCAGGCCGATAACGGTTTCGAACATCACTTTTAAAAACGTTCATGTATTGTTCAAAGGGATACATCCAATGCAAGAATACTGGTCCCAACATTTTCACTTCCCTAGTCAAGTGGACAACAAGATGTATCATGATATCAAAGAACGAAGGAGGGAAATACATCTCAAGCTGACATAGGGTAACAACCACTTCTCTTTGCAAAGTATCAAGAGTATCAGGGTCAATAACTTTGCTGCACGGACTATTGAAAAGAAATAAAGTCTGGTGATTGCAAACCTTACATGCTTCAAAAATATAGATCAAATTGCCACAGGCAATATTTGTTGCATTAGAGTGTGACAATCATGAGATTTAAGACCTATCAACTTTAGATCTTTCATTGATACCAATCTACATGTGTTGGATGAGTAACCCTGTGGCACCTTAACATTTACCAAGCATTCACAAAAAGCTTTCTTCTCCTTTCTAGACAACGTGTAACAAGCGGGAGGTAAGTATGTTCTCTGATTTCCCATTTCACGTAGGTCCAGTCTGGATTTTATCGCATCTTTAGTCTTACTTGGTATATTCAACAAAGTACCAATGACGCTATCACATACATTTTTCTCAACGTGCATGACATCGATACAATGGTTGACTGTCAAAGAACTCCAATAAGGAAGATCCCAAAATATTGACTTCTTCTTGAATAAAGATTTGTCACTCCGTGTGCCCATAGTACATTGTGATCTCTTACCAAATTCATTGACAAAGTCTTTTACTCTTTCATAAACAACCTCCCCGGGTATAGGTTTAGGGGCACTCCATTCCTCATTCCATCCATTGAATGCTTTGTGCTTCCTACGATACGAATGGAATTTTAGAAGAAACCTTCGATGAACAAGATATATAGTCTTGCCGCCATGTTTTAGTCTTGTTGAATCAATGTTCTCTTCACATATAGGACACACTTTAGCTCCTTTGACACTATATCCAGACAAATTCCCATATGCTGGAAAGTCATTAACAGTGCAAAACAACATAGTGTGTAAATGAAATGTTTCTCTTTGTGAAGCATCATAGGTCATCACACCTTCACCCCAGAGTTTCTTTAAGTCATCAATCACAGGTTCAAGATAAACATCGATATCATTTCCATGTTGTTTAGTGCCCGATATCAACAACGAAAACATAACATACTTATTTTTCATACACAACCAGGGAGGAAGATAGTATATAACAAGCATGACTGGCCAAGTGCTATGTTGTCTGCTCAATGTTTCGTACAGATTCATCCCATCTATACAAAGCCCAAGTCTTAGATTCCTGACTTCTTCACCAAATTTAGGGTACAATAGATCAATCTTCTTCCACTGTGGGGAATCAGACGAATGTCGTAGGATCCCATCATTATTTTTCTTAACATTTGCATGCCACCTCAAATTCTTTGCATCTATCAGATTGGAAAACAAGTATTGAAACCATGATATTATAGGTAGATACCACATCACCTTGGAGGGAGAACCAGTTTTGGACTCCCCCGAAGTCGTCAATTTATACCGTGACACACCACATTTTGGATAATCTTTCAAATCCACATAGTTCTTTTGAAATAATACACAATCATTCGGACATGCATATATCTTCTTGGCCTCCATTACCATTGGGCACAACAATTTCTTTACCTGGTATGTTGAGATTGGAAACTCGTTTCCTTCAGGAAGCATTTCTTTCAACAAAGACAACAATGACGTGAAGCTTTTGTCGCTCCATCTATTATTAGCTTTCAACTTATACAATCTCAACACAACGCAAAGCTTCGTAAATTTAGTACAACATGTGTATAGTGGTATCTCAGCATCATGCAAAATGTTTCTAAACATGGGAGGTGGATCAGTTTCAGTGTGCTCTACCCCAAAACTATCCACCATCGCTTCAATGATGTCTACTGGAACTGGTTCGTTCACTACGTCATCGGAGGCAATTTCTTCTTCCACACAAGCACTGCTATCAGCATCCACTGGTTTTAGGTTTGAAATCTCTCCATGCCAGTACCATTCTGTATAGCCTTGTACAATCCCATTGCACATGACATGACTTTTGATTTCGTTACAGTGCTGGCTTTCAAGTTGTTACCGCAATGCCTATATGGACAGTAGAACCTATCTCCAGGTTGTTTTCTATGTTCCTCGGCAAATCTAATAATTTGATCAAGACCAAAAATAAACTCTGGGGTGCAGCGATTGTGAATGGACATCCATGATCTATCCATTCTATGATCGAAGAGAAAACAAGTATAAATTACAACAAGATTAGGGTCTAGGGCTAACAGATTAGAGTTTAAGCATGGTAAAAACTTTAGGATTTAAGGTCTTATATATAATTAAGATTTACTCCTATTGAGTAAATCTTGGACTGATTTCTAGTCCAACAAATACATGTGCTGCCATTCTTATATATAATAAATGTGTACCACCTATCCCATTCTTGAACACCTAATCTCACTAGTAAGTGTATAATGTATATTGGGGTTTCAAGAAAATTTCAGCAACATTTCCCCACTGTTCTCCAAGTTCATATGTACTTAAAGAACAAACGGGGAAATGCTACCGAAATTTTCTTGAAAACCCAATACACATTATACACTTACACCATAAGTGAGATTAGTTGTTCAAGAACAGTCCCAAACCGGAGACTATCCAAGATTTATTCCTATTGAGTAAATCTTGGACGGGTTTCTAGGCCAACAAATACATGTGCTATCATTCTTATATATAATAAATGTGTACCACCTATCCCATTCTTGAACACCTAATCTCACTAGTAAGTTTATAATGTATATTGGGTTTTCAAGAAAATTTTGGCAGCATTTCCCCGCTGTTCTCCAAGTACATGTGTACTTAGAGAACAAATGGGGAAATGCTACCAAAATTTTCTTGAAAACCCAATACACATTATACACTTACATCCTAAGTGATATTAGGTGTTCAAGAACAGTCCCAAACCAGGGACTATCCAAGATTTACTCCTATTGAGTAAATCTTGGATGGGTTTCTAGGCCAACAAATACATGTCTTGTCATTCTTTATATAGTAAATGTGTACCACCTATCCCATTTTTGAACACCTAATCTCACTAGTAAGTGTATAATGTGTACTGGGTTTTCAAGAAAATTTCGACATCATTCCCCCCTTGTTCTCCAAGTACATATGTACTTAGATAATAAACGGGGAAATGCTTTCAAAATTTTCTTGAAAACCCAATACCCATTATACACTTACATCCTAAGTGAGTTTAGGTGTTCAAGAACAGTCCCAAAATGGGGACTATCCAAGATTTACTCCTAATGAATAAATCTTGTATGGGTTTCTAGGCCAACAAATACATGTATGTTGTCATTATTATACCTACAATCCTAGTTTCATCATTCATATCCTAAGTTTTGTGTAACATCATTTAATTATGCTTGTCAGTAAATACTAAATAGTAAATAAACCATGATTCCATATATCAAAGATTTGAATCAGGGGTGATGTAGCCCTATTTAGGGCTCCATCGTGTGCCATTTTGTACTTAAATCACATCTAAACATGTTAGATTACAAGCTTTTGCCCCTAATGTGTTAATAATTTCCAAATGCACTTATGATGTTTTTTGCACTGTTTTCAGGTACTTGGACCATGCCTTAGATGGAAGAGAGAGAAAGAAGGAGTTCTAGGGCTCCTCCACCCATGGGGAGGTCCAAAGGAGGCCCCAAAATCTCCCTCAACCTACCTCCAATGGCCAAGAGTCATCACCAAGTAAAGACATCCAAGAATGATGAAGTTTAAAGGATAATCAAGTGGTGCAAGCCTCACCACGGCCGTGGGCACTTCCCACAGTTGTGCAAATTTATGACCAAGAACCAGCATTTCAATAGGGTTTTTCCCCAAGTCGCCACGACCGTGGCCATTTGCCACGACTGTGGCCAATGAAGAACAAAACGACAGTGATGTTGCTCCACGGTCGTGGAGAAGCATCACGGTCATTTTGTTCTTCATTGCCCACGGTCATGGCAGATGGCCACGGTCGTGGTGACTTGGAGAGAAACCCTGTTGAAATGCTAGTTCTTGGTCATAAATTCGCACGACCGTGGCAAGTGCCCACGACCACATCCCCCTCCTCCAAAATGGACGTGTGACCCAACACGGCCGTGGTGCCACTCACCCACCATGACTGTGGCACTCCGCCACGGCCACGGCCACCAACATAGCATATCACCTGCCCCATACACTGACCGTATTCTTACCCCATGACCGTCCTATACTACCCTCACCACGACCGTGGCACACCAACATGACCATGGTGACCAACCTACCCTACCATTTCCACCACATATCCACCTCAAATCCACTCCATTTCACCATTATCATTAGTGCTTCATATATCAACATACATACTAGGCCATATTTCAAGTCAAGATTTATGCATTTAATCACCTTAGGATGCATACATGATTCACAAGGTATTTGGGTGCACAAAGAATAATATGTGTTACTGATTTAGGAGTTCACATTTACATTTTAAAAATAGAAGACCCACATGTGAGTTAAGTTTGAGATCAACATCAATGTATGTTTAACACACAGTTTCAAGGTTCAAAACACATAATCAAATCAAATTAGGATGCTAGAATGGACAAGTTGAATCTTATTTCAACATGCATCAAAATTTACTGAATTAGGTCAGACATGAGGATTAGAAGCACAAATATATGCAAGTACAAGATTTGAATCAAAATGAAGCCTAATGGCACATTGGGAGAGTGAGATTATACCTCACTTGAAGGCTGAAGAACAAATATATGCAAGTCAACAACGCAAATAGATGACACAATAACTCAATTAAGCCCAAGAGAACAAGTGCAATCAACACAATTATGTTATAATGAATTAATTAGGTGTCAATAAGCATGAATTTTAGTGAGACTCTCTTAGTCCATGCTACTACAAATGGGAAATTAGAAAATATACTACATGTGTAACCTTAATTGCAAAAATACAATCTAAGTCCACTAATGACAAAAACTACCCTGATGACAAAAGGGTCAGCAAGGAGCAAGAAGCAAGGAGCAGAGTAGGAGCAAGAAGCAAGGAGCAAGAAGAGGAGGAAGAAGGGTACTACGAGTAGGAGCAGGAGCAGAGGAAGAAGAGGCACTGGAGGAGCAGGAGCAGGAGCAGAGTAGGAGCATGAGGCGGCGGCGGTGAGTGGGCGATGGCGGGGAGCGGGCGACGGCCATAGCAGGAGCAGGAGAAGAGGCGGAGGAGCAAGCGGCGGCAACATCAAGAGGAAGTAGAGGAGCTTGCGGCGGCAGCAGCAGCAGTGGCAGGCACGAGCGGCGGCAACAATGATGGAAACGGGGAAGGCAGACTAGCGGCGGGGAAGGCGGAAGAGCCGCAGACGGCGGCGGAATCGCCAGACCCTAGTGAAATCGACAATGAAACAGAGAAAGGGGAAAAGCCTGGCTCACACGGGTGCTATTAAGTTAACAATAGGCGTCGATTATTAACATAAACCGACGCTTAAAACTTTTGGCATCGGTTACCACCAACACACCGACACTTATGTTCACTGATAGTCATCGGTTCCAAATAGAAAAATTGACGTCTATCTGTATATGCTGACAAAAAATAAATGTTATCGAATTATGACCATAGACGTCGGTTGCCAGATAAAACCGACGTCCATTGGATAATATTAACCCTAAAAATTTTAACGGGGACGATGCACGAAATCTTATCAGTGTTGATTTTTCCACAAAACCGACGACCTTTGGAGGTAATTATTTCGTCGTTAGGCGTCGTTTATTAGGTAGAAAACCGATGCCGTATGTGAAACTTTGGGGGTAATTTTTTTTTTTGCTTGAAAAATTAGATTTGGCGGGCTATTTTAGGTGTCGGTTGGTCTTAGGAAACCGACGCTTAATACAAAGCGATACCCATGTCTGGCCGGTCTTCAAATATAGATGTCGGTCTCTGTAATTAGCTGGCGTTGTAGGGTTTAGGCGTCAATTTTCGGTAATAACCAACGTCTGTAAATGTGACATTATAAGCTATTTCTGTAGTAGTGTTATCTATTAAATATATACTCAAGACATATTTAGGATAAATCTATCTATTTATGTGTAAATTTGTAATATTTACCTTTATAGAAATACTAATCCTCATTGATGTATCATAACTATGAGAACTAACCAAATTTCATGAAAATTATGCTCTTTTAAAGAACTTGATAAAGGTAAGTTATAATCTTTTATTATATTTCAAAATCACATTATTAATTAAGATTTTTATGTTATTCCTTTGTTTTTTCCCTAAAAAGTGAATGCTTAGTATATCATGTATTTATTATTGATTAATATTATGAAAAAGTATTTATGTTGGCCTATAGGTAGATCCACCTTTGAGTGTTTTTTTTTATCTTTGTCATTAGAAGTCCATATCACCATGGGGTTGGTCTTGGATAATGAATATTTGTATTAACAAATGTTTATCATAGAACAACACTTGATATGCTAGCTAGAGTGAGGTATCTGGAACACATAACTTTGTAGAACTTTAACTTTCATAAATTTCTAAGCTTTATAACTATATAATAACTACATATGTATGTAGTATTCATTAAGAAGTTAATACCAAGTTGTAGGAAATACATATAATTTAGTTTTAAGATAGTTGACCAACAAGGTAGTGTGGCTACAGAAAATACATGACATAGATACATTTTCCCCCCCCAAAATGTGGGATATTTTATAGATGACAAATAGTTGTGATACTAATAATTAGATCAAATACTAGTTATTTTGTTTTCTATTGGCTTAGTCTACTCATTATACACGCTACTTGACATAGGATTACTAAATCCAAATTAGTTTCACATTTATAATTTCTATCACTTACTTTTGAATCACCATTTTTCTCATATGTGACTGTTGGGTATAAATCCATCACCAATATTAGTGGTTGAGTTTCTTGTCAAATGTGTTAAGGTTTATTTGATCGAATCTTTTTTCAAGAATTTACACAAATATCTTGATAATTAGGAGGTGTTTTCTAAACCCAAAAAGAACACAATTCATTTGAATGTAAGTAATATACTCTCATCACATATACCATAAGATCATTCCTTAGCTGAGTAACATTGCATACAATGATATGAAAAATGAAACACTATTATTTACAACATCAAATGTTCCAAATTCCATCATTTTAGTATTACTCTTCATGAGTAAAATAATTGCACCCAATTTAGTAAATTTTAGATTATTAAATAAAAAGAATAAGACTTGCTCATACTTTTTACATTATGAACTGACTAGGCTTGGGGACATGGTCCTATCTCTACAAATTCACATATACATGGCATCTAAAACATTTATGTGTATAGAAACTACGTAACAATACATGCATCTAAACAAATTGTCTATATTTCATAAGATAACAGATGTGGATTCTGAATTATGATATTTTTTTCTACTATGTAGCTTGGGATTGATTTTTGCTTTGATATTAAGAAAAAAATCTGGATGAAGAATGACCTTGTGAAAGTAAAAAAGGTTGGTCTTGCAACTATTGAATTTATTAATGTGTGCATGCATACCTTCATATGCTTTAGTGATTTAGTAAATAAATCATATTTCCTTTTGTCGAACAAATATGGACTTCCATTTCAATAATTTGCAATTTTGCAACAAAAGAATGGTACAAACAAAGTGGTCAAGGCAATATCAAAATTTGTTTGGCTTGTTTAGTACATGCGTAATAGAAAACTATCTTAGTATCCATGATGGAGGCAAGACAATTAAGTTGGGATGGAAATCTAACTTTTGTTGGATGTAAATGATATATTACTCTATATTAAGATGTAACTTTTGTTGGATGTAAATGATATATTACTCTGTATTGAGCTTGTACCAAACTTTGTCAGCAATAATGATCCGACAACATGTATTGAACAAGATTTTTAGCTAAATGAAGTATATGTATAATCATGGTGTACTGGTTTGCAATGCAATGCTAATTTACTGCCATAAATGTCAAGATTTGTTTTTCTTCTATCAGCATTGTAATACATTGTATGAATGCCACGAGTGATATTAAATATGAACTATGACTTCTATATAAATAATATGTTACCCGTATCTCATGTATTAATTGACCTACACATGTGTTAGCAGTTGATGGCATCCAAAACTGACATTCTAATTTTGATACACATGTCAGTTTTTTAGAATACTTTTGACTCTCATCAGGAGGACACATATAATTTGAGTTACATTGTCAGTTTGACATTTGTATATGTCTGAATAATCTGGAAACTCACATATAAGTACGTCATGTTTTACCACTATTTCTACTAGTGTGTCCTACATTTGTCCTCCCTTTAAATGATTTTGACTTCTAAAGCTTGTATGCTCAACCAAATGGTTGTGATCAAATACCAATCACGGAAGAGTTGAATAAGATTTGAGGTAAAAATGTCCCACTTTTTGCCTCTTCTCCCAAAAAATGTCATCATCATCACCAAAACCTCAATCCTAATTAGGCCTCAATCCCAACTATGTTGGGGTCGACTACATGGATCCTTCTTTTCCAATCAGCCCTGCTATGGGCCATACTCTGATCAAGATGTAAATATTCAAAATCTCTCTTTATAATATCTTCCTAAGGTAATTTAGGTTTTCCTCTACTTTTTTAAGGCTTCGTAAAAGTGTCCAAGTATGAAAACAGAGCGAATCATATGACAATATCTAAATATATTGTGATACAAGGCTTAGCATATTGATATGAATAACAAGGTAAAATGCTAAGTATGTTTGGCTTACAAACATCCAAAAATTAATTTTTATCAAACAATCATGTTATACTTCATGTCTCTGTTTTGAATGATTTCTCTAAAAACACTTGCCAAAGCATATCTCGCTTTAAGGATGGCATTGTCCTTGTTAGATAAATTACTAAGGTCAAAATTAGGAATCATTACATGATGATGATCCAAAGTATAATCAAAATCATACTTATGATCACAAGATATGACCATGGAGCATCTAGGATTGGGCCGTTGAGGTCACAAAAATGTATAAGAGCCTATACTACTGAATACAATCCCAGTCCAGTGATCTGAATGGGTAAGGAAGACAACTTCCATCGACGGTTCCCAAATAAGGGACCTTGACAAACTACAATGTCTTTAATAAACCCTTGTAATCCTCTCTCAAAATGTAATGTTGCCTCCTCCATGTGCACATGCTCACATGTTTTAAATCTAAAGAAAAGCTAGATGATACCCATGCAAGAACAGAGTGAAGGAGTTCAATGGATTATGTAACCATGGAAGACGTATCAACTCACCAACCTTAGCTGCCCTCATGGCCAACCCCTAAATAGAAACCCTGTCCCTACTAACTCCTCCATGTAACTTCACTCCCAACAAATATCTTCCTATTTTCCAATGATGATTAACTTAAAGAGATTATAGGTAGATACTAGAAGCAACATTATGTAAATAAACTAATAACAACAAAGGATTCGATTAGATTTTCATTGCAAAACTTCACCAAATACAATAATGAAGTGGTATAGATCACTACAAAAAATGTAGGAATTAACTACAATTAATCTAGCTACATTCATTATATTTGTATTTTAATATCATTTTCCTTACAATAATCTAAAATATAACAAAAGAAATTGTAGTTAATAATGAATTCAATTAATGGCTACATACCCGTTACACATGTAATTACACACTTACATTTTAATTTCGTAATCCAAATAAATCGACCTGTGCGTGGGAATGCCCGCTACTACAAAATTTCATAACTCCCGCATGAATCTTTTAATTCCTATTTTTTGAACTTCTTGTATCATACACGCCGATCCACAAATGGACAATTCCCCAATCACAAAATCTGTACTTTCTCCATAATCACCCCAATCCATTATTCTATATTCTTTGATTGTTCTAGTAGGTAGTGCTTTTGCGAGTCATGGCTTTCATCGATGGCATGATAGTTAGCGAGATGAATGAATCCTGAGGGGTATTACAACCTAGTGGCGGCGGTTGGAGTGGGGCCTCCCCCCAGAGTGGCACACCAGTAAGGGGAGTGCGGGAGCCCGCGCCGATCTTGCCGCTAGAGGTTCTCTGCGTGGAGGTTGACGCCGACGACTCTCCCAGTAGATCCATCCCAGTTGGCATCATTTGTCCTGGTTGTAGGGGAGGCGGCGGCGGCAACATGTAGGGGTGCGCTGATCCCGAATCCACCTGAACAGCGGGGTGGGTGTTTATATTGAAGGTCGACCACACCGAAAAGTGGGTAGCCCTTCCACAATGACTCTCAGCATCAACTCCCGAACGATGACCCTCTCTGCGACGGGCTGCATCATTCCTGCAGAGGACGGCCAGGTCCTCCCCTCCCATGTCCCTTCCTCCATTTCAGAGGTCAACTGCGTGGAGGTTGACGCCGACGGCTCTCCCAGCAGATCCATCCCGGTTGGCATCGTTCGTCCTGGTTGCAGGGGACGCGGCGGCGACAACATGTAGGGGTGCCACGATCTCGAATCCACCAAAGCAGCGGGGTGGATGTTTATATTTAAGGTCGACCACACCGGACGGGTGGGCATCCCTTCCACAATGACTCTCTGCATCAACTCCTGCACGGAGACCCTCTCTGCGATGGGCTACATCGTTCCTATAGAGGACGGTCAGGTCCTCCCCTCTCATGTCCCTTCATCCATCTCAGACTTCCAGCGGCGGCTACAGGAGGTGCAGGAGAGATGGAACCAGGTGGGTTCGTTGGAGACGAGCCTGGGGGCTTGGGGAATAGATTTTCCTTAATTTGCTGTATCATATCAAGCTATTCTATTTTCATATGATCCACCTGCATCTTTCAGAGTTCTAAAAAGGCAATAAACAATTGATCAATCAAGGAAGAAAGCACAGTACATAGCTCTTTCTCAAGCTGCTATTGATATTAGGGGTGTGTGTATTTTCCAGAATACTAGCTGCATTTTGAATGCCATATAATATTGGTGTTCAGGTTGGTCTTTAGTTTGGATTATTATCCAATATGATAGTGTTGTGATAACCATGAAAACAACAACACAAAATTATATTAACTAATAGCCCAAATGCTCTCATATAATATTCAATTGATGCTAGCATTCAGTTGCGAACAAATCACTAGTATGTTGTATATTAGTCTGAATCTCTAGTACATTGTCGTATAACCTATATTCAATAGTTGTGGCTGTATGTTAATTTTGTTTAACATGGATCAGGATGACAACTAGAACAAGTCCACTAGAAGACCTTCTTGTTGTTATCTGGTGATTTTCTAATGTAGATGTTGCGATATAGTGCTTTCTTGTTACATAGTTCTCGAAGTACTTGGTTTCCAGTAGGACCATGCCACACACAAATAAACCACTTCCATTCATCTTTTGTGCCTTGTATGAATCCAAATGAGATTTAATATAATGATATGCCTTTTGTTTTCTATTACGCTAAAAATATTATATCTAAACAAA
Source organism: Alisma plantago-aquatica (assembly GCA_963693085.1). Classification (NCBI taxonomy): domain Eukaryota; kingdom Viridiplantae; phylum Streptophyta; class Magnoliopsida; order Alismatales; family Alismataceae; genus Alisma; species Alisma plantago-aquatica. The sequence goes on from OY856412.1 coordinate 850,173,507, forward strand.
GATAGTTATGATCTATACCTGCCATTGAGATGCTCTATGTTATATGGTTTTTCTTTCCTAGTCAGATGATGCTACTTGTTCTGAGTTCTCTATTGTATGCACTATGTCTAATATTCATATTGTTTTCTTTTACAGATGTCTGGTCATATCTTGATTTGGATGTTATGCTAGTAGCATATATAACAAAATCATACTATGTGTTCTGATCTCTTGGTCTTGATCTATTAGTAAATAGCTGTGGAATGAACTGTTATGCTCTTTTTTTTATTGTAGGGTCTTGGGGAGCAAGATGGAGTCTCTCATCATGAGGGTCTTATCATTTGAGGTTACCTTCAAGACATGTGATGGTAAGCCCTCATATCTTGTACTTTCTAAAGCTTTCCTTGTCATCTTTTGGTTGTAGGCATCATTGTTTTATGATTAAATCACTGTATTAAGTATATAAGACCCAGTGAATAAGGTTAAACTGATAAAAAGATAGTGTACAAACTTATGTTGTGTAGCAACAAATCCAATACATCATCTGTCTGCATTTTGGTATGATAAATGGATCTTCCATGACCATGCAAGTTTAGATTCATTTCCTATAAAGAAAAAAGATCCACTAAAATATGACCATGTTATCCAATATGTATATATATATGCATCAATGGTAATAATTTAGCCAATATGATTAATGTTGGAATAAGTTTTGGCCTAAATGACCATCCAGGAGAATGAGAGGTAAAAGTAGCGGTGAAAGAAGACTTTCCTTATTGACAAGCACTTGTAATAGTGCTTTCTTTCTCATCAACTTCCTGTCAGAAAAATCTATACGTTATATGTGAATATTCCTAATACATGGTATCATTTGACTCCCCCTTCTGTCCTAACATAAAAATAGTTGAATCAAGAAGAGAGATTGTAATCCTCTGTTATCAGTAGGTTTTTTTCTTTGACAATAAATATAAGAATTTTGTAGCTATGCAGTAGCATTGTTGTTATTTTGATGTTGGGTTAGTAGAGTGTCAACTTATGCATTTGTGGGTTGGATGATAGTTATATACGGTGTGGAGGGGGGAGTGCACCGTGCTCGTGTCTTGTTTGGTCATTCCCAACCAACTAGGTGTGATGGGGTATCATTATCATGTACTGCCCTGTGATTTTATGTTAGTGTTTTGTTGATAGAGTCAACATAACTAGTAATCTTATATATGATTTGAAATGCATTGTCCTTTGCAGAAAATGTCTGTTCTGGGGGAATGGCTAGCTTCCATGTTGGTCCATATGTGGAAGTTGTTACTGAGGTGAAGCTAGAAAATGGATCTTTCATATTAAGTGAGAAAGAATATGGTATCCAAAGAAATGGATTCCTTAACAAATCTCTCTCTCTCTCTCTCTCTCTATATATATATATATATGTATATATATATATATGACATGTAGTTGATGATTTTCCCTCCATATAAAATCAAGATATGCCTAGTAATCACCCATGCCTCCACGTTGAAGGATATTATTTATTTTTGTTGTGATTGTGGTGCCATTAACATTCTTTATCAGCTATGGCACTGGAGTGTACTGAATTAATTTCTCCAGTCACACATCTGTTTTATTGTTTCAGAAGCCTGGAGGATGTTGTGGAGAAGTCTATGAAGAGATATGAGAAGCACAACATAACACCATTTTGTGTTGGTAGTTCATTATTAAATAGAGAAAGTGCTTCAGGTTGGTAAATTCCTATATTAGTATCGAAATTAATCTTTGTTTTTCTTAAAATCATTTGATAGATAAAATAGTTGTTTTATGAAATCTTTACACAAGACCTTTGTAGCTTACCAAATCTAGGTATTTGAGAAAACTCAAATAAGCACCAATCAGCCTTGCACTTCCAAAATGAAGAGATTGGTGCAAGGACTTACTCTGTTCTATGGCGAAAGTGAGATGGTTTTCTGTAACTTATGGAATATATATTAATCATTTTAACCTATTATGATTTTTGATTGATGTTCAAAAAATTCTATATTACTATGCACTAATGTTACTTATAATACTCATATCTAGGTCTGTGGCTTACTATTTTCTCTTGGACTTTGAGTTTGAAGCTTGAAAACAAAGGGTTCTTGATGTTGTGATTGGTACTATCCTAAGTGTGAAAGGGAAGCTAGTTATCGATGTATTCTTACAAATAAATCCTCAAACAATGATGCTACGCTAGGAGCCTTCCCAGTGATTTCTTTTATACAAAAATTTCATCTTTGATTATCCATTTTCCATGTAGAATAAATGAATATTTTGCAGAATGTGTGGTTTAGCATAGAGGCACCTTTCCATAGAAGACAAATATTAATTCTTAACTTCATAAGAACAACTAGATTTTCTTTCAAATAGTTCGACATCTTATACAAAAACAGTAGCAAGATAGGGGGCAGAGATACAGAGAAGACTCCAAACTTGATGGTCAACATGTATTAGTAACTCCTCACATTTCTGGTGCAAATCCCACCATATGTTGCCAAGGAATTCCCCATTCCAGAGGTAATTATATCAATTTTCTCAATTTAAAAAATGTATATATGCATCCAATAGTAGTACAATAAGAATATCAAGTAATCAAGATGCATATTTTTAGCAAGGCAACTTGATCATTCACTATGACCTTTTTGCAGGTCTGGTTATTTGATGCCAAGAATGATTGTAGAGAAGGTCTTTGTATCACATCTTCATCCTATACAAAATGACCCATTGCATAACCTTGATTGGAGTACCATAGACTGGTGTTCATGTACATGTGAAAGGTAAACTATGCAATAATTTCATTGGCTTGTTCCTATACATGTCATTTTCTCAAAATTAGTACCATACTCTCTTACTTTCACCCGCATAACACAAATTATGTTACTGTAGTTTATGTTGTAGTTGGCTGCCATATCTCTTGTATAGGAACAACTACCACAACAAAAGGAAGAGAGGATAAAGGAATTCTCTAATATATAGTCTCAGATTCACAAAATATGTGTTGAGATATATGGAAGCCTCAAACTTGGGGACCGGGTGAAACTTCCAGTTGTTGATGAGAATGATTTGTCTTTAAAGAATCTCCATGAATATCAATATCAACTACAGGAGCTTCCTATGGCCAATCAAAAGAAGAGCACAGACAAGTTCTCTATTTTCAATCAAGAAGAGCAATACCTTAGCAGTCTTTCTCTTCTTATGAGTTTATCAATGTTATCATATTCGTTGACGATACAAGTGGCTAAATTAATGCAAAAGAAAAATCAATATAGAAGAAGATGCAAATGATCGTGTGGCACAAAGAGTCTGTAGTGGATAGAGGCAGTCAGAAGAAGATATTGTATACATGTATCCTTTTTCCATTCATATAGTAAAATAGGGGTCAGGTTAATGTCCTCCCCATGTGTACTCATTGTTCAAATATAAAGAAAAGTATCATTGTTGACATTATAAGCACAACATATCTTGATCACTATTCATTTTTTCTTATTTTTGTAAAACCCCTCAATATTGGCAAGCAACTGACTGGATACATAATGTCTCTCACTACATATGTATGTGTAGTACATGATGTCTTTCACTATAGACTAGCTATAATTACAAGTGTAGTAAGTGTTACTTTTTCCTATACATGAACTACATATACAAATTGTAATTAATGTCATCTCTCCCTACATATCATAGCTACAAATTGAATTGTAGTCATATATTTAGCTACAATGGCAACTACATTTTTATGTTTAAGGACATTGTTTTACCTACAATTAGGGTTACATATGAATTTGTAGCCAAAGGAATAACTAACTACAAACTTGAAAAATGTAGCCTAAACAATTAGCTACACGGGTATTAGCTTCATATTCTAAATGTAAGGATAAATGTAGCCAAAGCTTTTAGCTACAAATTTTGTAGTTTTCGCTACAAATTTTTTTTGTAGTTAAAGACCATATTTTTTGTAGTGGATCATTACTATAATTTTTATAATGGTGTTTCTAATAGACACCTTTATAACCAAAATTAAGGTTTAAGATGTATTTTCACCTAATTATTTTAAGGGTAACATTGAATAACATATGTAGTGGTTCAAATAAAAATCTATCATTACTAAATAACATAATATTTCAAATATGTGATTACTAGATAACATAATATGATTGAAATTTTGTGATAACTTTAGTATTAGAATTTGTAGGAAATTGTGACATCTAGAGCATAATATTTGAATAATTGTAGCACTTTTTTAGTGTGTGAGTTGTGTCTAGTTGATGTGAAGAATGGACACCATTGTCTCGATTTTCTTACTTCTGAGTTGAAATCCACCCTTATATATGGGAAGCTCTATGTGTTGTTGTTCAACGAAATTGAGAAGGAAATGATGGGCTACACACGTGCACACAATCATGCTATGTTTGGCGAGCCTAGGTTCGGGCCTTGAGAGAACAATATTAGTTTTTTTTTTCGGGGGGGGGGTTAGGTCAAGAAGATTTCTTATTCATATTGCCTTCTACTTATAAGAAAATCAAAATTCAAATTACAATAACTATCCCATTTGTAGAGTTAAACATGGTAATAGTCTATTCCTTTTTATACTACAAAGATACGAAATTGTTTTTTCCCCTCTAAATGGAAATGTATTTGACATGTATTTGAGTGATACATCCAAATCATAAACACATGGTCCAATGTCCAATGCTTTAGTAGAGTTTTAAGAATGATAACTGGTTCCACATACTACCACTAGCCTTAATTGTGCACTTTGTCCTCACACACAAGCCATGATAAACTTTCTGACTAGTCACCCATCTTAGTAAAACTCCAAGCCAAACACACTTAAATTTGGAGTTCTTAATGATGGAATTCTTATAAAGGAGGTGTATCCTGATGATATGATTAGTCCAATCATTTCTTTTAAGATCATTTTATCTGAGGTCTCAAATCCTAAGATTTGACACAAACGGTTAAGCTGTACCCAAGTTCTTATATTTAAGTAGGATAGATTGTATTTTCGAAGCCAAATTATATTTGAAAATATATTGTTTTCGAGCTGCATACAACCAATTAACATTGTGTTCAAGTATAAGCTATCTATGATTAGTTACATATAATGTAAATTCACAATTCATTTGTTTATGCTTCTTACTCAGAAATGTCCGATCATATGGTAAAGAAATAATTTAGTCAGAATTTCCCAAATTGGCCTCCATGATGGTGAGGGCTCGATACACTTTAATTAACTCTTTTCAATGTTGTGCAAGCAGTTGGAGTGAGACAATAATATTCTTCCTTCTCTTATTGATGCATTCAACTGTTATTTTTGTTGCTCATCAATCCTCTTTAGGTGAGTGAGGTGTAATTAGAGTTTGATCAGCATAAGGTGTGTAGCTTGACTATGTGAATGTTGTATCTAAACGGGAGATAGAGAAAACACTTGCTTGCACTGGGGCCATATTTTCTATATGATAAGTCTTACATGGACAACTGTATCTAAGAATAAGTTTAGATTTTCATTTATTTATTTGTGATTCATCTACCTCTTAGTTGGTTTAATACTTCTTGATGAATCTTATCTTATCACTGATGTCATTATTTCAAAGAAGAGGTGGGAGGGGTATGTCCATTGGACCATATGTAATATGGATTGTATCTAGAAGCATACATGAAATCTCAAGCAACGATCTTGGGTCAATGTTGTGACATTATTCAGATTCTTTTTAACTGGAGTCATTGAATTGTTCGATCGTCCAATATTAGAGGAATAAAAAGAAGAAAATGAATTTCAAGCCCATCATAGTGTCAAGATATCTCAGACTCAACTACTCAGTTAAATTGTATTCAAGCAAACCACAGTGCCTCCTTGTCTCTCTCACAACATGCACACCATGCACCATTAATTGTGTCCTATAAATGCCTCCTTGTAAATGCTTACTGTGCCCAATGTATCTTGATTGACTGGCATATATGACATGCCGGAGTATATCAAGTAACACGAACACAACATAAGTAGTGCGATTGGAAGACCATTATCTAAAATCACTGAGTGCTGGTAACTCTAATATGGTATTGGAGCTATTTTGAGCTACAAAAGGCTACAACCTCTAAACCAATATGTAATCTCCAACCCATTCACCCCAAATCCCAGACCTCCCTCCCTACAATTAGAGAATCAGTCTACAACTGAAGAGAGTTTTTTCATTCCTCTCTATAATGGATAAACCAACATCATGGCTGTTGAAGCCTTTTCCTAAACCTCCATCTATCCCTACCTAATTGTATTAAACATCTCAAACTTATTAATGATCCAACTTAACCTCAACAACTTTCTCCTCTATGGATCACAAGTGAAAAACCACATGAAATCATGCTACTTGGAAGGCTTTCTTGATGGAAGGGAAGCAACTCCGCCACTGCTCATCCATGATGAATCTAGGTTGCCAGATGCAAATCCCAGACACATCCTGGAATCACATAGGAAGGTTGCTCAAAGGATGGATTTCAATCTCTTTGACAAAAGAAGTAATGGGTGACATCATTGGTTGTACAACCTCACACGAAGTTTGGTCTACCCTTACCAAGAAATTATCTGAATCCTCCAAATCTCATGAGTTTGAACTCAAATCATAACTATACACCTTCACTGAAATCTTTGACTCACTCACTGACTACATAAAAAAGTCAAAGACTCTTTCTGATCAACTCAACACAATAGGTTATGTGGTAAGTGATCAAGAGAAGGTATTTATAGTTCTAAATGGTCTTGATGGAAATGACTACAAGGGATTCACGATATCCATGTTGAATGCCCTGATTCCCTCCTACACTAATATTGTGGCAACACATCCCACTATCACACAGACAGCGAGGTGTTACGTGAAAACGTGCGGAAATCACCATAAACCACATATTACCAAAAATACGGGTTAATTAAAACCGATTGTGGAAAGCAGAATAACTGAGAAGCTATTACATATAGGTTCTCATACTTGTAGGGAAATAGGTTATATAAATATATACAAGTCTTGATACGTGTCCAAAACTTAGAATATCAGTTGTCTTGTCATCACCTGAGTTCATCACCTATTTATACATACATAACGGCCCACATCCGGCCAACAGCAGGATATACAAAACATTTACAGCTATACATCGTGAAACAACGTCAAAACACCTCCAAGGACCTGAGAGTACATGGATGACTCTAAGACTACTACAAAACATCCAAACAACATCATATCCATCTCTTGCCTTCTACTGCTTGTCTTGCTGCTCGGCCACAACTCCGCGACCACCACCACATCTAGCTCGAGCACCTAAAAAGGATGTAAACCAGCGGGGTGAGACACACAGTCCCGGTGAGAAACATAACTCCCCGCCAAAACTATAAAAAAACCAAAGGAAGATAAAGCAACAATAAGAGATAACTGATAAGAGATATATCAAGAGCAGTTTATAAATCTATTCGCACCATCAAGCTTACCAGATGTACGGAAAGCATATCACCAAATATCTTATTTTATGGAACGTGATTAACAAGATGGAATTAATAAGGTATTACCACATAACATGATGAACATATAAGTAACTGCAAGGTATAACAAGATTTAAATACACAAGTAAGGCCTCAACCAATGTTCTGTATTTTGCCTTAAGCAGTAAATACTATTCGGCTGGATTACATATTATTATTATGCCCTAAGGAAGTGAGCCGTACCGCTCAGATCCAACCGACGGCTGCGAAACCCGGAGCCGGTGCCATACAAGGTCAATGGAAGAGCTGGACTCCATGACCTCCCACCTCGTGGTCAGTGCACGGGTACAACACAAGCAGGACCACAGTCTCATGCTTAAGTGGCCTCGGCCACAGGGTCAGGCTACCCTCTGCCTAGCCCACCTTGGTACATGTATCGACGCTAGTGAAACTGAGCCACGGGACTATTCATCGTACTCTGAGCCATGAACGCAATCATGCTCCCATATCACATATCCTGAGCCATGGGCCTGTTCACCATGCTCTTATCATACTTGGGCTACGGGCCTAAATCTACACCCTGGAGTCAACAACCGAAGTTGCACTCTTACCTCCTCACTTTAGCCTAGGAGAAACCTCGCATACTCAACAATATGCGCTCTGGGTTAACCCGTAGGAGAACCCGTTTCAGCATCGCCAGCTCCTGACGATGATGGATCTATGGCCAGGGCAACTACATGATATATTCCACTGTGATTAATTAGTATATTTTAAGTGGATTGCAAGATTCAGCCAAGTTGTATAACATGCAAACTATAACAAGAATAAACAACATGAAACTCAATATTATACTTTTATTGTGATCAACATCATCCTGATCCATCACAAGGATCCATTATTACATGTTATCACTAGGCCTCTTGCCAAACATCTAGATCTATCTCAAGGATCATCACATGTCATGGGATCTCAATCCCTCATCACATAGTGCCACTGCCTCTCAAGGCTTACATCATCATCATGGGATAAAAATTCCAGCACTTTAGCCAAACTCAAATCCTCAGACCCAAACACATCATGCATATTGTCTCATCATGAAGAGTAACCATCAAAGCAATGTCACTCAATATATATATATATATATATACCTGATAGCCCTTTACCTGGATATGCATTACCTGCATGGTTAGTACAAAGAGATCATATTATCAAACATAGGGTAGTACTGATGATTATATACTTCATCATACATGCCTCAACTTGTGATTATGGACATAGGTCATATCATCATGCAAAGCATCTTATATGCCTATCATTTACTCCGTATTATACATGTCATTCTAGATGATTATAAACACAGGTACTATCAAGGTGTGATACGTAAATGTGAACTTACTATAGCAATTGCCATCAAGCATCTCAAGGTTCATTATCATAATGAAACATAGTTAGAGGAACAAGATTCAGTGTTTAGAATGAACATAAGCCTTACTAAAAGTACCCACTACCCTCACCCAAAGGTGTGTCCGGTAGGGCACCCTCACTAGAAGATGTATTGGAAGGGTACTTCCCCATAACACCTGACACTCAACTCATGTCGGCCAAGCAAACCAGCACCTATCGTGCAACGCTCCATCAGCCACCTAGGGTGTAAGGGCGTCACACTACCAACTGAACCAGGCGTGCAGTCCAGCTCACATTGCGCCACAGTGCATTGTACAACTCTGTGTTGTGCAACAGGGGTGACAGCCACAATGCCTATCGGGCAGCAGGCTCAAGAGGTGTATCGTGCAACCGGGAGCAACGTGCAACAAGCATCTATAAGCAACGTGCATCAGAAAAGACATAACGCCCCAACATCCAGGGTAAGATGAAGTCAAGCTATCACCTGAACTAGGCGTGTCGGGCATCATACACAACCAGGTAACGCCCGACACACACAGGGGTAACGACCAATACCCCACTCTTCTAGGTGTAACGACCAGGGTCACCACTTCAAATGACAACAAGGGAAACATGTCATCCAACTAGCCTACACAAGATCGGACTAAGGTGTAACAAAATCAAGTGTATCAGGCAGAGCATTCAGCATAGAGTGACGTCCGACACACACAGGTTCAAGGACCAGGGAGCATCGCCCAACACCACCACATCATGTGTCGTCCAAGGCTCAAGGTCAAGAGGGATATCGGGCAACTCAAACCCTAAGGTCATATCGGCAAAGATGCAGCCCGACAGGGTCACCACCAACCTCAAGCACAAGGGCACCAAACCCTAATGGATCAAGAAGATGACTCACCTCTCAACTATCAAGAGAGAGGGGTCTTGACAAGCTTTTTAATACCAATCGGGAAACACAAGGAACAAACACAACCAAGGTCCACAACCACCACAAAGCTCACCTTTCAAGTCCAAGGTGAGAGGAGGGTGTTTCTCAAGCAAATAGAACACAAGCTCACCTCTCAACTTAAACAAGAGAGGAGTGTTGCCCATGATATTAGGACTCAAGCTCACTCCTCTAGACCAAGGAGAGAAAGGGGTGTTGCTCACCAAGAAACCCTAGAACATAGGTTCGGCCAACAAAAGGTAACTAAGCAAGAAACTAAACTAGCAACATGCATAGCCGATATGATCACAAGAAACATATAAGAACATAGAAGGGGTAGTATAGTTAGGGTTAGGAGTTATGTAACCCACCTTAAGCAAGCTCCAAACTCTTAGCACCAAGCTCCAAGCACCACCAAGGAAGAAGAGCAAGGCACTCTAGGGTTCGACCATCACTAGAGGAAGAAGAATACTCCAAGAAGGATCGGCCACCAAGCTAGCTCCTCTAATGGTATCGGCCACCAAGCTTGCAAAGGAAGAAGGGTGTCGTGCACCAAGGGAGAGGGAGACTAAGGAACTAAAGGGATCCTTAGCAAGGGAAAGGAAACACATATATAGCAGGGGATGGAGGAGAAACCAAGGTAGAGCAAAGCAAGGTGTCGCCCATCTAGGGACACTTGTCCATGAGCAATGGAACCACTCTAACATGTCCAAAACACATGTCCACGACCATTGCCAGATGCAAGAATTAAGCACCAAGTGTCCACTAGTGGTGACACAAATGAGGTCAAAGAAGGTCAAAGGGTCCATGGGCAACACACACCTGGACGACACACCTTGGGCGACACACCCTGGGCGATACACTCCTGGCCGTCACAGGGCTCTCTTGCTCGACATAGGTCCAAAGAAGCAAAGACAACACTCAACAAGGCCCAACAAGCTCAACTATGCCCAAAGGAACTCAAGCAACGAGCCCAAACCTTCCTCTCAACACTAGAGGAAGCAAGGAGAGGGAGGAATACCTCACAAGGTGGCAAACTTGCCCACAAACCCTAAACTTGGGTTAATTGCAAGTAGCACCTCCAACTCTCAACAAAGCACAAACAAACCCTAATCACCACCAAAGGTGATTAGAAAGCAGCTAAGCATCAGGGTTAAGCAAAGAAAACAGGGTAAACCCTAAACGGAGGTCAGGGTCCTTACAAACTAACCCCCTACAAAAGGATTTTGTCCCCGAAATCCGAAGAGAAAAGCGAGGGATACTTCCTCCTCATCTCTTCCTCAAGCTGCCATGTGGCTTCCTCAACGCCACGATGATGCCAAAGAACCTTCACAAGAACCAGGTCCTTCCTCTTCAGCTTCTTAACTCTCCTGTCAAGGATCATCACATGACCTTCCTTGTAGGTCACATCTTCATCAAGCTCAACTTCATCTGGCTGTATCACTGTCCCTGTATCTGGATGACTTTTCTTCAGCATACTGACATGGAACACTAGATGTAACCTGTGCAACTCTGGCGGTAGCTCCAACTCGTAAGCTACCTTGCCCATACGTGCTATGATCAGGTATGGCCCCATATATCTGGGTGCTAGCTTACCCTTCCGGCCAAACTGTAGCACACCTTTCCACAGTGAGACTTTAAGATACACTTTGTCTCCTACCTGGAACTCCAAAGGTCGTCGGCGATTGTCTGCATAAGACTTCTGCCTGTCCTGTGCTGCTTTCAATTGTTGTTGTATCACCTTGATCTTTTCTGTCGTCTACTATACTAACTCAGGACCCAGAAGCTGATATTCACCAGACTCATACCAACACAATGGAGATCTGCACTTCCTTCCATACAAGGCCTCATAAGGAGCCATGTCAATGCTCCGCTGATAGCTGCTGTTGTAAGAAAACTCTATCAAACTGAGGTGTACGTCCCAACTGCCTAAGAACTGCAAAACAAAAGCTAGAAGGAGATCCTTAAGAATCTCAATAGTCCTCTCAGACTATCCATCTGTCTGCGGGTGGAAAGCGGTACTGAACCTCAACTGCGTTCCCAACGCTTTGTGCAACTGTTCCCAGAAATGACTTGTGAACTGAGGACCTCTGTCAGAAACTATCGTCTCTGGTACATCGTGCAAACGTACTATCTCATCCACATATACTCGAGAGAGCTTCTCGGATGTATATGTTGCCTTCACAGGTATGAAATGGGAAGACTTCGTCAATCTGTCCACTATCACCCAAATGGAATCATGATTCCGAGTTGTCCTGGGTAGACCAACTACGAAATCCATGGTTATATGATCCCATTTCCACTGTGGTATCGGCAGGGGTTGCAATGTACCTGTCGGCTTCTGATGTTTAGCCTTGACTTACTGACATACCACACACCTAGCCACGAACTCGGCTACATCTTTCTTCAAGCCGGGCCACCAATACAAATCCTTCAGACTATGATACATCTTGGTGACACTTGGATGCATAGCATACATCGACGTGTGTGCTTCTTCGAGCACTAACTTCCTCAGATCATCAACATTAGGGACCACCATCCTATCACGATAGAAAACTAGTCCATCCTCGGACTCATGGAACCCATCACGCTTTTCGCTGCCAAACTCTGATCTGATCAACTGTACCGTATCATCTATTTTTTGTGCATCTTTGATTTGCTGTCTCAACATAGGCTTGACTTGCATCTGTGCTAAAAGTCCAGCTAACAAGGAAACTTCCATCTGCACATTCATCTGTCGCAAGGAAATAAGCATATCCCACTTATGGCATACCAGGGAACTTAACTGTGCCTTCTTTAAAGAAAGAGAAGAAGACTTTCAGCTAAGCGCATCAGCTACCACATTCTCCTTACCAGGATGATACTCGATGGTGCAGTCGTAATCATTGATTAACTCCATCCATCGACGCTGCTGCATGTTTAACTCATGCTAGGAAAAGATGTATTTCAGATTCTTATGATCCGTAAAGATCTGACACACTTCCCCGTAAAGATAGTGTCTCCAAATCTTTAACGCATGAACTACTACTGCCAACTCCAGATCATGAGTCGGATAGTTCTCCTTGTATTTCTTAAGCTGTCGCGAAGCAAAAGAAACCACGTGATCTTCCTGCATCAGCACACAACCTAAACCTTTCTTGGAAGCATCACAGAAAACAACATAGCCTTTTCTAGGCTCAGGCAGGATTAGCACTGGAGCACTAGTTAGCTTTTCCTTCATACTTTGGAAAGCTCGCTGACAACGATCATCCCAGACAAAAGGTACATCCTTTCTAGTCAACTTCGTCATCGGCAACGCAATCGCACTGAAGTCCTTGATAAACCTCCAGTAGTATCTTGCCAAACCCAGGAAACTACGAACTTCTGTCGGTGTCAACTGCTCCCACTCTGCAACGGACTCCACCTTCTTAGGGTCCACCTTAACTCCTTCCGTAGATATCACATGAACCAAGAAGGTTACTTCTTCCAACCAGAACTCACACTTACTGAACTTGGCGTACAACTGATGTCGAAGAAGAAGAGTCAATGCTAGTCGAAGATGTCGCTCATGCTCTTGCTTGTCCCGACTATAGATCAAGATGTCATCTATAAAGACTAAAACAAACTAATCTAGGAATGGACATAAAACTCGGTTCATCAGATCCATGAAAGCAGCATGTGCATTGCTTAGCCCGAACGACATAACCACGAACTCAAAATGACCATACCTCGTACTGAAAGCTGACTTTGGTATGTCATACGCCTTTATCCTCAACTGATGATATCCGGACCGTAGATCGATCTTTGAAAATATGGTAGCACCACGCAACTGATCGAATAGATCATCTATCCTCGGTCACGGGTACTTGTTCTTGATCGTGACCTTGTTCAACTGCTGGTAATCTATACACAGCCGCATCGATCTGTCCTTCTTCTTAACGAACAACACTGGAGCATCCCAAGGCGACATACTCGGTCGGATGAAACCTTTCTCCAACAACTCTTGTAACTGCTTCTTAAGCTCTGCCATCTCTACTGGAGCCATCCTATACGGTGTCTGTGCAACTGGCTATGTTCCTGGAACCAGATTGATCTCAAAATCAATCTCTCGGGGTGGAGGAACACCAGGGAACTCATCAGGAAACACACCGGAAAATTCTCGGACAACTGACACCTCCTCAAGGCTAGAACCTTTCGCCTTGGTATCCACAATGGTATCCACCACGTGAGCTAAGAACGCCTCACATCCTTGTCGTTGCAACTTCTCTACCACCATAGCTGATACTAGACACGTCGGAAGAATCTTCCTATCTCCTTGGAAGATCCACCTCCTACCGCCATCATCGAACACATCTTGCTTGGAACCACAGTCCAAAATGACCTTATACTTTTCTAAGGTATACATCCCAAGGATTACATCGAAACCATGCATATCTTGTGGTATAAGATCCACTTGTATACAATGTCCCGAGAAAGATAAGACACAAGAAGGACACTCTTCTCGAAGCATCGGGGAACCATCAAGAGGGGTTTCTAACAACAAGCTATCCTTCTTACAGCTAATAGGTAAACGACAGTTTTCAAGCATACTATAGGCGATAAAAGAGTGTGTAGCACCCGGGTCAACCATCTCTGATATAAAGCAAGAAGAAGACATATAAGAATGAAATAACTCCATCTGACCTGTCACCACTCGTGGGTTGACTATCGCCTCTGGCTGACTCATAGCATAGAATCGAGTCGTTGCTTGCTGTCCATGTCCTCTGCTACCTTGAGCATACGATCCCGCTTACGACACTGGACCACATCCTCGCCCTCTGCTACTACTGGGCTGCTGTCTCTCTGATCCTTGATGATTCTGTCTCGGCTGCTGCATCACTTCAACATCTCTGTTTGGGAAATTGCGCCTGAAATGCCCGATCTGACCACAAAGATGGCATGACCTGTCCTCAAACCATGGCCTAGATGGCCCTGTCACTGCCACTGAAGCTGTACTATGCACCCTTGACGTTGAAGAAACATAACCTCTTCCCTTACTCAGAGACCACTGCGATGGTACACTGGAACCTCTCATTACGGAAGGTGCTAAAAACCTGGGCTTCTTGAAGCCACCAAACCTCTATCCTTGGAACTGAGCAGGCCTCTTCTTAGACATGGATTCTCTTTTCTCCCTCACTGATCGTTCAATCCTCCATACAAATTCCACAAACGTAGCTAACCGCTCTCTGTTCTCCAACGCAGAAACAGGTGTTGTCAGCTCAGCACTCAGACCCTTCTCAAAGCGTCTGATCCGCTCTTCATCTATCGCTGCCATGTGAGGACAAAACCTCAGTAGGTCCATGAACTTGGCTTCGTACTCAGTGATGTTCATCGTTCCTTGTCGCATGCTCTCAAACTGACTGATCTTCTCATCCAGATACGTCTTCGGAAAGTACCTGCTGACGAACTCGCGCCGGAAAACCTCCCAACCGATCACCTCACCAGGTCACTTCTCCTCCTCGATGGTCCACCAGTGACCAGCACTACCCTTCAGAAGGTAGACAGCGTGCTTGACTTTGTCTGCTTTGGGGATGTCGAGGATCCGAAAAGCCTTCTCAAGACTTGTCAACCACAGATCTGCATCTGCTGGATCAGTCGTTCCAGCATAATCCGAAGCTCCGACTCGGCGAAGCCGCTCAAAGGTCTTCCCAATACCCGGTGTTTCACCATGGGGAGCCTGTGCTCTCGGCGGAAGCACTGGCAATCTTTCTACCATGAGATTCATCATAGCCATCATTACCCCATAAGCTGTTGATAGGCAGGATGTTCAAGAATAGCTGGGTCAGGTTGGGGGACCTCAGGCACCCGATCTTCATGTGTCTGAGCTATAGCTCCATCAACTGATGCAGCATCGCTGTTCTCAGTAGCATGTTCTTCATGGTTCCTAGACATCTTGGCTTTTCTTCTGCTGAGGGCAGAAGATGATTGTAAGAAAATCTGGAAGACTCACAAGAATAGACACAACCTAGTCCTAAATCCCTGTAGACTCAGCGAACCTAGAGATCTGATACCAAACCTGTGGAAACACATCCCACTATCACACAGACAGTGAGGTGTTACGTGAAAATGTGCGAAAATCACCATAAACCACAGATGACCAAAAACACAGGTTAATTAAAACTGATTGCGGAAAGCGGAATAACTAAGAAGCTATTACATATAGGTCCTCATCCTTGTAGGGAAACATGTTATATAAACATATACAAGTCTTGATACATGTCCACAGCTTAGAATATCAGCTGTCTTGTCATCACCTGAGTTCATCACCTGTTTATACATACATAACAGACCACATCCGGCCAGTAACAGGATATACAAAACATTCACAGCTATACATCGTGAAACAACATCAAAACACCTCCAAGGACCTGAGAGTACATGGATGGCTCTAAGACTCTACTACAAAACATCCAAACAGCAACATATCTATCTCTTGCCTTCTACTGCTAGTCTTGCTGCTCGGCCGCAACTCCGTGACCACCACCACGTCTAGCTCGAACACCTAAAAAGGGTGTAAACCAGCGGGGTGAGACACACAGTCCCAGCGAGAAACATAACTCCCTGCAAAAACTATAAAAAAACCAAAGGAAGATAAAGCAACAACAGGAGATAACTGATAAGAGATATATCAAGAGCAGTTTATAAAGCTATTCACACCATCAAGCTTACCAGATGTACGGAAAGCATATCACCAGATATATTATTTTATGGAACATGATTAACAAGATGGAATTAATAAGGTCTTACCACATAACATGATGAACATTTAAGTAACTTCAAGGTATAACAATATTTAACTACGCAAGCAAGGCCTCAACCAATGTTATGTATTTTGCCTTAAGCAGTAAATACTATTCGGCTGGATTACGTATTATTATTATGCCCTGAGGAAGTGAGACGTACCGCTCAGATCCAACCGACGGCTGCAAAACCTGGAGCCATTGCCATACAAGGTCAATGGAAGAGCCGGACTCCATGACCTCCCACCTCGAGGTTAGTGTACGAGTACAACACAAGTAGGACCGCAGTCTCATGCTTAAGTGGCCTCAGCCACAGGGTCAGGCTACCCTCTTCCTAGCCCGCCTTGGTACAGGTATCAGCGCTAGTGAAACTGAGCCACGGGCCTGTTCACCGTGCTCTGAGCCATGAACGCATTCATGCTCCCATATCACATATCCTGAGCCATGGGCCTGTTCACCATGCTCTTATCATACTTGGGCTACGAGCCTGAATCCACACCCTGGAGTCTACAACCGAAGTTGCACTCTTACCTCCTCACTTTAGGCTAGGAGAAACCTCGCATACTCAACAATATGCGCTCCAGGTTAACCCGTAGGAGAACCCGTTTCACCATCACCAGCTCCTGACGATGGTGGATCTATGGCCAGGGCAACTACATGATATATTCCACTGTGATTAATTAGTATATTTTAAGTGGATTGAAGGATTCAACCAAGTTGTATAGCATGCAAACTATAACAAGAATAAACAACAAGAAACTCAGTATTATACTTTTATTGTGATCAACATCATCCTGATCCATCACAAGGATCCATTATTACAAGTTTTCACTTGGCCTCTTAAAAACATCTAGATCTATCTCAAGGATCATCACATGTCATGGGATCTCAATCCCTCATCACATAGTGCCACTGCCTCTCAAGGCTTACATCATCATCATGGGATAACAATTCCAGCACTTTAGCCAAACTCAAGTCCTCAGACCCAAACACATCATTCATATTGTCTCATCATCAAGAGTAACCATCAAAGCAATGTCACTCAAGATATATATATATATATATATATATATATATATATATATATATATATATATATATATACCTGATAGCCCTTTACCTGGCTATGCATTACATGCATGGTTAGTACAGAGAGATCATATTATCAAACATAGGGCAGTACTGATGATTATATACTTCATCATACATGCCTCAACCTGTGATTATGGACATAGGTCATATCATCATGCAAAGCATCTTATATGCCTATCATTTACTCAGTATTATACATGTCATTCTAGATGATTATAAACACAGGTACTATCAAGGTGTGATACGTATATGTGAACTTACTATAGCAATTTCCATCACGCATCTCAAGGTTCATTATCATAATGAAACATAGTTAGAGGAACAAGATTCAGCGTATAGAAGGAACATAACCCTTACTAAAAGTACCCACTACCCTCACCCAAAGGTGTGTCGGGTAGGGCACCCTCACTAGAAGATGTATCGGGTAGGGTACTTCACCATAACGCCCGACACTCAACTCATGTCGGCCAAGCAAACCAGAACCTATCGTGCAACGCTCCATCAGCCACCTAGGGTGTAACGGCGTCACGCTACCAACTGAACCAGGCATGCAATCCAGCTCACATCGCGCAACAGTGCATTGTGCAACTCTGTGTCATGCAATAGGGGTGACAGCCACAACGCCTATCGGGCAGCAAGCTCAAGAGGTGTATCGTGCAACCGGGAGCAACGTGCAACGGGCATCTATAAGCAACGTGCAGCATAAAAGCCATAATGCCCCAACATCCAGGGTAAGACGACGTCAAGCTATCACCTGAACTAGGCGTGTTGGGCAGCATACACAACCAGGTAATGCCCGACACACACAGGGGTAACAGCCAATACCCCACTCTTCTAGGTGTAACGACCAGGGTCACAACTTCAAATGACAACAAGGGAAACATGTCGTCCAACTAGCCTGCACAAGATCAGACTAAGGTGTAACAAGATCAAGTGTATCAGGCAGAGCATTCAGCATAGAGTGACGCCCAACACACACAGGTTCAAGGACCAGGGAGCATCACCCAACACCACCACATCATGTGTCGTTCAAGGTTCAAGGTCAAGAGGGATATCGGGCAACTCAAACCCTAAGGTCATATCGGCCAAGATGCAGCCCGACAGGGTCACCACCAACCTCAAGCACAAGGGCACCAAACCCTAATGGATCAAGAAGATGACTCACCTCTCAACTATCAAGAGAGAGGGGTCTTGCCAAGCTTCTTAATACCAATCGGGCAACACAAGGAACACACACAACCAAGGTCCACAACCACCACAAAGCTCACCTTTCAAGTCCAAGGTGAGAGGAGGGTGTTGCTCAAGCAACTAGAACACAATCTCACCACTCAACTTAAACGAGAGAGGAGTGTTGCCCATGATATTATAACTCAATCTCACTCCTCTAGACCAAGGAGAGAAAGGGGTGTTGCTCACCAAGAAACCCTAGAACATAGGTTCGGCCAACAAAAGGTAACTAAGCAAGAAACTAAACTAGCAACATGCATAGCCGATATGATCACAAGAAACATATAAGAACATAGAAGGGGTAGTATAGTTAGGGTTAGGAGTTATGTAACCCGCCCTAAGCAAGCTCCAAGATCCTAGCACCAAGCTCCAAGCACCACCAAGGAAGAAGAGCAAGGCACTCTAGGGTTTGGCCACCACTAGAGGAAGAAGAAGACTCCAAGAAGGATCTGCCGACAAGCTAGCTCCTCCAAGGGTATCAGCCACCAAGCTTGCAAAGGAAGAAGGGTGTCGTGCACCAAGGGAGAGGGAGACTAAGGAACTAAAGGGATACTTAGCAAGGGAAATGAAACGCATATATAGAAGGAGATGGAGGAGAAACCAAGGTAGAGCAAAGCAAGGTGTCGCCCATCTAGGGACACTTGTCCATGAGCAATGCCACCACTCTAACATGTCCAAAACACATGTCCACGACCATTGCCACATGCAAGCATCAAGCACCAAGTGTCCACTAGTGGTGACACAAATAAGGTCAAAGAAGGTCAAAGGGTCCATGGGCGACACACACCTGGGTGACACACCCTGGGAGACACACCCTTGGCCGTCACAGGGCTCTCTTGCCCGACACAGGTCCAAAGAAGCAAAGACAACACTCAACAAGGCCCAACAAGCTCAACTAATCCCAAAGGAACTCAAGCAACGAGCCCAAACATTCGTCTCAACACTAGAGGAAGCAAGGAGAGGGAGGAACTCGTCACAAGGTGGCAAACTTTCCCACAAACCCTAAACTTGGGTCAATTGCAAGTAGCACCTCCAACTCTCAACAAAGCCCAAACAAACCCTAATCACCACCAAAGGTGATTAGCAAGCAGCTAAGCATCAGGGTTAAGCAAAGAAAATAGGGTAAACCCTAAACGGAGGTCAGGGTCCTTACAAATATAACCCCCTTACTGCAAGATTTTAAGAGAAGAAAATATAGAAGGACTAACTCCTCAACTTATGCTATAAATAAAGTAGCTACTAACACTCATGTCACCTTCAACTGCTAGAACTTCTATAACCAGACCAACATCACTACATCAAGATGATCTTTTATTTGATAAAGAGGACGACCTCAAAAAACAACTTCTTCCAAGGCATATTTTGTAGTGGACCATGCAACAATACCACACAATTCAATATGTAGGGTAGAGGTTTTAACACATCAACACATGCCAATAACAATCAGTTTAACAACTTGTTACCACTCTGCCAGATCGGTGGGAAACAAGGACACACAACCTTTAAATGTTGGCATAAATATGACAACAAATATCAAAATCCCTCTATACCACCATCTCTTATAGAAAACACACCAGTGCAACCCTTGCAACACTTTGTCCTAATGAAGTTGATCCCTCAGATTGGCACATTGACTCTAGTGCCTCTGATCACATAGCTCAAAAATTAGGTACCATTCAAAACCTACACATCTACAAAGGCAAAAGTTATATGATGATTGGAAATGGTGATTTCTTATCCATCTATAATGATGATACATTTATAAACAATGTTACTCAAATACCTCTTCATGACATCCTCATTTTCCCTGAGATTAAGAGAAATCTCCCATCAATTTCTAAACTGACATATATGCTTGTTTGCTATGTGATCTTTACTGGCAACTCTTTTGTCATCAAGGACACCAAGATGCATCAAGTTCTAACTCAGGGAAAATGCAGTGAAGGCATGTACTATATACTCGCATCCCCATCAAAGGCCTTCTTCCCAAATCATTTAGTTAAAGCACAAAGGAAACTTGGGATCGAAGACTAGGTCACCCAAATAAAAACATCCTTTGTCATCTACTACAACATAAGACGATTGCTAGTACTTCTAATTTTGATAATCTATGTAATAGCTATTAACTAAGAAAGAGTAGGAGGCTGGCTGTACAATACAGTCATACGAAGGCTAACTATCCATTTGAACTCTTGTATTGTGATGTCCGAGGAAAGGAAAATGTACCTTCTTCTCATAATTATCTTTATTATGTTAGGGTCATAGATGATTTCTCTCGCTTTAGCTGGTTTTTCCAATGAAACACAAAAGTGAATTTTGTTCTATATTTATTTCTTCTGCAAAATGGTTGCAAATCAATTCAACACGACTATCAAGAAGTTACAAAGTGACAGAGGTGGTGTGTTCATAAATCACCCCCTACAGTCGTTCCTCACTGATTTAGGCATTCTACATCAGCTCTCTTGTCCTCAAGACCCATCTCAGAATGGCTTTGCTGAACGCAAGCATTGTCATGTGATAGAACTTGGATTACTGATGACGATTGATGCTCATCTACCTAAACCATACTAGAAAAATGTGTTCTCAACAACAATATATTTGATGAACTGTCTTCCTACACCCTTGGTAGAGATGAAGACACCCTTCTAAATCCTCTTCATCAAACAACCTTCCTACACTCATCTCTAAACCTCTAGGAGTCTATGCTACCCTTATCTTTGTGATTACACCATTGACAAACTAGATCCTCGATTTGTACCTTGTGTGTTCATGGGATACAACTCTCAACATAAAGGGTATAAGTGCTTCCACATATCCTCCAACCACCTATACATCTCAAAGCATGTCATCTTTAATGAAACTATTTTCCCTTTCTCACAAAACAACAACAACACAACTTGATATGAAACACATCTATCTTACTCAACCTTCATTGACGATTATACAATCCAGCTCAGTATGCCCCACACAACTGTGGATACACCACCATAACCAACTATCCCTCACACAACCTCTCTCAAGTGATATCTCGAGTGTCTCCTATTTTTTGATTTTGCCTTGCCCTTATAAACACACTGCAAACCCCCACATCAACACTATCCATTCTCCTTCAATTCCACCAGACTCGCAATCCACTCCAACAACACCACCCGATGAAACTCCCTTCTATGAATCTGTCCCGACACACACATCTCATGATCCTGTCATAGTTGAACCACCTCCTTCCCACAACAACAATCACCCCATGGCCACCCACAACAAAGTGGAATCCACATGCCCAATCCTAAATATGTAATGCATGCATCTCTGATAGTCTCACCCCCTAGAATAGTCAAGCAAGCTCTACAACACTCATATTGGTGACAAGCTATGGCAAATGAAGTTTCTGTTGTCACCAGAACAATACATGCAAACTCATTGAACAAAGACCTAATAGAAATTTTATTGGATCCTGATGGGTCTTTAAAACTAAGGGATCAACTACATGCAGTAAACCTATCTCCACACCGGTCTGCACTTCCTTTTTATGTAATGCATGCATCTATGATAGTATCACCAGGAAGAAGGGATCGACTACATGGAGACATTCAACCCAATAGTTAAAGCTCCCACCATCAAAACTACACTCCCCATTGCTGTTTCTAAAGGATGCGATATTCAATAGCTTGATGTCTACATTTCATTCCTAAATGGCACCCTTAATATAGTGGTTTACATGGAGAAACCTCCTAGTTTCATAGATACTATGAAGCCCACTCACATTTTTCAACTTCACAAAGCCCTCTATGGACTCAAACACGCACCCCATTCTTGGTATAACAGAATCCATTCCTTTCTCACTGAGCTTGGATTCAACTCTTGCCCAACTGACTCCTCCCCCTTCATCCTCTCTTCAGAAGACATTATAGTATACCTACTTCTCTACATCAATGACATCCTCATCACAGGAAGCTCCAAACTAGTAGTCAACAAGATCATCAGGCAGTTAGAAACCAAATTATGACTAATAAATTTGGGTTCATCTCATTACTATCTTGGCATTCAAGTTGAAGCAAACCAACATAGAATATTACTTTGTCAAATAAAATAAGCACTCGATATTCTAGAACATGAACATGTACTCCACTGTAAACCTATCTCCACACCGGTCTGCACTTTCTTTTTACAAGATACTCTTTGCAAACCTAGTAATCCTCTCTCCGATGCCAGCTCTTATCGCCGTATAGTGGGTTCACTTAAGTACATCACATTAACGTGACATGATATGACTTATGGTGTAAATCTCACATGCCAGTTCCTTCACTGCCCTACATCAACTCACATGAGATTGGTAACACGACTTCTTCGCTATGTCAAAGGCACTGTCTCCATGGGTGTACAAATCTACAAAGATCTTCAACTCCCTGTAACAGGGTTTTGTGATGTTGATTGGGCTGGATGCCCCCTCACACGATGCAAAATGAGTGGTTATTGTATATTCCTTGGTAGGACCTGTGTATTTTGGTATTCAAAGAAAAAAGCAACCGTGTCCAAGTCAAACACTGAAGTTGAGTATAGCTCCCTCTCCCTAGCGGCCGATGAACTCACCTGGTTCTCTCAAATCCTCAAGGAGCTTCATCTTTAGTAGACTCAGCCCGCCACCCTTTACATACAGTGACAATCTCAGCGCATCGTTCCTCACCAACAACCCATGTTCTATACGCCAGAAGCAAGGACATTGAACTCGACTATCACTTTGTCCGTGAAAAAGTATCCCTTTGTCACATCGTCACCATGCATATATCATCCAAGGACCAACTCGTTGATCTCTTCACCAAATCTCTCCATAAAACATCATTCGGACATCTTCTACTCAAGCTGGGCATTCAATTCTCTCATACACATCTTGCGGGGGCCTGTCAAGATATCTCAGATTGGACTACCTATTTTAATTGTATCTAACCAAACCACAGTACCTCGTCGTCTCTCGCACAACATGCACAACACACACCATTAATTGTATCCTGTAAATGCCGCCTTGTAAACGATTATTGTACCCAATGTATATACAACATGCCCGAGTATATCTAATAACATGAACACAGCACAAGCAGTGCGATTGGAACACCATTCTCTAAAATCACGCATTGCTGCTGACCCTAAGACATAGTTCTCAATCATTTTGTGGCACCAGTTCTGTATGAACCATCAGTGACGAAGAGTATGGTCTCGTATCACATTTTCTCGTAGAAAGCTCGACCAGCGTGGGAAGACCACAACGAATCAAGAAGACCACATGTGGATTTTCCGCCTTTAAAGCCGCGTGGTGTATATGGTATACGCATCACGAATAGCGCGTGGTATTTACGTTTCTTGCGTCTCAAAAAATGTCTGCAATTCAACTCATCAGTTGACAATTGCTTTGTCATCGCGTTCAGCTTGTTATAATTTTTGGAAAGAAAAAAAAGAACGTTTTGTTTATAGCTGGCTTGGAGCCATTTTCTAGTCTCCTTTTCTTTTGGTGTGTATGTATGTATGTTTGGATGTAAGCAAGAGAAGTTGCACTTTGTCGGAAATCTACAACTTGAGGATCACGACAGCACGCACGTATGATACTCATCTTGAGAATGCATGTCAAATTGTCAACGACCAGATGTCGACAAATGAACAGCTGGCAATAAAGAATTAATATAACATTGGTTTGAATTCGTATGGAAGTATGGTTGTGTGAAGGTCCTATTACAAAGTTTGCGCTGCACGGCTCGTAGCTAGCTAGCTTCAAACGGGCAAGAATGAAACAAAAGAAATGAAGAATATCTATCTATCGGCATGTATAGTGTATATGACTATCTATGAATTACAACAAGGTGAAAGTCAACGGATTGTAACAAAGAATCGAATACGTCTGTGTGAAAATTTTCCCTAAACCTAGTCTGCTTTCGTGTATCCGTCAATCACGGATGCGTGTATGAATAATGTACCATAAGCTAAGAGAAGATTGCTAGTCACCCAGCTGGTTTTGTTGCTGAATGCCGCAATCTTGGATCATCATCAATTCCCTGACGGTCTGGGCGCAGACGGCGGCACGATGTCGCCCTTGGATAGAACCCCCATGAAGACGGGCGCGTACTCCTCGGGATGGACCTCTGACCTTTCGGCGGCAGCGGCGACTGCAGGAGGTGGAGCAAGGACCGGTTCGTCGGCGACATTGGGTGGTAAAGGGGCCGGTGCCGGCGCGCTGATCGTGACTCTCAGATGCCTCGCGGCCGAGGCCGGCGACGTTGCCGTCGATGCTATAAGGATGAGCGTGAGGAGCAGAGCTGCAGAAGCCCGCCGAGCCGAGGAAGTCATACTGCCGTTGCTAGTGGCCGCTCCGTTGCTGACCTGTACGATGGAAAGGGCTTGATGGCAGCTTTGCTGGTTCTGTTGGCCGTGAATGGGAACCAGATAGGAGAAAGAAGATGTTGGTCAGCTGCTGATGCTTTGCAGGGAACGCGTTTGCTATCGCCACTCCGATGCCAACTTGGTAGAAGGAACCAGCTTGGTATAGCAGCTGTTACTGAGCCAGGAAGGAGACGAAGGAAGCGGCCACCGGCAGCAGGGGAGGCGGGATCTGTATGATCAATGAATGTGGTGCCGTGAAGGACTCATCCCCTCGATAGCAGACATTTATACACACGCAAGCGAAGACCGCCCGTGCCGCCCACGGTGGTGGGATACAACTAGCACGTACGTACGCGAGCTAACAAGTCAAGCAGCAGCAAATTGATCCGATTCCGGGAATTCCAAACCGATGGGGGTTTCCCCCAGTTTGATCTCTGTATTAACAAAGAAAAACACCACCCTGTGACGTGCGTGGTGTAAGCTGGACGGCTTTGGGGTCGGGAAGGACGGCGGATGGAGGGGGTCACGCGGTATAAGGACATCCTGACCGGTCCATTCCAAGATATCATCTAACAAAGCCATGCAAACAGCAGTCGCCCGTAAAACCCAATTCTGGGTCGTCGTACGTTAAGAACGTTCGCCGTGTCATGCAAGCCTAAGAAAGTCCATATGGCGGTGTAGAAACTAAAGAGCGCGTGGACTTGTGTCCATTCCATTCTTTTAATAAGAATGCACTATAGTGGATGACAGGTTAGCAATAGCATTTTGGGGGTGGGGATACACGAATTATTCAAACCTTCTAAACTATCTTTTGTTAACAATCTAACAACGCCACGTAACTCAATTTTTTTAATACATTTTTCAAATCTAAAAAAGTGCAACTTGTTACTGGGGTGATGGCTTTTTTCTTTGCCCGACCGACAAAATGCCCAGATGATAGTACGTTTCATCGCCTCGAATGGGTAATAAATTTGACGACGGCATGCACTGGGCAGTTGCTTTCATTGGAAACGGCTATTTCTCTTATATTACAGCATTTACATCCAAAGATAACCATATATTGCCGAAGAGATGGATGCAAAAATGTTTTGACAATAAACTCGAATGACTAATAATTGACAAACATCACCAACACGAACCATAGCGCGTACCTAGGTCAATTGATATCGAGAGTTAGGTATCGATGAATGCTACCTCTGAGAATGACGGGCCTACTACGCGTTGTTCTTGAGAGGAGTAGCCGCGTTCACTATTTTGCTTGTTTTCAAACGTGCAACATGCTCTTCGGAAGATACATTCATCCATATCCGAGGAGTGGTATATACCCTCACAGGGATGCCAATAAACACCATCTCAGGTACAATATATGTTAGCATGCTTTGAATTCTAATCCTCATATGATGTTCAGGCTTGACTTTGATCACTACCGACCGATACCTCATTCCAAGACAGAATTTTGGAACTTGAAATCCTAATCACTATGCATCAGTAACTTTGTCATGGGTGGTTTGAGTTTATATTTATGTCTGCTTTGACTGGCCTACGAACAGACTGACAGTTTACTGGCCTACGAACAGACTGTAAGGGCTTTATCTACTGCCTTTCGACGAACCTATCTTCTAAAACTAACATGATCAAGTGAAGAGACTAGTACCGCCTTACCACTAACCCACTCAAAGCGAATCACGTAAATAGATCATATGTTCTTTTTTCTAATGCATATTCATCATATTTGTTTGATTTCATTACTTTCATGCGTATCAACATCACTTTTCACTAGTATATTTTCTTTAGGCGTGGCGCTCCACTTGCCTCGCCATTAAGCAAAATTGAAAGTTATCGCTTTGTTACCTTCAATAGGAAAACAAAAAATAATTTCTTATTTACATTATTTAATAACACATGACAATATATTTACATTTATTTATAATTTTAACAATAGAAGATAAGTCATATGTCTTCTACATAGGAAACAATACCAAGAAAACAAAGATAGAAAGAGATACAACGATACTGGAAATATAAGATTAAAAGCTAATGAAACTCTTCAACCCTGATACATCCCCAACACATTTGTAATCATCAACTTCTAAATGGAATCAACCCACAATCTTGGTGCAAACTACAAGAGTAATACATCCTATGCCACCTTATCCACTCAAAAGGTAGTGACTTATGTAGAAACCATCCCCAACCATGAAATGTTGTCCAGTGTAGAGACAAAAGTCACATAATGAATCACATTGGAAAGCTGTTGAGGGAAAACCCAAACTATGGACATAAATCTAGGGGAATGTCAAATCCCACAAACCTTAATGTGGAGAGGAAAACTACCCAACCAATGGTTATCACACATAAAAATTGTAACCAAGGGGCAACCATCATACTTGAAACAAATTGGAACCACAAACACCACAAAAGTAAAGAAAGTTGGATACAAGAGAAGTAGGGCCAAACCAAAGAAAATTCAACGACTACTGGGAAAGGAAAAGACAAGAATCTTAAAGAATATAGTCTTCGAAGGGACCCCACCAGGTGTGTGAACCATCCTATGATGGCTCCATCATTGATGAACCCATAAAGATGCAGGTAAGCATGTCTTGAGGCTCAAATTGCAAAAGTTCATGGGTGGAGAAGATAGACCCATAGAGTAGGGACAAAGCTACCACACAACCTAGAAGACCTACTTGTCCCAGGAAACAAGAGTCCTAGGGGAGAATGGACGTGGGACACTAGTCACTACATCACCCCCTTTTGGAGATTTGTAGATGGGAAGCCTTAACAACAACTGGGATGAATGTGTAGGTCCAAAAATTGTGATGTATGCTTGCTATCACATGTCAATATAGTTACTTCAAGTTATACAAGTTTGATCCCAAAGACAAAACTAGAAAATGTGATCATTTTTACCATATTCAGAAGTCACATTTTTTTTGCATGAACTAGTTGTCCATGACAAATGTTCAACACTACTAATGCTAGATGGAATTCTCTATAAGTAGTACATGATTTAGTTTTAGATTTCAAGATTGAGAATCACATATGATATAGGGGAGTTGGTAGTCTATATCCTATCAAAGTCATGGGTTTTACTAATCATAAGGTCTTTTAACTAAAAACTCAAAGGGAGAGAATATGGAGACTAATTCATGATGAATATTCTCTTGTAAGCAATGTTTTAGAATATATATATTTTTAGAACATTGACATTTATGAGGTGTGGAGAGGGTCTGCATCTTGTTGCATGACACATTATATAATGAGCAAAAAGAAATTCCTTCTAGATAATATTTTGAAGTTAATTTGTGGGTCTAATAACCAATATATCAATTTGACACATTTATTAACACCTGGAGCATCTCAACCATTCAGTCCCATGAATGGAGTTTAGATGATATTGTAACGTGATTTTCAATATGATTGTACATGACCATGATGATGCAATCAAGAGAGTTTGTATAGAAAAAACTAACAAGAGAAGAAGTATATCAATTCCTATTAGTATGGAAAACTAAAAGATAATAGATTTTGGCTCCCATAAAGGGAAGATACTTTTTTTCCCAAAAACTAAGGCAAGTAGGATATGCATTAGACCAATGAGTAAGCATCCTGTTATGGTGATACTAATATGATTTTATCGAGGACAACAAAACTTTACAAGGTAGACATAAAAACCAAAACCTTTTTTAAGGAAACAATTTATTTTCTTGGTAAAACAAGACAATTAGTTTACTTTCTTGGCAAAATATGCTACTTCCATTAACAAATAGATGAGTGTGTTAATAAAGTAAAAATGCATTGGACTAGTGCTAAATTTAGCTGGCTTTAGAATGAAACAAAGGTGAAACAGAGGTTTTGGGACTCATTATGCCTATTTAACATATGGTTTTTAATGATTTCAAGATCTTTAACCAATCACTCTTAAGAGATGAAAAGGAGGCTATTGCATGATAGAAAATTCTTAGTAGAAATATTTTCAAAGATAAATTTCTTATTAACATTAAAAATTATTAAAGGTTAGAGTGGTTAGGCACTAAACCATATGCGTGGTAGTATTTGCCATAGAGAATGCATTGAATTTATACATCATACAATGGCAGTGGGATCAAGAACCTTTGTTTAGATACAGATTTAGGCAAACAAAAAATAATTTCTTATTTACATTATTTAATAACACAGGACAACATATTCACATTTATTTATAATTTTAACAACATAAGATAAGTCATATGTCTTCTACATAGGAAACAATACCAAGAAAACAAAGATAGAAAGAGATACAACGATACTCAAAATAAAAGATTAAAAGCTAATGAAACTCTTAAACCCTGATACATCCCCAACACATTTGTAATCATCAAATTCTAAATGGAATCAACCCACAATCTTGGTGCAAACTACAAGTGTAATACATCCTATGCCACCTTATCCACGCAAAAGGTAGTGACTTATGTAGAAACCATCCCCAACCATGAAATGTTGTCCAGTGTAGAGACAAAAGTCACATAATGAATCACATTGGAAAGCTGTTGAGGGAAACCCAAACTATGGACATAAATCTAGGGGAATGTCAAATCCCACAAACCTTAATGTGGAGAGGAAAACTACCCACCAATGGTTATCACACATAAAAATTGTAACCAACGGGCAACCATCATACTTGAAACAAATTAGAACCACAAACACCACAAATGTAAATAAAGTTGGATACAAGAGAAGTAGGGCCAAACCAAAGAAAAGTCAATGACTACTGGGAAAGGAAAAGACAAGAATCTCAAAGAATATAGTCTCTGAAGGGACCCCACCAGTTGGGTGAACCATCCTATGATGGCTCCATCATTGATGAACCCATAAAGATGCAGGTAAGCACGTCTTGAGGCTCAAATTGCAAAAGTTCATGGGTGGAGAAGATAGACCCATGGAGTAGGGACAAAGCTACCACACAACCTAGAAGACCTACTTGTCCCAGGAAATAAGAGTCCTAGGGGAGAATGGATGTGGGACACTAGTCACTACATCACCCCCTTATGGAGATTTGTAGATGGGAAGCCTTGACAACAACTGGGGGCGAATGTGTAGGTCCAAAAATTGTGATGTATGGTTGCTATCACATGTCAATATAGTTACTTGAAGTTATACAAGTTTGATCCCGAAGACAAAACTAGAAAATGTGATCATTTTTACCATATTCAGAAGTCACATATTTTTTGTGTGCATGAACTAGTTGTCCATGACAAATGTTCAACACTACTAATGGTTTGCTAGATGGAATTCTCTATAAGTAGTACAAGATTTAGTTTAAGCTTTCAAGATTGGGAATCACATATGATATAGGGGAGTTGGTAATCTATATCCTATCAAAGTCATGGGTTTTACTAATCCTAAGGTCTTTTAACCAAAAACTCAAAGGGAGAGAATATGGAGACTAATTCATGATGAAAATTCTCTTGTAAGCAATGTTTTAGAATATAGATTTTTTTAGAACATTGACATTTATGAAGTGTGGAGAGGGCCTACATCTTATTGCATGGCACATTGTATAATGAGAAAAAAGAAATTCCTTCTAGATAATATTTTGAAGTTTGTGGGTCTAATGACCAATATATCAGTTTGACACATTTATTAACACCTGGAGCATCTCAACCATTCAGTCCCATGAATGGAGTTTAGATGATATGGTAACATGATTTTCAATATGATTGTACATGACCATGATGATGCAATCAAGAGAGTTTGTATAGAAACAACTAACAAGAGAAGAATTATATCAATTCCTATTAGTATGGAAAACTAAAAGATAATAGATTTTGGTTCCCAGAAAGGGAGGATACTTTTTTTTCTCAAAAACTAGGGCAAGTAGGATATGCATTAGACCAATGAGTAAACATCATGTTATGGTGATACTAAGATGATTTTATGAAGGAAAACAAAAGTTTACAAGGTAGAAATAAAAACCAAAACCTTTTTTAAGGAAATAATTAATTTTATTGATAAAACAAGACAATTACTTTATTTTCTTGGCAAAATATGCTACTTCCATTAACAAATAGATGAGCATGTTAATAAAGTATAAATGCATTGGACTAGTGCTAAATTTAGCTGGCCTTAGAATGAAACAAAGGTGAAACAGAGGTTTTGGGACTCATTATGCCTATTTAACATATGGTTTTTAATGATTTCAAGATCTTTAACCAATCACTCTTAAGAAATAAAAAGGAGGCTATTGCATGATAGAAAATTCTTAGTAGAAATATTTTCAAAGATAAATTTCTTATTAACATTGAAAATTATTAAAGGTTAGAGTGGTTAGGCACTAAACCATATGTGTGGTAGTATTTGCCATAGATAATGCATTGAATTTAGATAGCATACAATGGCAGTGGGATCAAGAACCTCTGTTTAGATATGGATTTATGACTGGACAATGCAAACTAGTCCCCTTCAGGACAAATGATATGATATTTAGATAATGCGATTACACACATTTATATTTTATAATACATCTCGTGATTAGATTTAATTAATTGCATGTAGTTTTTTTTTTATAGAAATTTGTAGAGTATATGTGTATACATGAAGAGAGACAATCTTTTAAGTGCCCGTATATTGTGAGAGCATTTGGATAAATACAATGTAGAAGGTATTTTGCAAATCTAACCATAGGTATGGAAATAACTTTACTGCCTTTACCTTCACATAAAAATTAATGGATTATGAAAAACCTAAAAAATTAAATAAAATATAAGGAAACTAAATGGAAGATAATGACACAATAAAATGAGTAGATATTTGCAAAATTAATCTAAAATATAGATACAACTAGGATGGATATGCATTCACCATCAAGACACTATCAAATTAGTAAACATTTCGTGTATATTATGAATTGTACTTGACCAAACATCATGTCTGCTATGTGCCAATTTAGTAGATACACAATTGATATAAGTAGAATCCATCATGATGCTCTATACATTGTCCTCAGATTTATAAAGAAACATCTTCCTTTGCTTTGCATAGTGAAATATTGTATTCGAGCATCTAAAACTGCATCTGAAAATATGTTGTATTCTAGTTGTCTATGACTAATTGTATACATCAAATTAAATCGTGTTCAAGTAGTTTCTGAATGGTACATTGCCATATCATATTAATGAACAAACAATTCATTGATGCTTTTTATTCATAAATGTTTAATTGTGTGACAAGGATGTATAAGTTAGTGTTTCTGAAATAGTCCTTCACGTGATTATTTTTAAGTGTTGATAAATTAATGGGTTATAAAAGTTAGTTGATAATTTTTTAGGAGGACTCCAACAGACAAACACATATATCATTTGATAAATAAATAAATAGTAGATTAATATTATCAAGTAGTTTGATCAATATTAGACTTATTATAACCTACGAATCCGCACGTTATTCCCTCTACCCCAAACACACTACCCTCACCCTCTACCTGAAATGCTACACCCTCCTCCCTATAGTAAAACACAATCCTCATTTTTAAAAAGTAGCCTCTGTCACATGCGAGTGAAAGGAGTCTTCAAAAGTACCCTCTATCCCAAACACAATACCCTCATCCTTTACTCAAAATGCAAGACACTCTTCCTGTATTGTAAACCAATCCTCATTTTAAGAAATGGCTATTGTTATGTGTGGGTGCAATGAGTCTCCAATGATGCCACAATTACCTACTCTTGAGCAAAAAGAATGGAAGGGGTCGTGGCAATATGTTAACTTAGTCAAGCTTGGTATTCTAAGGACAATATGTAGGTATGCATTATGAAAGGTTTTTGTTACATGTTTCTCAGCCTCACAAGTGATGTGATGCCAAATTATATGGATCTTCGTAGAAATATGTTAGGTCCTTTTTTGATGGGTAGTTTCATTATTGTATTCAATAATGCTATGCGACAACGTTCTGATGCCTTAGCAGCCAGGTTTACAACACGATTCTGGGAAGCCTTATCACATTCAATGTATGGAATCAAAAGATGGTGCTTCTGTCTTCTACAAATCATTGAGATGATTGGGTGTATGTTGTATCTGGAACTGCTATGGGTGTGTTTCTTGTAACTACATGTATAGAGAAAGGAGTGTAGACAATAAAAAATCTTAAGAATTACATCATAGAAAAATATGGCTCTGATAACAACCTGTGGAGGATAGATCACCCTAGCTGTCACTTGGTTGTGTGTTTGATACTTATTCTCATAGCTAGAATGTAAAGTGACACAAATTTTGTATTCAGGATGCACACAAATGACTTACACTGTCTATGGCTATGTTGTTTGCTGGTCTGTTTTGATTTATGGTTGACGTGGCATCTCACTCTACTCAATGAGCAAGGGAACATGAGGAAAATTGTGTGGCCAAGTGGTTTCCATTTGAGCAATCACATCAACAGATAATTATTTTTATGAGAAAAAAGAGATGTCATATCATATGAAATTTTCTTTGATGTCATCTAGTTGCAAGTGGTGCGGAGTTTGGTTTGTTAGGGTGTCTAGGCATCGTCCCTACTGTTGCTACTGAGGTATTAACGATGGATGGGGATAGACATGCTATCATATATGTATGGGATACTCTAATCCCATCTTTTATTCTTGGAATGTTGCCATATTGTCTGCCTATTTACTGGACAAAGCATCATCACAAGTGAGGAAGATCATGGTATCTATTTCATAAGAAGTGTACTACAAGTATACACGATAAGACTTGTGTTCAATATTTTTTTCTTCATGTGTAAGGATTTGTACTAGGCAACACGACAACACTAAAAATTGTCTTTTTGTTCTTTGTTTCCTTTGTTGCATATTGGTGTCATATGAATATCTAATGAATGAGGAGTTATTAACTCTCCATTTGATGTTTGATTACTTAAGTACTTGCAAGGAAATTTATTAAGTTTTTTTCTTAATTTTGTGTGGTGTATTTGATTGTTCAAACCCCGATATTAAGGTAGTTTCTTTTGATATATTTCCAACATCTACTCTTTAT
The DNA here is from genome assembly GCA_963693085.1 of Alisma plantago-aquatica. NCBI lineage: Eukaryota > Viridiplantae > Streptophyta > Magnoliopsida > Alismatales > Alismataceae > Alisma > Alisma plantago-aquatica. Next base: position 850,207,738 of record OY856412.1, read on the forward strand.
TCCATCAAAGTTTGTATTTTTAGTTTTGTTGGTTGTCCATATTTGTTCTTTGATGACAAGAGAAATTTGTCCTTATGCACAACGTACAATTTATACGCTTGACCATGCCCCCCTTACATTTCCCTCTTTGCACCATGGGGTTGGCCAAAACATTAATATTTTGAGACCACAATTATGCATGGCGCCATAATCCTCACGTCACTCTTCTGATATTAAAAAGCTCCTTAGCTGGTGGCCTACCATGGACATACCCATACATAATTGCCTTCTAGCCATATAAAAATCAGGATAATAAATGGTTCCATGACACCTGTACTCATCTATCTTTAGTGCATTCAGCAACAGAGCTTGTCCATCAATCGTCATGATAATGGGAAAGGGACATGAGGGGAATAGGGGGTGGTGGCGTTTATCCAAAATAGGTTGCACGATACAGTCCTTGAGGAGAAAGAGAGATGTTAAAAGTGTACATTTTGTGCTGGAGGAGAGAGGGATGAGATAGAAAAGGAGCGAGCTAGGTTTGGTAAAACTAAAAGAAATTGCAAAAATGATTTGATAAGTGGTTGGATGAGGGAAAGCCTTGAGAGAAGTATAGATGTAATTTTTTCAAGGGTTTGTTTTTAATAATGGTTTATGATAGGCCTTCAAAAATTATTTAATCTTAGTTAGGGATGTAATACTTGACCAATTATCCTTGATGTTTATAATATTTTGTTGTTGTGTTTCTGATATAAAATTGAATGATGCAGATGAATGGGAATTCAAAACAATATATATTCCCAGGGGTGTTGTCTTAGGTCATTAGGAAAGCATTACTGAAGTTATCAATAATGAAATTGGCAATTTATGGAAAGCAAATTGGTGAAAGTCTTATCCCATATGAAATTGACAACCGGTTAGTGGGACCAATGCTTCTAAGGTATTGTGTAGGCAAACAAAAGATGTCTTCTTAGTTACATTATTTTATAACACATGGCAACATATTTACATTTATTTGTAACTTTAATGGTTAAAGATAAGTCATATGCCTTTGGCATAGTAGACAATAGTAAGAAAATAAAAGCCAATGATAAAAAGATACAACAACATGGAAAAAGTGAGCTTAAAGGAAAATGAGACTCTTCAACCCAAATCAAGTTTTAAATGGAACCAAGTGTTGCAACCTATAAGAATGAAACATACTATGCCACCATAGCCACTCTAAAGGTAGTGGATTATGTAGAAGTCATCACAAGTCATGAAATGTCTTCTAGCATAGAAACATAGATTACACAACAAATCACATTGGAAAGCTTTCTGAGGGAAACCAAATGATGAACATAAATCTAGGGGAGAACCAAATCCCACAAACCTTAATGTGGAGATAAAAATCACCCCAACCATAGAAAATCACGTAGAAAAATTATGGCCAAGGATCAACAACCATACTTGAAACAAATAATAACCACAAACAACACAAAAGTAGATAAAGTTAGATACAAGAAAAGTAGGGAAAACCCCAATAAAAGGCAACAACTACTAGGAAAGTTAGCATCAAGCCTCTCTAAGTAGATAGTCTCCAAAGAGGCACCACTAGAGTGGGTGAGAAAGATCAAGGAAAACATGCTTTGATGCTCAAATAGCAAAAGTTCCTCTAACATTACACACACACACACACACACACACACACACACACACACACACACACACACACACACACACACACATATATATATATATATATATATATATATATATATATATATATATATATATATATATATATATATATATATATACTCGTTTATTTTAAGACAATGTCATCTCCCACAAAATAGTAGATGTCTATGGCGATAGATAAGACACAAGGGAGGGTTAGACTATAGAGTGTGTGCTACATCTTCTCGCCATCTATGAATTCGAGTCCCAATCCTCAATATCCAGGGTGTAGTCGCCATTGACTGGTCTAGGTTTTAATGGCATGTTTCTCTCATGGCAGATGAAATCATGTAGAGATGTGCTAGATTGCGAATCACAGAGGAGGAGGATGAGATCGTTAGATTTACAAAATAAGGGATCAAGCTGACCAAGGACGATATTTAGGTGGCACTGGTGCGTTGACTTGCAATGGAATGTAACTTCAACTTAAAATCTCTCATGAGGACAACGAACATGTGTGGAGGTTACAGAAAATATTGGTCACTAGGTAAATAAAAATAAACCTATTTGTTATCCAATTTACTTACTATAAGGACCATGATTGTGTGATCGAAGGTGCACCATGGATATTATGAGGAAACCCTTCTCCTACATCAGGAAATCTTTCCAAATGAACAGCCTTCTGAAATCATCATCAACACAAGTAAAATGTGGATTTGAATCTATTAACTACCTATGGGGTAGAAAAGTGCAAAAGCCATTAAAGTTGTAAGAAGAAGGGTTGGTGAGGCTATTGAAGTTAAAGAAGGTAATTCAGGGTGGGACAACAATTTCTGGGAAAAGGTATACTGAACATCACATAGCCTGTTAAGAAGGCTCTCCAAATCCAAGATAGATAAGGGAAAGTAATCAAAGTAGAATTGAAATATGAACATCTCCCAAATCTTTGCTATGTCTATGCCTTCATCGGTCATATTGGCCACAACTATCCTGGAGTGGACGAGGAAGATGAGATCCAAGGAGGAAGTGGGGGGCATGGATTAGGGCCTCATGAGAAAAGCATAATCAGACATCTATGAAGGAGGATCTAGAAGGAAGGGGCATGTGGAAGAAGAAGTTAAGCTTCAAAGCCAGGCCATGGAGCACCAATAGTAATCACACAAACTCTCATGGCTCGAAGGTTCCAATTTCTAGAAGGGGGATAGAGAAGGGATGAAGACGTGGATAAAGGAGGGTGGTTAAGGCCTTCAGGATACTGGATTGCAAAGTAAACAAAAGTTTATGGAAAATAACAAAGAGGCTGAGTTCGGTAGCTAGGAGAGTATGGATACTGGGGGGTGAAAGGAAGGAGAGGGACATGGAAAACAAGAAAGGTGTGGATGTTACATTGAATAAGGCTGAGGGAGGGGAGAGAACATGAGTGTGGGAGAGAGGGAGGAAGCACCATAAGGGGAGGAGATCCTTGTAGGGGTAGAAAGCACACAAGACACATGGGAGGGGGAAGTGAAGAACTTAGTCCGGGCTCAAAACAACATAGTGGTCATAAAGTTTAGAGATGATGGAGATTTAAAAAAATCAAACCACCAACATAATCCAACCACATTCCACTTGGGATGTGAAGGTGTCAAGAAATATGTAGGTGGAGGGGGAATGAAGAAAGTGGCTCACAAACTGGCTTCAGGAAAGGGACCTGGATGGCAACACCAAAGTGGATTGCTGATCAACAATGAAGGATATGAAGAGGAGGCTAAGCCATTGTGGGGGACAAAACACCATGAGGCGGATGATGATGCAAAGGCAGGGAAAGTCTCAACATCAATGTCACAATATTTAGGGAAGAAAAGTCATATTGAGAAGTAAGTTGAGTAGGTTGAAAATGTAGTGGTGATAAGAGTGAACCTACTCTTTGAACAACAATGAAAATCCTATCTTGGAAATGTTAGGGTCTGGGACACCCTAACACTATTCACAGTCTTTAGAAATAGTGTTGGAGGGAGGGCCCCATAGTGGTTGTTCTATTGGAGACTATGGTGGAATCAAGGGTTGTGGACAATGTCAAAATAATATGTGGTTTTCTAGACGATATTAGTATGAGTAACATGGGCCATGCATGTGGTATTGCCCTATGGTGGAAGGATAGAGACATTGAAATTGCACCATACTTTCGACATGCCATGAATGACATTTCTAGTGATGATAGAGGACATGCCAACTGGAGAGGTATACAGATTTATGGTTGGGCCCAGCAACGTGATAAGATCAAAACATGGAACCTCAAGAGATATTTGTATGGGAGACCCATCCTACCAATAGTGTGGTTTAGCGACTTTAATGAAATATTATCTAATAATGAAAAGGAAGGAGGGACACCTAGTTCAGAATGGGCCATGCCTGGCTTCATGAATGCGACAGATGATTGTCAGATATGTGACTGGGGTCTCAGAGGGAGGAAAATGACCTGGTACCATGGGAGGACTTCTAGCACAAGATCAAGGAGAGACTAAACAAGTTCTTTGTTAATGAAGCATGGATTAAACCCCATGGGAAGCCAAATATTTCCCACTCTCCTTTTACTGACTCAGATCATGCAGAAATATGGCTTACGACAGGGGGAAGAAATGGATCCTATTGCTCAAAATCAAACAAACAATTTGAGACTTGGAGATTGACAAATACTAAATTCTAGGAGGTTGTACAAAGGGCCTGGGAGAATGGTAAGGGGAGGGGGCAACGAGTAAAATCAGGTGGTGTGAGGAGAGTCTTGAGGGGTGGGCCAATAAGAAGTTTCGTTGCATAAGGAGACAAATTGAAGATTTTGAGGAGGAGCTTGCACAAGAAAAAGAAAGGCCGCGAACAATGATATGCCGTGAGAGTGTGAAAACATCCATGTAAATCTATTGGACCTAAAAAAAAGAGAGGAGAGTTGATGGTCTGTTCAGTCTAAATATAATTAGATGAGAGATGCTGATAAAACAACAAATATTTCCACATAGAACTAACCAAAGAAAAATAAATATCATCATCAAGTGTTTGGTGGATGAGGCTGGAATCTGTTAGACGAGAAAGGAAGAAAGCATAAATATTGCACTGGGTTACTTTGAATATCGTTTCAAGATAGACAAAGCATAGATAGATGGGGATGAAGATTGGGGGCTGGATAGTGTGTTGATACAAAGAGAGGTGGTCAAAATGGAGATAAAATTGATTGAGGAAGAGATTTGGAAAGTACTAAGAAAAATGCACCCTACAAAAGCAACAACCTCTGATGGTTTTAAAGCTATTTTTTTTCTAAAAATTGTGGTCTATTGTTAAAGGTGATGTGGTTAATTTTATCAAAGGGTGGTGGAATCAGAGAAAGGATCTTTAGGAAGTAAACAAAACTACAATTGTGCTCATTCCAAAGTACAAGCTGCTCAGGAGAATGACGGAGTTCAGACCTATTATCATGTGCAATGTCCTCTACAAGATCCCCTAAAAAATCCTAGACAATCAGATTAAATGAGTTAAAAAAATATTATATGTGATAATCAAAGTGCCTTTTCTCCTGGAAAGTTGATCACTAATAATGCGCTTGTGGCCTGCTAAATGTACATGCTTTGCCTAAAGAAAAAGGGCAAGCCATGTATAAAGAAAATGAAACTTTATTTGATCAAAGCCTAAATCTGAATAGAATGAAAATTTCTGGACAATGATGAGGAGAATGATATTTGGAGGGAATATGTGCACCATGATCACTAGTTGTGTCTCTAGAATATCCTAGTCAGTCCAGCTGAATGGGAGAAACAAAGGAAACCTACCACCAATCAGAGGCCCACGTCAAGGTGAACCTATATCCCCCTACCTTTATCTTTTTTATGACAAAGTTTTATCTATGATTTCAAAAATAAAGCAACCAAGATCAGGAAGATCCACAAGACAAGAGCAAGCCAAGATGGCCCACAAGTCTCTCACCTTTTCTTTGCAAATTACAATATAATTTTTTCTAAAGCATCTATAGAAGAATTCTCCATTTAGTTGGTATATTATCAGCAAGTATGGGGAAGCAACATGCTAGAGATAATGTATCAAAGTCAGAGGTGTCTTTTAGCAAGAATGAATAAGAGAAAAGAAAAAAAATAGATATATGAACCTTTACAAATGAAGGAGGTGGACAAACATGAAAAATATTCGAGACTATCTAAAATGCATGAGACATTCAAAGAAAGCGATATTCTCACATGCAAAGGAAAGAATATGGTAGAATCTACAAGGGTGGAAGGAAAAGCTACTGTCAAGGCCAGGAAAAGAGGTCCCACCAAGGCGATAGAACAAGCAATTCCTACTTACATGATGGGAGTGTTCAAAATTCCAGATGGACTCATTGAAGAGATCCATGGCTGCATTGCAAGATTTTTGTGGGGCTCTAAGGGTACCGAGTGGAAGATACATTGGAGGTGTGGGATAAGCTTTGCTTACCAAATCATGGAAGATCTATAGGATTCAGAGATCTTAAGGTGTTTACCAGGCTCTCTTGACTAAAAAATGTTGACGCCTTATAACCAATCCAGAATAATTGATAGGGAGCGTGCTCAATGCATGATACTACAAAAGGACGTCCTTCACTGAAGCTATAAGAGGCTACGACTCAAGCTATACATGGAGGGGCATATGGGGTGCAAAATCATTATTGCTGGAAGGACTAAAGTGGAGGATAGGAAATGGAATAGACATGCACTTTTGGAAGAATAGATGGAAACCATGCTTGAAAGGGGGTATACAACATGAAGATAGACTTGAAAACAAGGACATCTCAAAGGTCATATTTTATTTATCCCTCATAGAGCATGTGGAGGGTGGAACTATTGCAACTGATTGTGATCCAGAGGCTAGTTGGAAACATATTATCTGTTCCTCTACCATACCTCTTCAAAAGGACCAGGAGGCATGGTATCTGAACAAGAATGGCGTATTTTCAGTTTGCTTCTGCTACAGACTTGAACTTCTAGGAAACACACCCTTTGGAACCCGAACCAATAGGAAGGGGTAGGAAAGGATGGAAAAGGATGTGGGATATATATTGTCCACCTAAACTGAGACATATCCTATGGAGAAAAGCCTCAGGTTTCTTGGCCACTAGAAAGAGGTTAATGGAGAGACATATCATATAAGAGAATACCTATTTAATATGTAGTGAGGCATTGGAAACAATATCACATGCTCTGGTATCATGCAAGGGATCTCTACCAATTTGGGAGGCACTAGGCTTACCAGAGACTATCAAGGATGTGTCGCTGAATGAATTCCATAACTTCTGTAGTTGGGTGATAGACAAACTGACCACCTAGAAAGATGAAAGTACATTGATTTGCTACTAGGTAAATTGGACCAGAAGGAATGAGTTTATCTTCAACCCCAAAATGTGCAGCCTAAATGGTATACTTCCTAGGTTTATTTTCCTAATTGATGATTATAAAGATACAGCACGACGATTACCACCAGTAACCAACCATTTTAGCATAGGGGTAGTGATAAGTGGATGAATCCATAGGACAACACCGTGAAGGTCAACACAGATGAGACTTGGAGAGGTGGTAGCGTGATGAGACTAGGATTCTTAGTGTAGGATTTTAGGGGATACATTCTACTCACAGGAAGAAGAAATATCCACTGCTCTTTTAGCCCTATAGTTGAAGAGGTGGATGCACTTTGTTGGGCAGTGGCTCGTGTGGCAACAACGAGCTTTCAAAGTGTAATATTTGAGTCAGATTCATTACAAGAAATCAATAATATAACCAAAGGAATGGAAGATTGGGGCATGCTTGGTGTGATAGTTAGAGAGTTGCAAGAGCTGGGGAGAAGGTTCATGAGTATTTCATATATGTATGTAAAGATGGCAGAAAATATGTTAGACCACCTGATTGTGAGTGAGGTGTATCCGAGTTTCCAACCAAAAATTTGTAATGGTATGTTGTCTACCTTCTTTTCTAAATGGATAGAACAGATATTTCTTAATGAATCAATGCTCCCCCCATTTCATATATATATGTGTGTGTGTGTGTGTGTGTGTGAATTTTATATGTATATAGGTAACATCAATTGTCTCTCTCTAATAATTTCTCTGACTTCCCTCTAGGTTTCTCAAGTGAGTATTCTCACTGGGTGAGGAGTGCATCACGTTCATGCTTCCTCCCCCTCACACTAATCTGGCTGCCCTACTCTATCATGCCCTTGACGTTCGATGACATGCTAGTTACTTAGATTGATTCTCCCAACCTGCTACCATTCTCCAAGTAGGCGGCAGCCAAATCTCCATGCTAGCCCCATATCTTCTTGGATCTAGTCTACTAGGAGACTATTGGGTGAACATCAAGCCTTTAGGTCATCATCACGGGGGAATAATACCTAGACCTACACATATCTAGGCTCAAGTGTTCCTAGTCCATGTCTTTTGATAGGTGCTCCACAACCATGGAGCTCGAGCATCATGGACACCTGGTATAGTGACCTAAAGTTTCTTGCTTGCCGATATCCTCATCGATCTAGTTGTGCACGTGATCGATGGGTGGGGATTTTACTTCGATGAGTTTTATGGAATGATAGGGTAATACACAACCTAGATATTCAAATCTTGAGTACTGCATTCTCACCTATGTTCTTTGGAGGGTGATCATCCAATTTTAGCTTCCCTGGAGTCTTCTTGTTCATGAAAGCATGGATCTATGACCAAATCCTTTACCCTCTATTTTTGTTTCCATGAATGTGTTTGGATGGAAAAAACTTATAATCATAGTGTCTTCATGATGGAGGAAGTTCAATCACGTGCAGACTAGTCTCCCACAAGATGCTTAGAGCTCTAAATAAGCACTTGATCCTCACCTTGAGTGTTGTTCAGATTCTCATCCACAAACATCTCATGGTCATGTGGATGACTACCCATGTTGGATCCACCAAAGAGGTTCATCGATTCCACAACTTGCAGATGCCTTTCTCCTCCCTTCCACTCTTGTTGTGTAGAGGAATTAAATAGCAATGGCATTTGCAGATGATAGCACCACACTGACGATGTGATGTTGCTTTCCCTGACCAGCCAAGGTAATAACTATGACAGTTGGGTGATGAAACCCTTTCTCCGTGTTCTAGGGTTGGGCAAGTGTGCTAAAATGGTAATTTAATTGTGTTCTTAACTGACACCACCTGCTCTGGTTACTATGCATTAAACACCTCTATCTATTTTAATTATTCATATGTACTCAAGACCTAATCTTTCTCTCTTTTCACATATTCTTATTATCCTCTAGCACATCCTACACATTGGTTCTAATCACCCGTGAGGAATATCTATCTTTGAAGTCCTAAGGTGATTAGGACCCCAATCTACCTAAAATATAGAACTTTTAGGACAATGATGGAAAGGATGTGAACATCTTCAACCCTAAAAGCCCAACCATAAAAAAAGATTGTTTTTGTTATTGCCTTATTTTATTTTCTTTATCATCCTTAAATCACTCTTTCCCCAAATTGCATTGAAAATGGCTTGATATTGATTTACTGAGGGATATGGGTTCTCATTCTTCCCCACTATTAATAACAACGCTTGACCTGAATTCTCTTTTTTTCTTCTTCTCTTATTTCCTATTTATCCAACTCAGATGATGACTTATATTTCCACCATGGACTCCCAATACTTTTACTTTTCTCCTTTGTCTTCCATAAAAAACATGGTGTATACTTCATACATCTTCTTAATTTTCCATGCAACTATCAAATTAAGTTTCACTACCAAAAGGATATGATTTACATATAATTTATTAGGCATGGTGCAATAGTTACACAACTAAAGTTCTAGTGACCTTTATCACAATAAACTTCCTTTTGGGTGAAGTGAAACATGATAATCAACGTGTAAGAGATAAATAATAATAGATTCACAATGATATTTTATATAAGAATAATCTAAAGATTGGCATAGTCCATATATCTCAATACCCACACTCAAGCTTTTATTCTAAAACTATTAACCAAATTATTTTTTTATGAATGAAGAAAAAAATAATGTCATTCTTAACTTTAGATCTATCTTAGACTCCTAACTCGATTATGACTTTACATGGATGAGACCTTAATACCAATTCCCATTAAAAAAATCTCAGTATTACTTTATGAAAACCATACCTATTAAAGATGCTTTTTCACTATCAATTTTCACCCACCATAATTGTTTTTAAATGTTAATGTCATAGTCAACTCTTTCTTGATGAATAGGTTTTGTGATCCATTTATGCCAAGTAATTATAATAGTCAATTGATAATTAACACACATTGGAACCAATCAATCACATCATTAAGAAATTATATACAGAAGAGGTGGTCATTTGGTGCATTGAAAGAGATGGTCACATTATGTTTGACACTTGAACAAATAATTTGTGACATATAACATCAATGATGTCCTAGCACTCTTAATGAGTGATAAATTAAAATTCATATTTATGCCCATCTAAGTCAATACACACATATTGTACATATACATGCACACACACACACAGACACACACACAGACACAGACACACACACAGATATATATATATATATATATATATATATATATATATATATATATATATATATATATATATATATATATATATATATATATATATATATATATATATATATATCTGTGTGTGTGTGTGTATTTGTGTATGTGTATTTGTGTTTGTGTTTGTGTGTTTGTGATTGTGCGTGTGTGTGTGTTTGTGCGTCGTGTGATTGTGCATGTATACATACATACATACATACACACACACACACACACACACACACACACACACACACACACACACACACACACACACACACACATATATATATATATATATATATATATATCATTGTGTGTGTGTTTGTGTACATAGATACATACATACATATATATATACATATATATATATATATATATATATATATATATATATATATATATATATATATATATATATATCTGTGTGTGTACATACGTGCACACATAAACACACACACACACACACACATATATATATATATATATATATATTTGTGTGTGTGTGTGTGTATTTCAGTGTGTATATATATACATATATATGTATATATATAAATATGAATATATATATATATATATATATATATATATATATATATGTGTGTGTGTGTGTGTGTGTGTGTGTGTGTGTGTGTGTAGTGTTAGGCTAGAATACACTTGAGTGTACATATTGCATAGTATACCCTAATGGTAATTTCCTATCTAGACCATATATTTGCAAAATCTAATCCATTGATCTTCATTATTATTATTATTATTATTATTATTATAATAGACCACATATAAAATTTGGGCTCATTTAGATGAGTAGAAGTTACTCAGCCAAGGACAACACAATAAATGCATATAACTAATTTGAATTGCATGATTTTTGCATCTTTAAATGCATGACTTACAAGTGTCCAAATGAGCTCAAATTTATTATATAGTATGTTTTTAAGGTATTTAAGAAAATCAACGTCTTAGATGTAAAAAGTAATTGCTTCACGATGGAAAACCATTAAGGTGTATAGTGTCTCCAGAACACTCAAGTGCATTCCAGATTGACTCATATATATATATATATATATATATATATTGAGAGAGAGAGAGAGAATCAAGCTTGAATACACTATACATAAATATTTTTAATGTATATATATTTATGCACACATATGTATATATATACATATACATATGTATATATGTATGTGTTAACATATGTACATATATATATTTTTCTATACATAAAACATATATATATATATATATATATACACACGTATATGCATGCATGTATGCATGTATGTATCCACACACACACACACAGATATATATATATATATATATATATATTAGTTCTTTGGTCAATGAAAAAGAATTTTCAAGCACTCATGTCGAGTATCTACACTCATGAAAAGTATTAGAAACTTATAATATTGTTTGGAAAAGGTTCGGTTGATGTCTAACTAGTCTTACTACTTTAGTGGCAATGATGTGTTTACAAGGACCTTTGATTGCTCGTGTGATTGTAGTAGTTCCTAGGACCCGTGACCAATATAACTAGATGGTCATATGAAAAGATCTATCTAGAATTAAAGGCTTGAAGTATATAATTTTATGTGTTATAATGTAAATGATTATTGAAAGTAATCTTTAGAAACATGGAGTTTGTCTGGGTTATCCATTAGTGGATTTTTTAATTCCGCCAAACTGTGCCAATTTACAAATAGTAACTGACACGATTTTACCGTGCGTATAACGCAAGTGCATGCGTCAGAGTAATATAGGCCTTTGTGAGGCCCGAGTCGAACACAGAGACACTGAATTGTCAGTAGACTACTTACTAACTACCCACGATCAACTAGACCAATTAAAAAGGTTTGAGAGTTGATTGAAAAAGAAAATAAAAATAAAAGAAAACAACGCAATCAATTAAATTTTTGGTTTAATCAATTTAAACTGGATTCTTTAGGATTGCGGTTTTACCGTAGGCTCTCGTCGAAATAATTTCTACATAATTATCCTAATTCGTCTCCTATTCTGAGTAGTGGCCTGTAGTCAGAATTGTTCGCTTTCACGATACAATTCACTACCTAAATCTAGGCCGCTTCCATGGTAGTAACAACCTATACCCTAAACTAGGTGCATTAAGATCCTACTCTGGGTTTCCACCATTAACTGTACATCACCTTGTTCAAAGGATTTATTAGTTAATGTGATTTTTGTCTCTTTTCAACCGTTAATTCTTCTTTCAAAGTAATTAATGAAATTAGAATATCATTAGGGTGATCAATCATAATGATATAAGGGAGAAACTGAAATCATACCACGGATTTGAGAGACAAATTATGATGAACTATATAAAAATGTCATACAACGATTACCCGGGCTACTCCCGATCCTAAAGACAAAGGGGATTAGCCTCGCATGTTCATCCCAATGAAAAATAACATGAGGGAAAAAGAAGACATGGAGAAAATGTTGATAGATATTGTGTAACCCCTGAACGGAGGAGATCCGGGTGTTTCTCGGCGTAGGGTGAGCGTTCTACAGCCTTCCGGCAGTGGAAAACTCCTTCGACAGCTTTCGGAACGGTCGGGGTGTGGTTCTCGGCTCCTTTCTCTTCTCCTCTCCTCCTTGAGACTTGTGCATCGACTAATGACATGATAGATTGCTTAGGGCTGCCTTAATTAGGTATATCCACCACTTTAGGTCGCTCAAAAATCACCACCGTACGATTAGACACAATCTTTAGCAAAACCTGATCTGACGGCGTCGATACCATCGACGTGGGTCGATGGTATCGACCCCCTGGGGTAGCGAAACTCCTTCTATTTCTGATGCCCTCTCTAAAGATGGCTCGATACCATCGACGTGGTGTCGATGGTATCGACTTGTTGATACTTGGCACGCTGTTGTCATCTTGATAGCATCGACAGTTAGTCGATGGTATCGACTCTTTAAACGTCACTTTTGCTATGGAATCCGTCACTAGAGCTCATCCTGCTGAGGCAAGATCGATACCACCGATAGTGTGTCGATGGTATCGACGTGCTCTTCTTCTTCTCCGGCAAAGTCACTGTGGTCAGGTCGATGGTATCGACGGATCCAGATATGCGAACTGCCTAAAACAATGAGAAGAATACCAATCAAATTTGATAAAGATGATCATTAGTACAAAATCAGGTGAAACAAGGTAAATTTGATGCGTTACGAGATTATAGGCTAAAAGAAGTGAATCATGCGAAATTAGTCAAAAATATGACAAGAACACACATAAAACCAATATAAACAAGCCTATAAAAATGACTCAAAATCCTCACATCAAACTCCCCTAAGCTTGAACTTGCTCGTCCTCGAGCAAAAAAACTCTAGAATAAAATTGCGAGAGTCAACTAAAGAACACGTTAGAATAAAAGACATCTCACTATGATTCCCACCTGTCATCCGCACAACGACCCTCATTAACCATAGAACAGTAACTACCCGGAAGGCGACAATGATCATCCATAAGAGATGCCCACCCCAAGATCACGAACACTATCAAATAAGGTAGTTAATATAATAAATTACTCCGGTTCAGGCTTGGTGCATCTTGTGATCTTCTATCTACGTTGATCAATTCCTAACTATCATCTACATGGAAGCAGATCTCCTGATATACAATCATGAGGAGATAATCATGGTGGCCTACCATTTTTCGAGCAACGGGTGGATGAAATGGGAGGCAGTGGAAGAAAAGGAAGCACAAGATAGTTTTAACATGCACAATTAACAAGAATGACCTAAATGATGCATATGCATATGAAATGACCTAATGCCTACATTTTGGGTGGAATGATGCATGTTCCTGCTATTCCATATCCATGCGAGATAGAATGTCTACAAACTACATTATGTGCTTATTCTTCCTATTATACAGGTGGGACACACTCTTTGCTCCCTCTAGTATCACTTTTTTTCTTTTTTTCAAGCCCTTCTTTCTCTCAATTTGGCTACTGTGAAATGTATAATATTTTTTTCAGAATTTTTTTGGGCTTATTTTCACATAACTGCTATCATTGAAGCATTACAACTTAATTTCTAGAGAGTATAGAACGAGTTACCTACTTTTCTTATTTTTCAGAAGAAATAAGGCACATATTGTCCTATATGCTCAAAAATATGTAAAGTACAACTACATGGTAGTAATTATGCAACTGTAATGATGTGAACTCAAGAATGTGTGCATGCATGATTCATCTACAAAATTTCTTTTCATTTTCCATTTTTTTTCATCTATGCAAAATCTAGCTATAATGCAATCCTATCTAAATGATATGCAATCAAAAGATGAAAACCGTAATGTGCTCCCAGTTCTTATGGAGGAGTATGAATACAATGGGGTGGATAGATCACAAGATTAATTGACAGAACCATTGGAAAATATTATATGTCCCTCCTTACTGACCTGTGTAACAATTAATCAAAGGGCTTCTCTCTCTCACTTCTGATTAAAGTCTCATTACCATTTGGTCAAATTAAGCTCAACATCCATGTCCGTCCAAATTTCTTGAATCATAAAGATGTACAGTTATGATTTTATGTTTTAAAGTTGACAAACCCAATTATTTTCATAAGTAGGTGCTCAAGTTCAAACAACTCAAATTGCCAATTCTGAACAAATTTTTAATTATGCCCAATTTCATATGATTGCACACATAAAACATTGAGATGACACATTACATTAGACATCCACAGATTACACTAGATAGCATGTGGATCCTAAAAAGCTGTAAATAACAAAATTACTCAAAACTACAAATTTTTTTTGCTAAAGTGTGAGAAAAATACTAAAACAAAAGAAAGAAAAATTAAACTGAGATAGAAACTGTTCCATCTGCCCCCTAAGCTTCAATTCAACTATGGCCGCATAGTCAAAAATAATCTCAGAAGGTGGAACAGTGATACCCATTATTGTTCTGGCGGTGGAAATGGTGGTTGCTGCTGGGTGTTGGGGTTCCATTCAGGGTACTGCCCCTAAAAAGTAGGATCATATGGGGGCATGGGCGAAGGTTGCGGATATCCCCCGAAGTAATTTTGGCTCCAGTAGTGATCATAGAACGGTTGTTGTTGCATCTTCATCCTATGCAACCTATCGTGAATATTGTCTTGGTTGACGAGGAGGAGGCACTCATTCTCAAAAATTGCCTGCTGATTTAAAAATAGCCGGTTTGTAGTATCCTGAATACCGAAGAAGGAGGCAGTGTGTTACTACTGTGTCTGCTAGATATCCTACAACATGGAGTACATACCCTGCATGGAATAGACATCCTCTCCTTGTTGTGAGGGCTGTGGTGGCAGAGGCTGAGACGAGGATGAATCTCCCGGGTAGAAGCGTGGACGCTTCCTCGGCGCTACTCGTGATCGAAGAGGAGTGAAAGCCTCCTCTTCCTCCGCATTCTCATCACCTTCATCGTTGTTGTTGTCATCCCCATCTTCTTCACTCTCAGAATCATCAATAGCAATGATGGGCCACCTGAAATGCTGGCCCTCCTGAATGTTGAAGAGAGGGTCAGGGAGTGCACACTCCTGATACTCCTTGTTGACATGGCAATGCGCATAAACCATGTCGTCTCGGAACGTCAATAAATTTGAGCGATGCAGATGAAGAAGATTGATGGAGCTCTTATTCACCAACAGGGTCAGAGAAGAAAGATCTAGCCCACGATAGATGGCTTGAGGTGTAATAAGTCCCCCAAAATGAATTGGGGCTTTCTGGGTGCTCTTCTTCACATCCATAACACACGTTAGGAAAAACACGCCCCAGTTGAGCTCTTTTTTGGTCTGCAGTTTGTGAAGGAAGAATAGGTCTGCCTCTTGAAACTTGCTCAGTGCCAGATCGCCGCGAGCGAAGAACGTGACACATAACATTCGGTGTATAATCTGAATGAACGGGTGCTCGAAATCGGCCACAGAGGCATCATGGAAGCTTATTGACTTTCCCGCTGAAGTAGTCACCAGATCAGCAAATATCGCATCATAGTCCGCCCGACTGTCTGGCCTCCGGTGCTGGTTGGGAGAATGATACCAGTTATAGATAGAATTGAACTGGTCGAGGGTGATGGTGTAGTTGTTGTTGTAGAGATGGAAAGACACTCGCCCTTTTATCCACTCCCTTTCGGTGGTGATAAGGTCGTTGGGCACGACGTAGATATCAAGTGAAGACATGAATTCTGCCACTAACTCCTTATAAGTCGGCCACTCGCCGAAAAAGGGGTGGCCCTCGGCGTAGTACTGGACATCTTGAAACATCCTGGTTGTATGCCTCGCTTGCCCCTGAAGGACATAAGCGATGTTGGCCTCAAACCTAAGGTCACAGATCATGGCCCGATCAACATATCAGGTCGGTTCAATTTTTCGCTTTAGTAGTTCCTCGTAGTTCTTATTTACGTTCGCTGAGGGATGAACGATCCTCAGATGAGGAATGGAGCTGGGTGGTGGAGGAACGAATGTCTCAATCTCCATCGGGGCTTCCTACAAAGAAGATGAAGCTCCTGCCGTCCTCACCATCGTGAACAGAAAGGAATGGAGAAGGATAAATAGAGCTCAATGAAGGTCAGAGAAGAAGATCTCCTCTCGGTGCAAAGCTCGGGGAAGATATCTCAATCCCTTGATGCTCGATGAAGGCCTCTGATTGCTCAACAATGCTCGATGCACAAGTTGAGGGGAGAAGCTCTGAAGGTGTGAAGAGAAAATGAAATCAACTTCTCCTTTTATAGATGAACCCGCCACCACTGTTGACCCGTCGATACCATCGACAGGGTGTCGATGGTATCGACACCTGTAGTACAATCTGGGTCTTCACTACTATTGACGATCGTCGATGGCTGGATGTTGGGGCCCGGATCGATGACACGTCGATACCATCGAGGCGGTGTCGATGGTATCGACCCGTCCCACGGATCGTCTTCCTTGATTTGGCGGCCTCTGTTGATATCTTCTCATGGATTGGTGACATGTCACGTCGATACCATCGATGAGATGTCGATGGTATCAACACTTTATGTGTCATTTAACCTCGTGAGCCCCAAGCGACACTTCGTTGTTGCTGCCGTGTCAATACCATCGACTGCTCCATCGATGGTATCAACTTTACTGAGACAATTTCATCTGAAAATCTCCAGAGATCTCGCGAGTATCGACACTTGAGTTGATACTATCAACCTCCTTCAACATTTTTCGTCATTCAACCTGATGGTGAGTCGATACTATCGACAAGGTTGTCGATAGTATCGACGGAGCAAATTTTCTATAGATATCGCTCTGTACCATCGTCGCTACCATTGACACAAGGGTTGATGGTATCGAAACCCAATCAGTACTGCACACTTAACACACACATCGGGGCATGAGTTTTACAAACTTAACTACAAAATTAAAGAACAATACTAAAAATTAACTAAATAGAAATAAAATACCAATGGTTGGTTTGCTTCCCAACAAGCGCCGTACTTTAACGTCTTAGGCTAGATGAAATTAGCCCTTTTATTCTCCCTCGAGCGCCATGAATTTAACCCTATGTACCTTCTTTATGAAATCTTCTCCATAATAGAGCTGTAATCGTTGCCCATTCACCAATAATGTTTGCTCTCCGTCTCTCACCATAATAGCACTGTGGGGACGTACATCTTCCACAACAAATTGGCCACTCCACCGGGATTTCAATTTCCCGGGATGCAATTTCAATCTCGAGTTAAACAATAACACGCGATCACCCTTTTTGAAAACACACAGTTGAATGTGACGATCATGGATTTGTTTTGTTCTTTCTTTATAGATCCTCAAGTTCTCATAAGCGTTCATCCTCAGCTCATCTAGCTCATTGTGCTCTAACATTCTCTTCTTCCCTACATCATCATAACTCATATTAAGCTTCCTTAGTGCCCAGTGCACTTTGTGTTCTAACTCCACCGGCAAATGACAGGCCCGCCCATAAACCAACCTAAAAGGCGTGGTTCCTATAGGTGTTTTAAATGCAGTCCCGTATGTCCATAATGCATCTGGTAGGAGTGCACTCCACTTCTTCCTTGTCGAGGCCACTGTGCGTTCTAAAATCTTCTTAATTTCTCTATTCGACACTTCGACCTGCCCTTGTGTTTGCAGGTGGTACGGGGTACCCACATTGTGCTTCACCCCGTACTTTCTCAATAACGCAACAAATTTCCGATTTGTGAAATGGGTGCCTCCATCGCTAATGATCATCCGTGGCATACCAAACCTGTAGAAAATATGATCTTTCACAAACCTGCACACTACATCCACGTCGTTAGTCCTTGTGGGTATTGCCTCTACCCACTTCGATACATAATCAACAACAAGAAAAATGTATAAATTTGAATTCAAGGACGCAAAGGGTCCCATGAAATCGATGCCCCACAAATCAAATACCTCAACTTATTGAAACACGTTGAGGGGCTTCTCTTGCCACTTTGAGATGTTACCTGCCATTTGATAAGAATCACATCTTCTCACATATTCATAAGCATCCCGGAAGAGTTTAGGACAATAAAGACCACTTTCTAACACCTTGGCCGCCGTCCTTGAGCTCACATGATGACCACCAGTGGGAAGTGTATGACAATGATTAAGCACACTATCATATTCAACCTCTGGTATACACCTGCGAAAAATGTCATCCCTGCACTGTCTCAACAAAATAGGATCATCCCAAAAATAATATCTTAACGAATGGAAAAATTTCTTTTTCTCTTGATAAGTCCAATCATCTGGGATTATTTTACATGCAAGATAATTAACAATGTATGAAAACCACAGATCCTTAGATTTTAAAGAGAGGATTTTCTCATCAGGAAATGTCTCGGTAATGGGTATATTGATATCCCTCTCATCTATCCTCTCTAACCGGGACAAGTGGTCTGCGACCACATTCTCTACGCCTGCCTTATCCTTAATTTCAATGTCAAATTGTTGCAGCAATAAGATCCACCTAATCAATCTAGGTTTGACATCTTTCTTTTCCATTAAGTATTTTATGACGGCGTGGTCTGTCCATACTATAACTTTTGACCCTACCAAGTATTGCCAAAATTTTTCGAATGCAAAAACCACACAGAGAAGTTCCTTTTCAGTTGTGGTGTAATTAAGTTGTGCCTCGTTTAAAGTCTTTGATGCATAAAAAATCACCGCGGGTTTGTTCTCAAAATGTTGCCCAAGAACAACCCCTACTGCAAAATCCGATGCATCGTACATGAGCTTGAAAGGCTTAATCCAGTCTGACGTCTGAACAATCGGTGCAGAAATCAATTTTTCCTTAAGTACATTGAAAGCATCCAAACATTTTTCATTGAAATCAAACACCACATCTTTCTCAAGCAATTCAGACAACGGTTTAGTGATTTTTGAGAATTATTTAATGAAACTGCGATAGAACCCTGCATAACTAAGAAAACTCCTTACCCCTTTGACCGAATTCAGTGGGGGTAGTTTTGAAATAACCTCAATCTTGACTGGGTCCACCTCCAACCCATTTCTAGACACCTTGTGTCCCAACACAATTCCTTCACTAACCATCATATGACACTTTTCCCAATTGAGAACTAGATGCGTGTCCTCACATCTTTGCAAAACTTTATCTAAGTTGTACAAGCACTCATCAAACGATGCACCATAGACATAAAAATCGTCCATGAAAACCTCTAAACAGCGCTCAACCATGTCAGAAAAAATGGCAAGCATGTAGCGTTGAAAAGTGGCTGGTGCGTTGCAGAGACCAAAAGGCATGCAACAGTATGCGAAGGTTCCATAAGGATAAGTGAAGGTAGACTTCTATTGGTCCTTAGGATCAATGGAGATCTGATTGTAGCCAGAGTAGCCATCTAAAAAAAAAATGAGAGTGGCCAACCAGCCTCTCCAAAATTTGATCGATGAATGTGAGGGGAAAATGATCCTTTAAAGTAACAGACTTTAAACGTCGGTAGTCAATGCAAACACGCCACCCGGTTACCAATCAGGTAGTGACAGGCTCATTTAACAAGTTATGAGTAATAGTGATTCCCCCCTTTTAGGGACTACTTGTGTTGGGCTTACCCATGACGAATCAGAAATGGCATAAATGATTCTCATAGAAAGGAGCTTAATCACCTCCTTCTTGATGACCTCCATCATGCTCAGGTTAAGTCGACGTTGTGGCTGAATCACAGGCTTGGCTCCTTCCTCGAGCCGGATCTTGTGCTGGCAAAGAATAGGGGAAATCCCCTTAATATCAGAAAGTGACCACCCGAATGCACCACGGTGGTTCTTCAACACGATCATTAATTGTTCATCCTCATCAACACTCATATATGCCGATATAATCACCGAAAGCTTCTCATCATCCTCCAAGAAGACATAATTTAAGTGGGGGAGGGGGTAACAACTTAAGTTCCAACTCAGGTGGGCAGATCAATGAAGACTGAAGTGGTGGTGGCAGCAGTCCAAGATCCTCATAGTACTTAGCATAATAGCAAGGGAGCACCTGAAGCATTTTCACACATTCTTGTAAGGACATACTTCTTATCCAATCATCCATGATGTTGAATAGGCATGCTTCAAGGGGCAATTTTGGATATGAATCGATCATAGAAACTGCTATAGCATCATCCTCAATAGATAGAGGAATTTCCTCCTCTTCATCATTTGGGTAACCCACAACTTTACAAACAGACACTACTTTGGTTTGTTCTATAATGTCCACGGCCAGCGTTCCCTTGTTTACCTTGGTCATAACATGATCCATATCCAGAAATGGCTTTCCTAAACAGAGGGAAATGTTCTGATCATAGTGCTTCACCTGCGACATTGTTCCTTTGCTTGTGATTGTTTTGTGTTTGGTGGCATGACCATCTTAAATATGTCATCAGCTATTCCCAATGTCAAACGACCTCTACCCATTTCCAGTATCATATCAGTAGTAGCCTGGAAGGGTCTTCCTAAGAGCAACTCATTCCCTTGCTCATCCTGCATCTCCATGACTACAAAATCTGCTGGGAACACAAATCTGTCAACTTTTACCAAGACATCCTCAGAAATGCCATATGGCCTAACCACAAAACTATCTTCTAGTTGAATCGTCATGTTGCTTTGCCTAGATTCTTTAAGTCCTAGCTTCTTGAAAGTAGAAAGAGGCATCAAATTAATACTTTCCCCAAAGTCGCATAATGCTACGCCAAATTTCACCTTACCTATGTAACATGAAATATTGAAGCAGACATATCTTGTCGTTTTGGTGGTAATGAGCCCAAAATGAATGCGCTAACCTACTCTTTAAGAACTACCATCTCAGTATTAGGAATATTCCTCTTCTTGGTGATTATATCTTTTAAGAATTTACCATACGAAGGTATCTCCTCAATCGCCTCTAGCAACAGAATATTAACAAAGAGCTTTCAAAAATTTTCCAGAAATTTCTTGAACTAAGCATCAACTTTCTTAGATTTAAGACTTTTGGGATAAGGGACAGGAACGACTTGTGCCCTCTAATGGGGTGGCACATAAGGCATCATGGTATTCTTATCCTTCTCCACAATAGGCTCTTCAGTGGGCTTCTCTGCAACATCATCCACTATTTCTGACACTGTGACTTCCTCGGAGGCCTCGCCCGTTGCTTCCGGCTGTGTTGTGCTTGGTTCATCGGCCTTAGAGTTTAAAACCTTTTTTCCATTTCTCAACAAAATTGTCTTAGCTTGCTGATTCCCTCCTGGAATGTTGGTATTTCCCAGAAAACCTTGATGTGTTGGCTTCTTCAGATTTTCTATCTCAACTGCCATCTGTGCTAAAGATGTCTCAAGAGTCCTCATCTGAGCCCCATGACTCTATAAAGTTTGCCCAAATTGATTCATAAATTCTCCTTGTTGCTTAATATATTGGCCAAATGTGCTCATCAGCTCTTGATTCTACTTTATCACCTGATTAAGCAGCTCATTGTTCTTTTCCTCTGCCGATGGTTGTGGTTTGGCATTGGGGTCCTACAGAAAATTGTTTGGGTCCTTCCATGAAATTTTTTTATCTTTCCTCCAAGAATAGTCATTGTTTCTGTACCCCTGTTGCTGGCACATAAATTTCACTTGTGCCTCATCATCAGATTCTCCGTCTTCCTTTGCTAGCAATTTCTTGGCTAATAAGTCCATCTTCTCATTCTGCTCCTTGATGGCCTTTGACTCACCTGCAACTCGAACCTATTCTGGTGTGTCTCTGTCACTCCATGATTGCTTTCTGGCCATATTTTTCAAGATTTCCCAACACCTAGTGCCAGTGTTGTTCAAGAAGAAACCAGAACCTACTGAGTCTAGATTGCTCCTGTCGTGCTCATTTAAAGCGAAGTAGAAGATCTTCACTTGTTTTTCTTTATCTAGCCCATGATGTGGACACTTCTGCAGCATTATCTGAAAGCGCTCCCACGTCTCAGAATATGTCTCCCCAGTCCTTTGACAGAAATTATGAATATTCCGTACTAGGTCATTTGTTTTCTCTGGTGGAAATAATCTCTCAAAGAAAACCTCGATCATTTGATCCCAAGTCTCGACAGTCTCATCATCAAGGTTATGCAGCCATTCCTGTGCATTACCTACAAGAGAGTTGGGGAACAACTTCAAATACAATACCTCCTGTGGAAACCTATATATGTTGATCATATCACAATTTTCCACGAAAGTGCTGATGTGGGAAACATGGTCTTCATTCTTCATCCCATGAAATGCTTGAGACTTGACCAAGTTTATCAGTGCCAGATCAATCTTATATGTTGGAATGTTAGTTGCCTGCCTTTTGATCGACCCCTTTGATGTTGATGAGGAAGAAGCCTTTATCTTCTCCCATATTATCTGTTCCTCAGCCATGGCTTTTGGTTCAGAGTCCGAATCTATATCCTCAGGTTGATCTTGAATATTGTTCTCTTCGTCGTCTAGTCCCAACGGTGGAACCTCTGGTGATGACAATGCATAGTCTGTGCTACACATCTTCACCATGCACTAGTACCTGTAAGGTAATAAATTTGATTAAGTACAGTGCTAGGTGATTACTAAATATGAAATATAAACGATGAATTTCAAGAATAATAATAAAATGAAATGTGGCCTAGAGTGGCCTCTTGCGGCACTCGTAGTGCCGACAGTTGTCGTGTCCCCGACAATGGCGCCAAAAACTTGACACGATTTTACCGTGCGTATAACGCAAGTTCATGCGTTAGAGTAATATAGGCCTTTGTGAGGCCCAAGTCGAATACAGGGACACGGAATTGTCAGCAGACTACTTACTAACTACTCACGATCAGGTAGACCAATTAAAAAGGTTTGAGAGTTGATTGAAAAAGAAAATAAAAATAAAAGAAAACAACACAATCGATTAAATGTTTGGTTTAATCAATTTAAATTGGAGTCTTTAGGATTGCGGTTTCACCTTAGGCTCTCGTCGAAATAATTGCTACATAATTATCCTAATTCGTCTCCTATTCCGGGTAGTGGCCTGTAGTCAGAATTGTTCGCTTTCACGATACAATTCACTACCTAAATTTAGGTCGGTTCCACGGTAGTAGCAACCTATACCCTAAACTAGGTGCTTTAAGATCCTACTCTGGGTTTCCACCATTAATTGTACATCACCTTGTTCAAAGGATTTATTAGTTAATGTGATTTTTGTCTCTTTTCAACCGTCAATTCTTCTTTCAAAGTAATTAAAGGCATTAGATCATCATTAGGGTGATCAATCATAATGATATAAGGGAGAAAACAAAATCATACCACGGATTCGAGAGACAAATTATGATGAACTATATAAAAATGTCATACAATGATTACCTGGGCTACTCCCGGTCCTAAAGACAAAGGGGATTAGCCCCGCATGTTCATCTCAATGAAAGACAACATGAAGGAAAAAGAAGACATGGAGAAAACGTGGATAGATATTGTGTAACCCCTAAACAGAGGAGATCTAGGCATTCCTCGGCATAGGGTTAGCGTTCTACAGCCTTCCGGCGGTGGAAAACTCCTTTGACAGCTTTCGGAACGGTCGGGGCATGGTTCTCAGCTCCTTTCTCTTCTCCTCTCCTCCTTGAGACTTGTGCAATGGCTAATGACGTGATAGATTGATTAGGGCCACCTTAATTAGGCATATGCACCACTTTAGGTCACCCAAAAATCACCACCGTATGATTAGACACGATCTTTAGCAAAACCTGATCTGACGACGTTGATACCATCGACCCCATGGGGTAGCGAAACCCCTTCTATTTCTGGCATCCTCTCTGAAGATGGCTCGATACCATCGACGTGGTGTTGATGGTATCGACTTGTTGATACCTGGCACGCTGTTGTCATCTCGATAGCATCGAAAGTTAGTCGATGGTATCGACTCTTTAAACATCACTTTTGCTATGGAATCCATCACTAGAGCTCATCCTGTTGAGGCAAGCTCGATACCATCGACAGTGTGTCGATGGTATCGACATGATCTTCTTCTTCTCCGGCAAAGTTAATGTGGTCAGGTCGATGGTATCGACCTCCCGTCAATGGTATCTATGGATCCAAATATGCGAACTGCCTAAAACAAAGAGAAGAATACCAATCAAATTTGATAAATATGATCATTAATACAAAATCAGGTGAAACAAGGTAAATTTGATGCATTACGAGATTATAGGCTAAACGAAGTGAATCATGCGAAATTAGTCAAAAATATGACAAGAACACACATAAAGCCAATATAAACAAGCCTATGAAAACGACTCAAAATCCTCGCATCAGTAACCCATTAGAGGAACACTAGACTATTTCATTAAATTACTAGGAATCTTGAATCCCAATAAGAATGGCTTTGGCAAACTCCGATTTCCCCAATTCCTTATGCATATGGATATAAGGGTTTCCTTGAAAAATAATGAAATTGTCATTTTATATATTACCTCTACTCAGAGACTAGAGAGGGCATATGTAGAATCTATAACCTTTGTAAGATCAAGACCTCTTCCAATGTTAGTATTTGACATGAAATTTGTGTGTTTTAGCTACGCATGTGGATATTGTAGAGAAGTGAATTCTTTGCAGGTGTGTTTTATTTGGCATCATCTTCACTAAGCTCTAAATATTACAAGGTAAATAGGTGGTGTTGGTCCCTACTTGAGAAATAGTGACACATTATTTTAAAATGCACTGGAAACCCTAAAAGGTTGCATTTTTATGCAAGAGATCCACTATTAGTTTAATGTACAAACATTTATTTGGCCACTAATTTCAACACTTGGACGAATGGATTACTGTAATCCACTAGCCTTAGAATCATACCTCACAAGGTGCTCTTGCATGTATTTCCATAACTCCAAGCTTTCTTTGGTGCCAAGTGAATTTCGGATATCCTCTAGAAAGCTACATGAATTCCAGAGCACAATAGTTGGATGAACCATATCCTGATGTTGTCTACTCCACTCACACTCATTATTTCAGAAAATTTGCCTAAACAATTGTATGTTTATTTTAAGGAGCACATTAGATGGTCCAAATAAAAGTTAGGAGATCTCAATTTTATAGTGAAATACTCATTTGATGGTTCACATGAGCTGTGTTAGTATGTATGCCCATAGAGCAATTCATGTGATGATTGTAATGGGATACTTTGTAAATGATTTGAATAATAATAAAGGCAATTTCCAATCTATATATTTTTAACTATTTCTGAGATGATAGTGTAACATGATAGATGTCTAAAGAATTGTTTTACTCAATGATGTATGCTTTTGGGTTAAGGACCCAAACGATGAGATCATGCGGATGTTAAGAGTATACATTCTTGTTTTGTCCCTAGTCAGTTGTTATTATGGAAATAAACATAGACATCAATAACACTAAAGACTAGATTGTGTGTTGGTTGATGATAGAATCTCATTAGTCATGATATAGTAATATCAAACCAAGCACATAGGTACTTGTTAGAGAACAAGTGTACCAGACAGACCCACCGTGAGAGTGACACATGGAACCATGATTTGGTAGTCACAGTTAGCTCTCACAGTGATGGTGGTGAATGTGATTCTTCAACCTGAAATCACTACACTCAACACATGTCATTGGGTACACTTTGACATCATCAAACACAGTCCTGAAACATGGTTTGTTATAAAGGTGATGATTGGGTGGCTTTGACACATGGGGATTTTGAGGGGTGAGTGATAGATATGGGATTTGTCCCTCCTAAGGGAGTTTAATGTCCATGGCCACTTGATGAGTAGGATTGAGAAAGGCATGCACATGCATGTGTGAATCAATATGAGATATTAATGTCACACACATCTCACCCAGTCTGCTCTGAGATCAAGGAAATGGATGAACGTTAAAAGGATGACTGTATCATGCCTTGAGTTCATTCAGGATATTAGTGAAAAAGGAATTATACATTCACTGTAACACCATTCACGGATTGTAGGATTGAAAGTTGTTCTCCAACTTTCTATTTTCACTTGGGTAGCACTGATGTGCGACTAGGCACCTCTCTTTGCTTGTGAAGTCATAAGCGTTCTGGACTTTCACTGCCAACGTAAAATGGACCTGCAGGGTCACACACATAGGATTTAACCTAGAAGAGGAGAATATCCACAAATGATGTTTAGATTGATTACTAAAGGAGTTTAGTAGTTCAATTAAACACTTAGTTGATTGGTAGCTCAAAATCATAGTGTTCAAGGTGTTGGACCAATTGATTAGAGTATCGGATTGATTGAAACTACGATTGAATGATTTTGCACAATTTGCACTTCCAACTGATCGACTCATGAGATGAACCGATCGGCTCAGGTTGGTGAACTGATCGACTCAATTTGTGAGACGATCATCTCATGTATCAATGAGACGATCGACTCAATTGTTGAACCGGTCGGCTCATGTGACCAACAAAGATAGTTTGGAAAGTCAATTTTACAAATACAATTTGTTTCACTTGTACAAATTCGATTTGGACAAGGATTAATATTTGATCAATCAGAAACAAATATGAAAGTCAATTTGAGTTGGACCAGGACCACGAACCGATAAGCTCAGAAGTGAACCGATCGACTCAGGTGTCCCAAACGATCGGTTCAGGTGTGAACCGATCGGTTGAGGTCACCAAATGATCGTTTCAGGGTTGAAACGATCGGTTCAGCTGGCACTGTTGCTTGTTTTGTGGAAAATTTCAAACCTTTCTACTCCTGCCTTAATCCCCCATTACCCGGGTTAGAGAACCCTATCCTATGACCCTCCTATATATAGGGGTATTGGGGGCTTCTTAAAGTACAACTCAGAACACCAGTTGCTCTGCAAAGTTGTCGCTCTCTCTGGTTTTGGTAACCGAGAGAGCCCGAACAAGTGCTACCTGATAAGGGAGGCACAACAAGGGAAAGACAACTACAGAAAGGCAACTGGTTGTAGGAGAGTGTGTCAGTGACTAGTACACCGACAGGAGGGTGCGACTCCTTCTGATTCCTTGTGGGATAAGGAGATTGGAGTTCCAGGCAGTCCGTGTGGATGACTGCAGAGGCGGGAGACTTCTGCTGCTCGGAGGACAGCTGTCAATCCCAGTGAGACCAGGAGCTGCACAGACACCGTCTAAGACCAGAGGTGAAGACCGCACAAGCTGTGAAGTAACGTCGCCGAGCAAGCCTCGGGATAAGGTACGCCTCTACAAACCATCCTTCCTATTGTATAGACGTTGACGCAATTCCTTTATTCTGGGTTTGGGAGAAGATTTGTTTTTGTTTCCGCTACCTTCTCTATCTCTTCTAAAACCCAACAAGCTGTACCTTCATTTACTATATAGAGAGATATACTTCCGACCTCTTCCCTAATAAGGTATAGTCATTGTGTACTATCCTAGGTATTTGTGTAAATTATAGATCGTGCTTAAGATTCTTCTATGTTTTTGTTGTGTCCTCTTCCCTAATAACCTAAAAAGGACCTCTTGTTGTGTACGACATTGTGGAAAACTATTTCAACCTAATGAGCACATATTTCAAATTCAATGTATGTGGGTGACTTTTCCAAATATAGAACTCTTGAGCTATACCATGACCTAAAGGGACAAAAAACAATATATTAATGTGATACAACAATCAACAATAGGTTATCTCGATAAGAGGAGATTCCTTTATACAACATACCAACATAGGCACCAAGGTAAACCATAAATAATGTAACAAAATATATGTACCAAAGTCAACACATTAAAGTAAGTGGAAAATGATATATAACACAATTCCCCACACATCAATGGATAATGTAATGAGATCATATTAAAAAAATGATCCATTTACCTCTATGGAAAACCCCCCAAAATTAACTAAACCTTTAATACCTAAGACTGTATAAGCGACATAATACTAGTAGAAAATTAAGACAAGTCATTTATAGCTACAAATTAGTGTGAATAAGTCACTAGTAGGAAGAAATTGAAATCTAATCTTATTGCGATACTGCAGCCATGGAAAACGAAGAAAACACCCTTGTAGGCATGGAGCTCAGTCAAGTACTAGTTGTCGAGAAGGGTAACTACACATCTATCAAGGAGTCCAGATCTGATCTCTCGAACGGTGTTGATGGGAAGGGGAAGATGTATTTTAATTATTAGTAAGAAGGCTCAACCTAATTTCTATAGAATAATACAAAATAAGTTGGAAGATTCAAATCTACGCAGAATCTCATCACTCCCATCTGCGTATTAAGAAGGAATTAGCAGAAACGTTTGAAAAAACTAAATCCACTAGTGATTGAGTAAGGCTGCGTTTGTTTTGTGGTGAATCATGATGATAGGGAATGATGGTGAAACAAAAATGTTGTTTGTTTGCCATGGTGATAGGGAATCGTGGTGAATATATGGTGAATCTGTGGTGAATTTTTGATATATTTTTATCCCCATGAAAAAACATGGTGAAGCATGGTGAAAGACGTTTCTCTCAAGACTCCACTACTTATTTAGACAAATGTGTAAAAAAACGTTCTAATAATTATGATTCTTA
Source organism: Alisma plantago-aquatica (assembly GCA_963693085.1). Lineage (NCBI taxonomy): Eukaryota > Viridiplantae > Streptophyta > Magnoliopsida > Alismatales > Alismataceae > Alisma > Alisma plantago-aquatica. Next base: position 850,236,927 of record OY856412.1, read on the forward strand.
TTTGTGTAGGGTGTATTTTATAAAAAAAGTTTCTCCTCCCCATCTCTGTAACCACGTAATTAACAACAATTTTTAAGTTTTTCACCGTCACCATCCCTATCACCATGCACATATTACCAAACAACATATTTTAATAATTTTCCTATCATCATCACCGTCCCTATCAACATCACCGTCTCCGTCACCATTTCACCATCAAATATATCACCACGTACCAAACACAACCTAAGCTCACAATAAAGCCCAAAAATTGTTAACTCATCTTTAGAGTATGTGTCAAAACTAAAACCCAACTACGGTGTATCATGATGTAACACCAACGCATAATTCTTAACTAGGGGAGAAAGGTGGTACTAGAGCTAGATCGACGATCTTAGACTACTAAGAAGTGATTCCATTTTGATGATTTAGAACCATTATAAGAATTTTATAATTCAACATTCTAAGCGAGCTGACTACATGGGCAGCTCCGAACATATCTCCCTTTATGAATAACATATAGATTCAGGGCCAAGAAGTAGAGGGGATTCTATCCACAATCTAAGTGAACATGGACACTCTTGCAAACAAAGGTAACTCTAGATCAATCCCCTATCATGGCGACCCTGGTTGCTTTAGCAAGGATCGATGAGATAGAAACCATAAGAAGTCCGACTCATGCAGCTTGTAAAGAATAAGAGCGTGTTGCACAAATGGCTTTGACATCAGGCAAAGAAGAAGGAACGACTTTGGCTATGGATCCTTCCAGGACATAGAATTAGCGTTTCAAAATGAATTTATCCTATAATATTGAAGGATATGGATGCTACGGGTCCTATGAAAAATCTGATTGAAGGCAATAGTTCAACCAGCGATTAATCTCCGCTGATTGACAAAACAATCAATGAAAGGTTGTCCGTGTGAGGTATCTCTACTGGAGGACGAATCAGTTCATGAGAGATGAATCGTGTGAGAGGTGCAAGGAGCCGGTGCATAGGTGGTGTCGGTAAATCAGAGTCAGGTACAGTGTCTAGCGGATAGATACTGCCCTAGTATAATTCCCTGTTTCGTTTGACAAGCATGGGAACCGAGAGGGATACATGTCCTTTGGAATGTAAATTACAGTACCATGAAGTCCATTGTTCATTTTGTATAAACAAACAATGAGCATTAAATTAAAATAATGTTATTTTTTTAATACTTTAAAATAATGTTATCTTATACTACCATTATACCATTTTTAAATGAGGAGCATTTGACAACTAACCTAGTCGGTAAACTCTGATTGATTGCAATGTAGGTCATGGGTTTTAAATCCCGCTTGGTACCACAACAGTAAAAATTCAAGCAACAACTGTATACTTCTTTGTGTGTCGTGATGCGAGGACTAGGAACCGGAATAAAACAAATCTATTAAAAATGAGGTTCCAGAAAAAATGTACTTATTAGAGAATAATCCGTCCAAGTCTCTTTTGCGCACTGTGCGCCCTTGAGTTGATCACCAGAGAGATGCCATTCTAGAGGTCCACCTCTCAAATTTTCTGTTCTCAACCACCAAACGTTATATCAAACGAGGATATTCAAAAAAAATGCAGGAACTTTGAAGAGTAATTGTTCATTATATGCCAGAGTGCTGCCAATTCCAAAACTTTAGTCAACTTGCACTTGGTGTAGGCCAGTGGTGACTTCTAACAAGGAACAAACAGGCGTAGCCAATTCTAGAACAGGGGACGCGGTGCTGGTTTCTCGTTTTCAATGAGGTTTGACTTCCAGTTAGGAAGAAACGGGTGGGCGGTCAGTCACTTGTGTAGGATTCTCAAACAAACAGGAATGCAAACTTGTAGAATGGTTTGACAAGACTTGTAACTAAATCCGTTTTTCCTGCATCTGTTGTCCAAATGCAGTGTTGAACGAAAAGGCCAGCTCGGACTTTCGTTGATCAACTCTTTCGAAAAGGCACGAAGAACGCGGACACTTGAACATTTTTGTTGTAATATTACTATTATATCTAGTATCCCATATTCCTTGATCAATCGTTGAAGACTGACAGGGGACTTTCAGCAAGGGATAATGACATGCTTGTTGGGCAAGGAATGAAAGTATGTGCAGTTTCCCGACTTCTTTTGTCTTATAGATGCGCCTCTTTTGTCTCTTCCGAGTGCTGCTGATTCTAGCACCACCAAAACGTACACTTGTAAACATATACTCTATACAGCCCCACTAGATTATGCCGATAGGCTGGGTCAGGTTGGGCACTCATTTGGATCTCTAAGTTGCCCAAAGTTAGGTCGTTAACGTTCATGAGCGTGCTCAGCCCGTGCGATTTATTTTCATGAAGGACAAAGCGACTACTTCAATTAACAATATAAACTAAATAGTTATATCTGGCATTAGATTTTTCCTTGAATTTTCTCCGTTACATTGCATATTAGACATTTACTAGAGTAAATATGAAAAATAATTAATAATTTGTCAAACTAAGTTGAGCATAAGTTCAAACATTAGTTTATGTGATTTTTTTTCGTGAGTTTTATTTCATCTAAATTTAGTCCTATATTCTCCATTAATTAATCTATATATGAATATCTAGTCTTTTCGTAAAATTAATTGAATCATCAACCAAAATTAAAGGGTTTAAGAATTTACATCATAGTATGCGTCATTTTCTATTTTATTGATTTTCCAACTCATTAATATTAATTGTTATATTTTTTCTTGATTGAATATGTAATCAATAAATTAACCTTGTTATATGTTTCAATCAATAAGCAAAATAAGAAATTAAACTAGGTGTGACATTAGCCTAGGTTATTATCTTGTTTCATTAGGTTTCCAAACTCATATGTCATCTTATTCTATGTCTTAATTTATATTATTTTGATTTCATTTATTGTCTTGGTTATCAATTTATTATTGTTACTGTTAATAGTCATATTTAAGAAAACATCAGAAGAAGCAAAGAAGGTAGGAGATAGAATGTGTCACACAACAAGGGAATAGGCAAAGATGTACTCCTCAGGTCTCGAGGCTACTGCGAACCAAAGATGTGGTAGTCAAGCATCTCTGCCATCGTCACAAATGCTTGAGGGGGTCGACTCTGGGGTGGGCACCACGAGGGAAACACAATTACTCACTAGACAAAATGTTGTAGATGGTGGGGTCATTAGGAAGAGATGCATGGAGTTTGAGGATCGAGGGAAGTCATCCAATGATCTGGGAATGTGGAAGTAGGGTAGGAGATTGCAATTATGGTGTTTGTGTGGTTCGTCAAAAGCATTCTTTGTGCATCCATGATAAAGAGGGAGATAGAGAGTCAGGTGAAGGAGCGTGTAAGAGAGAAAATGGATTTTGGTTTTGATTCATATCATAGTGTATGGAAAGTGGTACAATATGAGTTGCGCTTCCATTTGCAGGGTGAACAAATAAATAGGAGTGGCCACATCTCTTCAAATAGACGAGCAGTCTCATATGGAGGGTTTGACATTGATAATGGTGATGAAAATACACATTGTAGAATCATCTTTAGACAACATTTTGGGTTTTTGTGTTGGTTGCAGTCAAGAGACTTGGGTTATAGACTCCATTTTGTGTAGTTGTCACTTATTCTTGGGTTTGACCATTGGTTGTTAGGTTATTGTTTGGTCTTATACTTTACAATATACATGTTCCTTCCCCACATCACCCTTTAGCTAAGGGTCAATAGCTTGAATTACAAGTTTTGTAACACAATACACTATTTGTGTTAGTCAAACCATACTTCCGTAGAATTAGTGCTATCGACCTCGACTTTCCTTTTGCAATTAGGATTTGAGTCGATGCTACTTACATGGGTGTAGGTGCCACTGCCATAGATTTTAGGGATTACTAATGTAAGAGTTAGTGCTAATGACATGAGTGTTGATGCTGCCAACTCAGGAAGACATGGACCATCTTGAATATGGAAACTCGTATTGTTTCTAGGCACTACTATGGTGCTACAAAAACACCAACGTGCAGTTGCAAAATTTTAAACTTTGACTATATTCAATTGTATAGAGTGTACTTTACAAAATTTCCCAAAAGGGTGTACAACTCTATACAATAGGATCTAGGTAGAGGAAGACTAAAACCAAATCAATATTGTCTCCAAAGAAAAACAACTTTATATATATATATATATATATATATATATATATATATATATATATATATATATATATATATATATATATATATATATATATAGGCAACTATGTCCAAGATACAATGTTAATCTCCTTATCCTATCCTCATCCTTAGGTAGGTTCACCATGTTTCTAATGCGCACTCTGATCCTAAAACTGGATGGTTAGGATCACCCAACAAGAGAGAGATAAAAGTATGTGTTAATTAAAAGGAACAAAGACAATGATAAAGCACAAAATTTCATAATAAAATGATTCACTATACTAAGAGAGTCAAAAGTATGAGGCAAGTATAATAATTAGATTTAAGAACTTATGTCAAGATGCATATACCACAATAATAATCAACAAGCATGAATGATATTTTGACAACAAATATTTTAACACAGGGTGAGGCACCTACCAGACCTCAACCAAGAGGAGAGGGGAAAATGCACATCCCAAACCTTAAAAGTATATATAATATGGGGAGAAAATGCACATTCCCCAGGGTGAAATTACACATGCCCTCTATGGGTGGTTTGTACTCATGTACACTACATTAGTTATTTGGTCAACAATTCCTCATGCTGAGTAATCCACTTGGTAGTAGTGGAAATATAAATAATATTTGCATCATAGCATTGGAGAATAAAACCCATGAATGAAATCAAGAAAATGAATGGGCCAACATTGGCCTAGAATTATTCAAATAATCCAAATAAATGAGCCACATTGGCAATATAAGATTCAAGTAAATAAAGAGCCAATAAAGGCAATAGAAGGATATCAAGGCTAGCACATTGTGATTGTAGGGTTGGATAAAAGCCCAACTAAAGGATAGGTTAATTGCACATTCACATTCATCATTCATTCATAAATAGACTTCACATACATAAGTAGGGTCCACATACATAAATAGGGGTCACATACATAAATAGGGCCCACATACCTTATTGGAGATTCACATCCATCATTATCACTGATTAGATTGTATCCAAGATCATTTTCCCTAATTACAAATATTTCACAAGAATTAGCATTTATTAAGCATAAAGTATAAAGCAAAAACCCATTTTAGATCTTATTATAAAACCACTGATTTAGGACTCACAATTAGGACCAAAATCTCACTTAGGTTTCACTGATTAGGAAAACATATTTTATTTCTCAATTTGGAGTTAAAATGCATTATTTATCATTTTTAGAACATTTAGCATACTCAAAATGGCATTAAAAGCAAACTTAAAAAAAGGGTATATAAATAGGATTCAAAAACCATAAAATCATATTCTACATGAAAAATACTTTCCAATGACTATGTATTTACATTTTTCTGAATAAGGACCAATTTACTATGAATTAAGTAAGCTGGACCAATCAGATTGCAAGAAAATGCCACATAGGCTGAATGGCTTGCGCGAGAGAGGGGCGGAGAAAGATGAAAATACCCCTGACATAAAAATAGAGTGTGAGGCGTGTGTGAGGGAAAAATCGTAAAAACTCCATGGGTCATCTTCCTCCTCGTGAGCCAGCCATGGCCGCGACAGGGAGGCTTGCCCAATTGGGTGTTTCTGCTATACCGGACCAAACCGAGACTTCAAGTGCTTGAAACGACGAGGAGAAGGAGCCGAACTCACCAAACGGAGTTATTAGCTTGCTGGTGTTACCGAGACCCGAGAAAAAGTGCCACAAGTATTGGGAGAAGGTGGGGGTGGTGGTGGCTAACCATGGAGGCTACAGACAAATTGGCACCAGAGAAAGTTCACAATGATGCCGGTAGAGGTGAGGGAGATTCCATTTATAGGTGAGGAAGAGTGAAGAACCGAAAAACTGGGGGAGAGGAGAAACTTCGGCCAACGCACATGGGCATTTCGGCCACAGTGCGCGGGAGGCATCAAGTGAGGGCTCAAATCGTGCGACTCGAGGAGACGAAGCCAACAGAACTTAATTCGTGGGAAATGGTGGAGAGAAGAGGGAGAGCGAGGTTGCCGAAGTCGAGGGGATAGACTCTCACACGGTTAGAGGTTAAAGACAACTTATCCATCATTGGATTGAGATCAGATAAAGAACGGGCACGTGATAGAGTAAATGAAGGGACATTGGCGAATAGATGTCATTTAAATGAAAACGATTCAAATACCAAAGTCACACTATATTAAAACTTATAAAATCAATTTGAGGGGTCAAATAAAGTCTAAAAGACACCAAAATTTAACCATAGGTTAATTACGACTCCTAAAACAATGCTATGCCATTAGTTTCTCATTTTATACAAGATTTGGCCCTTAATAAATATATAGTCTATTAATGCATATATTAATGTATAAAATGAGTGATTAATGTGAAAATAGTCTTTTAATGACATAATTGAGTGAAATTCGAGACATATCAACATTGAGATTCATATCCCATCATAATACCATATTTTCATGTATTAATATCATTTTTGAGGTGAGAGTAAGACAAAGGGTTAATTACACTCATAACTAATTCAAATACACATAATTACTCATATCTTACCCAAAAAGAGATAAAAGCCCCAAATAAACATTATACACTAAATATCTATCATTAATGGTCATATTGAATCATTAATCCCCAATTAACACATTAGGTGGGTTATTTGTGCAAAACCCCCTACATTATCATAAATGTGGGTAGATTGTTAATTACATCCTCAAGAAAGGCTCAATTTCATTATTGAGGCCAAATAAGACTCAAAGGATGGGAGATTTATGAAATTGGTCCAAAAGGACTAGAAATCAAAGGAGAGCTCGAAAGTGGGTAAATTACAGAGAGGACCTGGAGATTCAGTCTGTTACAACTACCAACTTGAGGTCCTACCACTAACTTCCTGAGTTTCTTCTCAACTTTTACTACATTAAAACAATAAGTTATTATGTTAAATAATTATAATAAAATAAGACTAAGTACATTGTAAAATAGGAAAGATTGATGCAAAAGTGATCATATACTAGTTTGGTGATTAATGAATGAAATTGTTTGCAACTGAGATCAATCATGATAAAAGCATAAAAAATTGACATGCTAAAATACCAATATTTTATGTGTACATCAAAACCCCCTATGCTTAAATATTTCTCATATTCAAACAACATTATTATTGGATTTGATTTAAGCAATCAGAAACAAGACAAAATTAATATACTAAACTATCCTACACACCCTCCACTGATCAGACCCAAATCAATCCTGGGCAACCACAAAGCACATAGTGGTTGTGTTGAGATCAAGCATACTAACAATAGAAATGTTGACAATAAGATCAATGAAAACACAAATATATTAGAGAAAGAAAAAATCATGTCTAGTAGGATTCAAGCTTTATGTATTCTTTGACACCCCTATTTACATTGCTCTAAAATAGATAATAAGCTTTAAAATATATGTATTTCCTAAATATAAATTAATGAGGGGATCATCGTATTGTTAGTATACCATAAAGAGAAATGAGTGGAGAGAGTAGGTTTCTTAGAACAGAAATCACAAAAAATCCAAGTCATTATAAAATAAAGTAATAGGATGCAACTATATGATATATGTTACAAAATTGTCTCCTAATGTTAAATGAATTAAAGGTGGAACAATGCATGAATGGATGCCTCATTATCATGATGAGATTGTAGGAGGAATGTGCTTGTCAAAAATTGATTGTACATTCTTTTACTTTATGATTCAGAGAGTGATGTTTCAACGTGAAGAAATCCTTTTCCACAATTTTCTCCTTATTTTTTTATTTTATTTTATTTCAAGTAATATCTTTTAGAAAAAGGATAATGCTAAGAACTTCACAATTTGGTAACTAGAGTAAGGATATTTCTTTTCCAATTTATGGTACGAAGATCATAGTTACAAGAACACCTTATGAATGATATACACACATGCATTATACATGACAATTGTTATGCAATTTAAATAATGTTAGTATTCCCAATGATAATGCAAAGAAACATGCATGAATGCTATTCTGATATGTAATGCAATCAAAAGAATAACTTGGATCATCATGCTTTTTCTATGGTGGTGGTGCCTACGATGAGGGTATATGAAATCATAGGACTAAGAGACATTGTCTTCCCAACCATGACTTGTCCTCCTCTTGTTAACTTATGAATTAGTGTAAATGTGAAGTCTATATTAGAAATTTATATGAGAAATCATAGAACCTCTTGGTTGGTTTGGACACAAGTCTCATCATCATATGATAAAGAATAGGGTTCATTAGGTGTATTTTCATCAGATTTGTATTCAAGATGATTCGTCCAAGTGAATTAAAAAATTTGCATACCCTCATAAAATACTCAAAGATTATATAGCAGAAATTAAAAGCATATGTAAAAAGTCTAACTTTGATACCATGTCACGATGGAAAAAACCAAACCTCAAATTTTAAAATTTAATTGACATACAAAATTACTCTAGATAGAAGTGGCCCAAAAAAGTTAGGTAAAATGATTCATAAATGGAAGATAGAATGATAAAGATAATGATACAAGAGCAAAGAGAAGAATATCATTCCATCCCCACTAGCATGAATTCAAAATTGCCCCCAATGTCAATAATCAAAAACAAAAAATTGGAATGGGTGCATTGATGTTTTTCTGCCATGAGGAGGGCATACATTAAATCTGTAGGGAAGTACACTCTCCTACAAATGCGGAAGGTTGGGGAAACATATCCATTAAGAACTTGACACACTGAATTGTATGATGCAATATACATGCATGTGTTTGAGGAGTGTAGATGATGGAGTGAAGAAACACCTACTCAAACTCAACCTACAACTAAGAAATGCACATTTATTAACTAGTGGTTGGTGTTGGTTGCAATCTAGGTCATCAAAACCTCATTTTTAGCATCAATGTAGGTCTCACTGATAGGGAATTTGATGCTACCAAGCTGAAGTTAGCTACTTTTTCTTTTTTCTATTTTGTTAGTTCTACCAATAGGGGTGTCAGTACCACCAACTCTAAACAGAACCCTTATTGTTGATTTTTGTTAAGCTCCTCAGTGCTATCAACACTTGGGTTAGTGTCACAGAGATAACATTTTGTACATTTTTTAGAATATGTGGATGAGATTGGGTCCATTGACGTTGGATTTTGTGGGAGAGACTCTACACCAACGAATTCCTGCAACCCATTTGTGAATTCTTGGACATACAAACCATGGGTTTGGTTCCATTGATAATGTGAAACAAGTTTCCTATAACCCATGAGACATGGAGTCAACACCACTAACATGGTTCTTAGGGTATCGACTCTATGAAGTTATGTGCAGTGAATAAACACATCAAGACACCTTCTTTACTTGCATCAAAAACATTTAGGACGTCATTGTTAATAAATTATCTACAAACTGAACAAAAATTGAACGAAAAAAAAAATCTAAAGCTAATTGGTGGGTTAGCTATCACAAATTTCCCTTGTTTTATGTCTTGTGCTTGATACTTGGACATACAAACCATGGGTTTGGTTCCATTGATAATGTGAAACAAGTTTCCTATAACCCATGAGACATGGAGTCAACACCACTAACATGGTTTCCAGGGTATCGACTCTATGAAGTTATGTGCAGTGAATAAACACATCAAGACACCTTCTTTACTTGCATCAAAAACATTTAGGACGTCATTGTTAATAAATTATCTACAAACTGAACAAAAATTGAATGAAAAAAAATCTAAAGCTAATTGGTGGGTTAGCTATCACAAATTTCCCTTGTTTTATGTCTTGTGCTTGATGCAACTCATGGTCGTTAACTTGTCTTATCTCATATGGATGATGAGGTTTGATTAAAGAATCTAAATTTCACATGGTCATCTCATATTCCCAACATCAATTATCCCCTACCCCTGACTATAATCACACCTTCTATAGCTTAGAATGGCCTTTCTAGTAGCAATTCTAACCCATAATTATCCTACATATCCATTAGTATGAAATTTACTGAATATATGAACTTGTCCCACTTTTACAAGCACATTGTTACAAATAGCACAAGGCCTAACAATAGAATTGGCAACTAATTGGATGGTTATTTTGGTATTTTTTTGGCTCCTTTAGCCCCATCCTCTTGAATATAGTGAGTGGCATGATATTGATGCTTTCCCTTGAGTCACACAAATCATCCTTGAATGTTTTACTGCCAATAGATTATGGGATATTGAAGCGTCCTAGGTATTTCTTCTTTGATGGAAGCCTTCTCTGGATTAGTGCATTGACCATTTCATCAACTATCACCAAATATGAATATAAAATTGTTTTCTTCTTGTTTATATTCTACTTCAACAATTTCACATACATTGGAATCTTATCAATAAATTTAATTAATTCATAATTTCATATGGAGATTCCTAAAAATATTCTGGAGATTTTTGAATTTATTGTCACTCTTTCCCAATTTCACATTCTCCAAGTAAGGAACCAGTGGTACTTGGGTGAGCATGGGAGAAGATATGTATACATTTTTGTGGGTCTCCTTCCCTAAGCTTACTTTGCAACCACTCTCCACTAAAGTGGTTATTTGTTTGGTTGAAATTTGTTGTGCTTGTTTCTCCTCCTCTTACTTTGAAATAATCACCTTTGAATGTTTCACAGTCTCACTCATGTGTCAAATCCCTAAAAAATGGATGTGGAAAAATGGAATTTTATGGCACATAGACTCACATGGGTTGAGTGTTGCATGGTTCCTTGGGGGTCTCCTCAGTAGCATATACCTTTCCAATTTAAGTTGCAATGTACCATGCTTGTAGGTGGTTGTGGGTAATATCTATGTTTCTTGGAAAGCCTTTCTATGATGGCTTGTTGATTTTTAAAACACTAGTATTCAATTGTGAAATTTTAGTCTTCAACACCTTTTTTTGCATTTTTCAACGTGACTAGTCAAAGTACAATTATGCATTTTTCATGAACATTTTGAAATTTTTTGAATCCGGTCTAAGTGGTTGGTTCTCCGTATCTATGATTTTTTATTGTGAGGGTTGTTTTTTTTGTGAGGGATCCAAGTAAAAGTTGTTAGGATCTTTCCATGAGAAATTTGGGTGAGTAAGCTAGGGCATAAAATCATTCCTATCATGGTTAAATTCTGACATCACATATATTCCTCTTTCTAAGATATGTTGGAGTTGAAGGCCTACAAGTACTTGGTCAAAGAACTCATCAATGTCTTCAATTCAGCTATCTCTTTGGCATGCCCTACATTTTTACCTGACCCTCATTCCCTTTCATCATCGAAAGACTCATTCATGGCCATACTCTTGATTTTCTCCTTGCATTTGGTTGCTTTAATATTATGGAAGAAACCCGATCCTATTGAATCAAGCGTAGTCCTCCTCTCCATGAGAGGTAGACCATAATAGAGATTTTCCTTGGTCAAAATCAGAAATATTATTTTGAGGACTCATTCTCAACATAACCTGAATCGCTCTCAATCTTTAGAATAGGATTCATTATGTATCTTCTTGAAGTTTTGAATATTCTCCACAAATTTGTAGTCTTTTGTGGTAGGAAATACCTCTTTAAGAATGTTACACCTTTTCATTCCAATTCTCTATACAATTTCCAAGCAAAGTTTTAAATCAAGTCATAGCTCTACCGACCAAGGAAAATGGGAAGAGCTTGAGGTAGACTATTGTAGTTGGAATCCAATTAATCTTTATTGCATTTTTGCACTCCATGAATTACTAATGTCCTATATGCGATCTTGTATGGGGTCCACATAGAATACTTGAGACTTCACAAGTGATAGAAGACTTGGATCAAGCTTGTAGCTACTAGTATCCACTACTTACTTTTTGAGAGGGCCTTACTGAGCTATTATTGAATTGTCCCAACCTTCTCCAATATGGTCTATTCCTACACATGATGTTCTCTAATTTCTAGATCACCACTGGCACCTCCATTTTCATTCTCCATTTTGATGTATTCTTCTTTTTCTTGTGGGGTTGAAGTAGGAATGATTGTATAAGAATGTGGTATATGGTAAATGTAATCAGTGGTGTGATGTACTATACACTACTACCTACAAAAGATTAGGAAAACATCAAAACCACAAAATACTAGTAGTGATACAAAAAAATTTCAAATATCTAAGAACAAAAATTTAAATAGCCTAGATTGATATGATCTTGATATCCTAGTGCTAGTGTCTTCATGTTTCTTGATAATGCCACCAAAACATGATATAACTCAATTGTTCATGCAAAACACAAGTGTCGTATCAAAGTTATAAGGACAATGAGTCCCAAGTTGTCGAACTCAGGGAACATTAAAAAAAACACTAGTACTAACTAGAACCAAATTAGCTGTGCAAACGAAAACGGTTGTTTTGGTTAATTAAAATAAAAAATTAACTAAGAAACAATTTAAAGTGGATTGTGGATTAGACAGATTGGTCTGTAGGTTAGCTAGTTTCACCAAAGTACTATATGTACTTGAGTTTTATCTATTTATCAAATTTATTTTGTAAGTGAATAGAGATAATAGATAATATCACCCTCTCCCAAATCATGATATCATGATCAAATTGGTCAAAATGTAGTTTTTTCACATTCCTTATTCCAATTTGAATGATTAAGCATTAACTCTAAATTCTCTCTCTCAAAATTTTAATCCAATTTTTAGAGCATGATCTTAATTATGTTTACAAAAGAATATATAATATTTAGTCCTTTTTTAAGAAATTAACTATTTCAACTATGTCCACAATGATCAAGCATGTAACTGGAAATAATTCCAAATTTTTATACAAACTCAAGAATCAAAATTTCATTTGTAAAAAACTATAGTCAAACATTGAAGAACACTAGGCTAATTCCAAGAGTTGGAGATAATAGAAATTAGTTGGACATGGTTAACATTGTATGACGTTGAAAAATAAAATAGAGTCAAGACATGAAAATAGAGATTAGATAAAAAATGTAGTCTTCTATAGATGGTGGACGTAAATCAACACTATTTCTATCAGGACCAAAATACCATAATCTCTCTTAGACCATAGGATTAGGGTTTGATGTGATTAAGATAGCTAACATAAACACATCTAAACTTTTTTCTTTTCTTATTCATTGGTTATATCTTTACAAGCTATGACACATATAGAAAATCCTTCAATTTGAACATTCATATGAAAACCAAATGACAAGAACTTTTATTATTCAACACTTGATAGTTCACAACATTAAAAAATATGAAGCATATACTTTACAACCATTCTACAAGGAATGAAGTACAATGCTTTATACATGACTATCACTTTATTTTTCTCACTAAAGGACATATAGTAGACAGGGACTGAGATTATAACTTAAAACATTGTTAACATACTTAGTGCAAGAACTATTCTGAATCTATAGATATCTCCATAATAAGCAGGGTTGCCTAAGACTTGATCAATTGAGTGTGAGATACTCACTCAATGAATGGAAATTTAACAAGTGGATGATAGTACATATATTATTTGTTATGAGGTTTGCAATATATGTGTGCATATGAAAGATATTAAATACTAAACTAAATGACCAACAATGTCAAATTCTTCAACATACTAAACACTAAAAGTAAATGAACATTACATTTACGAATCTGATATGTAAATTCTTCATAACTTAAGATTAAATTCCTCAGTCTAACTTCTTATATATTTTTAATAGATTTATCAATGCCTTAGACCCACATGAGGTGTACCACAATATGTAGAAGTATAAACTCAAGCTACAATATCAACATACAAGACTTAAAATTGACATGGGTTCTAAGTCTGATGACTTGCTACCTGGTCTGCAACCAGCCTTGCCACATCTGGCCTCAATGACTATATTAGATGGTCAAATAAACTGGACTGCACTCTAAATCTAGCTACTCAGATGAAGAGACAAAACACTCTAGCTTAAATTACTTACATAAGTGGTTCTACAAGGGATTACTCACTGAGTAGAAACTGAACTAAGTACCATTGGAATATCCTATTTAATGTTGGGTACCTTTGTTTAACTATACTAAAAACTTGGTACTACCGTGATCTCCGATTATTATTGGGGACCACTGGATATCATTAGAATATCTGAATAATATTGAATACCCCTAATACAATTCAAGAGGTCGAACACGCCAGGATTAACCCCTTATGCCCCACCAGCAAGCTCTGGCTTCCTCTCTTAGACGCTGCCAGTAGGTAAGTCATTTCCTGCATTGTGGTGTAAACCTCCAAAAGTTATGTTTGGAGCAGTCTAAAGTAAGAATCAATTAAATAGCACTAGAATGAATAATGCACTTGATTACCGACTCATAACTAAAAAGAAATCAAACTATGTAATAACGCTTCCTAGCATGTATTTCATTAATGAGGATTTAGGTAAAAGTCATAGAGACCAATGTCTCCTTATTTCAATGTCTTTGGGGCTCATACAAATCTTATGCAGACATTATAGAATGAAAAATTATTCAACTCTTATAAATTTCTAGCTATTTGAAAATTTTATACCTTATAATTTTGAATTATGTCTTGTTAAACTAAGAATAGTAAAATTGTAAACAAGACAATATACGTTCTTCATGTTTGGCTTAAGTTATGTGAATATCAAGGTTAAAAGATGAAGTTCCATTCACCAAGATCTAATCCTAGGTTGCTGATCTCAAATTTAGACTTGGTACGTTTGGATTTTGACCTACGCATCTTGGACTTGAGCTAAAAGCTCCAAATAAACCTTTAAATATCCTAACATTAGGTATGTAGCTCCGAAAAATGCCTACTAGAGGAAGAAGATGACGAGGAAAGGTAAAAGAGAACCTTTGGTGAGTCCTATAGTAGTCTTCAAGCAAGGGAATGAGTAGGAGAGAAGGAAAATGTGGTTAAATGAACTTACCACGTTTGATCTATGGCTAGGTCTTTGGTTCTTCTGATTCTTCACATTATTCCCCACATATCTCCTTAGAAATCACCTTTTCATTCATCTTATTTGTGATTTAGGGCTTTATTTGTGTAGAGAATTAAATCATCCAAAGAATGAAATTTTGTCAAATCCCTATATGTAGATATACCATTATGGCCTTTTTGTAAATTGTGTTGGCAACAGTTGCAAGATATTTCTATTGGTTTGTGGGCCTGTCTCAAGGCATCATCGAAAGGTGGTCCATCAGTTGACAACCACTAGAGGTTTTGTGTGATTTACTAAAGGTTCCATAACTATATCATTTTAACTCAGATATGGTTCACTATTATTGGATTAGATTAATAATTTAATTTCATACAAATATAAAAAAAGTTTTGAACAATTATCAAATTATAACTTAGTTATTATTTTGTTCCTTAAGTATTTTTACAACTCTTTCCACAAACATGTGTGGGCTATTACTATATCAACTAAGGCTTAAGTATCATTGTATCCTAAAAGTATGATTTTTTCTTATCAAGGAATAAGTTGCTAAAGAAGTTGTAGTTACTAAATAACATGTAATTAATGCAAGAGTTGTCTTTAACCTCAAAATTACCAGTTAAGAAAGATAAGGGTTGTAACGATCTCTCCCACTTAAATAGTTTTGTCCATGAAACTTTGAGGTATGAAATAATAGTATAATAAGATTATCTTTATGTATATTAACTCATATGCCTAACTTATTTTGTAGTTCTCACCTACAAGATTGTCTATTCAACTTTCAAAATAATTATTATAATGCAATAAACCATTCAAACCACAACAAGAATGTTTCCATCTCATGCTAAGTTATTGAAAATTAATTCTCCATTATAGTGGAATAGATTTTCTTTAAGTTCTATCCTCATATGGTATTCTAATCCTTTCTTTATCATATTGTATAATTATGCTTTACTATACTTATAAATACTTCAAAACATAACAATAGAAACATAGCTTATTTTCTTTTACCACACTAAGTTTCAAATCTTGAAGCCCCATAAATTATAAACATGAGTTACACAACTAAGATGTACTGGATTACAAACCAATCAAAAACTCAGTCACAATTTATTATTCCTTCTATTGGGTATGTTACAAACATAAATGGTTGAGCGAACTTTACATTCTTGTTATGCTCTCAACAATTATACTTATAGGAATATTACAATTTTACATTTTTACAAGATATTGCAATTGTTTCTTCATGTGTTTTGCATATTATTACTCATTTAACTTTACTTGTAATTTATCCTTTGGATCTATTAAAGAAAGTTATATAATTTGAATGGATTGACCATCTGACTTTGTGTGTTGGAACATTCGATATTTTTATCACTTCTCTATCTGAAATTTCATTATTAGAAGAAGGGTAGTCTATTTTGGTGGGTTTAGGGAATCAAATTTCACTCTATAGACATGATGATAATAGCTCTATCTAGTATATGGCTTAACTGACATATCAAGATATCAAGGACCCACTATCAAAAAATCAACCTATAACCTTATTCTATTTTTAGGAACTCCAATTTTTTTTTCCAAGAATGGTTAGAATAGAATCTCCCTTTTGAATTTTTTTAACGTTGATTCAGAATGTGTCCAAATCGAAGGTAAACTTGATCTGAAATGTGTTTTGGTTTAAACTCCTAACTTGCCAATCTACTGGGAAGATCAAAAGCTTGACTATCTTTTCCTTAGTGTGTATTGTAAGGTAAACATATAGTTTTTACTACTAGATCTATCTAAGGGTAGAGGAGCAATAGAATAAGAACTAAGGGTAATAGTAATGAAGGATAGTATGGATGTGCTAATACTTTTAGAACCAACATGCCTTGTTTAAGAATCTCATCCAACACTTATGTGAAGTTGAATAAGAATGAGTGAAAATATTTTTTTGACAAAGAATAGAAGTATTCTCAAGGTTATCTAAAGGTTATAGAGAATTCTAGAATATAAGGATTCCAAGGATCTACAGATAAGGAGAAAGACTATCATTCTTGTCTAGGTATTTGGTTTCTATATATCCCCAACATTGTCAAACACTAAACTCCATGTATTGTAACTTCTAATATGACCCTTTTGGTTATAAGATTTCCCTAATTAGGAAAACTTGAAAATTACTTATATTCCTCCCATGACCCACCATTTTCTACTTTTACTTTTGTATTAAACTCGTCTTTTGAATGTATCTCTTATTTCCTCATTTATTCACCATCAATGTATATTTCATTTTTTTTATTCTCAAGAAAAGAATACACAAAAGAAGGAAAACATATATGTGAAGATGATATTCTATCCCTTCAATAATTTCTTACTACTTTTCTCTCAACCAAGTCTAGTTGACAAATCTATACTATATACCTTGAATTATTTAATGTTGTCTCACTCTTCACATTTTCTTTAACAATTAGATTACCTCTGAACTTATGATCAATGTATGGTTTTTAGTATTATGATCCTTCTATCTAGCATAATTAATGTTTCCTTTATTCTCTTTCTCAACCATGATCACACATTTCGTAATTACATTTCTCAATATTTCAACTATTTACATACTTTGGTTTTTTAATCAACATTGTCCTTAAAGGTTCAAATTTAAGCTCAGTATATAACATATCTCTTAACCAAGTCATTTAATTTGTATAAGGGTAAAAATTTTCCTTTAGTAATGAACTCTATGTTGTTCAAAATATTCATACTCACATACCTAAAATTATGTTTAATACTATCATATAGTTGCCAATCAAATGTAGTCATAGGGAACCCATTAAAACATATGATAAAAAAATCCCATTAAAACACATCAAATCATAACAAATAATTATTCTACAATGGCATAAGTTTCAAACAAGAGCAGAAACAACTATTGATAAAGGCACATATCTTTATATCTGTCTCTTTTCACATAACATTTCTCTTTATTAAGGTTCAATTTTCCCTTGTCCATCTTTATTTCATCTTGATTTCTTATAATGATCTAATCTTTCATATGTTTAAGCATATTATTTAGTTTGCTACTTTTGGTAGTACTTCATCTTAGTATATCCTTGAACATTTTCCAACCTTTTCATTTAGACATTTTTTACTCAAAATGGAATAAAATATATTAATTAAATATAAAACTTAGTTCCCATAGCATGTTTTTTCTTCACCATTTCTTTATATGTATTTCCTTCATCTTATGAAACATGTATTGTTTAGGTTTATTCATGTAAGGTTGATTGTCAAAAATTTTCATCTTCTCCTATCTATTTGGATCTTTATTCTTGTACTTCCCAAACCAACCTGGCTATTGTTATCTTTTGACTCTCTTTTTTTTCTTAGTTTTTCTCATTTATGAAGCCACAAAACTCCTTTATATTTCTTATTTTAAAGATTCACATCTATTCTAAACAATATTTCTTCCTTGAAAAATTTCTAATATTTTATACACCCCCACCTTCTCCTCTTTCCTTTTCTTTTATTATCCTATGTTAGGGTTAATGGACTCTATTTTTTTTCAAGTACAATGTACCAAAGATTCTTATCATCCCATTTTAGATGTTTTCATCATTTATTATGTTTGATATTAATCTGTCTCTTAACATATATTCTTTCTTTTTTATGCATAAAATTAGAGTTACTTGTTTTTTGTTCAAACCTTGCAAATAGTTACTAATTCCAACTGAGTTCTTGCTATTTCACCCATTATAATAGATTTCAATATATTAGTCTATGCACATTCTCAGTACATTCTAGGTTTAATTTATCCAAAATTTACTCATTTTAGATTGTTAATATGAGTCACTAGATCCTACTAGCACACTAGAGTAGGCCGAACTTGTAGCCCTAAAACCAAGATCTACTCGGGGTAAATGATATTCTATTATAGTAAATATATCAAAAGGATATTTACTCATGAAAACATATATAATAAATTTAGGCGCACTTTATATCAAGAAACTAAAAAACAAAAATTGATGTAAATTTTGAATATATAACAATCTTATTTGAACTGTATACTTGTAAAGATTGAAAATCTAGGATTCACATATGGAAATTTCTATTCATTTCAAATCAAATCAATAGTATAAAAAATCTCATATCATATTGTCTTATGACTTATTCTTTTGTTACTTCCTAGTCTTCCTACCCTATACTTATAGGATTTCTCTCTAGTCCATCCTCCCTTTGCATACCTTGCCAAGATATATAGGGAAGTATATACATAGTAGCTTGATACTGGTCAATAAAATTATTCACATACTAGGGTAGGGTATCTAAATGCTTAGACTTTCCAGAGCTATAACTACATCACCTCCTAAGTGCCACATTTATGACTCTGACTATATTACTCAATGGTCCCTGATGACTAAGCTTTAATACCAATATATCAATCCCCAGAGCCAATAATATCCTTATACCATATGATTAGGGTCTAAGGTGATTAAGCTGGCTAGAACAAATGAGTTTTAACTTTTTCCTTTTCTTATTCATTGTATATCTTACCAAGGTATGACACATAGGCATTTATCTAATAATAAAATCATAGTAACTTCTCCTATTGAACGCTTGATAGTTCAATATGTTCAAAAACATGAATCATATAATTTACAACCATTCTACAAGGTTGGAAGTTACAATGCTTTATACTTAACTATTGCAATGTTTTCTCACTAAAAGACCTAGAGTGGACATTGACTTAGACTATCCAATCCTACCTTAAAACACTGCTAATTTCTAAATAGATAACTCTCTATAATCAATAGTGTTCAATAAAGATTGGTTAATAGAGTGTGAATTACTGGCTCAGTGAATGTAAATTAACCAAATAGACAAGATAGTACATATATCATTTACTAAGTGGTTTGCATTGTAAGTACACATAAAAAAATATTAAATGTTGAACTATAAGAGAACTAATATAATTTTTTTGCATGCTAAATATTGTGAATAAGTAAAAAACACATTTCTTAAATTGATATTTAAATTCTAAATAATTGGATATTTAATTCCTCAGTATGACTTCCTAAATATTTTAAATCACCATATTAATGCACATGAACCACATGAGGTATACCATACATGTGGAATCATCACAACAAGCTACAATCTTACCATACAAGACTTAGAGTTAACCTAGGATTCTAAGTCTTCCGTACAACTACCTAGTCTGCAATGGGCCTCACCACATCTGGCCTTAATGGCTATATCAGTAGGTTAGATTAACTAGACCCTCCTCTAAGTTGGTACATATGCCTAGAGAGCCAATCATATGATGATTGTATTGGAGCATAATTTACTTGTTTTGATAATAATAAAGGTAATTCTGTCTGTTATGTTTGTCTCAGTTAGGATATGATGACACAAACATAAGAGATGTATAAAGAATGATATTACTTTGACATATATCTTTAGGTTAAGGACCTGAACAATGAGATCATATGTATGATAACAATACATACAGTCTTGTTATATCCCTAGTTGAATATTATTTTGGAAGAAAAATAGGCGAAAATAATACCTAACACTAGAATGTGTTTTGACTAATGACAGAGTCTCATTAGTCATGATATTGGATATATATTCAAACGTATAGGTTATTTGTTAAACAACTGTGTACCAGATAGATTCACCTTGAGAGTGATACATGGAAACCATGAAATGGGAGTCTATATCAACTCTCAAAGTGATAGTGGTGATTGTGGTTCTTAGACTTGAAGTCGCTATACTCATTACATGTTTTTCGACGAACTTTGACACCATTCAACATGACCCTAAATAAGGGATGCCACACAAGTGGTGCTCATGTATGTTGTAACACATGAGGATTGACTGTGAGTGATGTAATTGGGACTTGTCCCTCCCACTAGAGTTGATATCCTATCCACTTGATAAGAAAGACTGAGAAACGTATGGCCATGATCAAGCGAGTCAATATGTGATATGTGAGCTGACATGTATCTCAACAGTCTAGTCTAGTTTTAGAAACATAGGTCGAGTATTAAGAGGATGATGATTCCATGCCTCACATTTAATCTATATATCTAAGACAAAGGAACTATACATTCATGATAACACTGATCATGGGTGTAGGTTGAAGTTGTTCTCAAAATTTGCAATTACTTGGTATTAGTGATGCATGTCTAGACACCACTCATTTCTTATGTATTCATAATGGATATGGACATCATTGCCAATGTAATTTGGGACCTATAGTGTTGCACATTGTACCATACTGGATTTGGGGTGCTAAATCTATTTTGAACTATAGTTCGTCATTTTTCCTAATTTGAACTCATTTATTCATTGCAAGGAATATTCCATTATCTATTTTGTTTTCTTGTCCTTTGATATAAATAAGCCTCCTTTCTAGTTTCCTTTGTCTAAATGTGACCATCCTCCTCATTTAGAAATACTTACAAACTAGTCTCTTGAATTATCTTTATGAGTAACCTTGACATAATTTAAAACTATTTGACATTCTTATGCCCCAATACCTTGATTAGAACTTGTATTTGTATTATTCACCTGGTCTTTCAAATATTGGCTTTAGAATCAATGTAGGATATTAATCACATTATAAACAATTTTAATATCTGAGAGTACTTACATTAGCATCTTAGAACCATAGTTGAAGGAGTTGATATATATGAACTGTTGGTGAAGACCTCACATTCATTAAACCTTTAAATAGAGGCAGTGATGTTTTTAGAAATAAAATATATTTAAGTCCTTATTTCAACTAATAATCATGAATTCCCTAGGTCATCTTCTTAAAAAATGACCGTGTAACATTTTCAAGGATGGTTACCATAGAAACCTCCCCTCTTCTAAAATCTTCCTTCCCCTATCCTTTATGGTTTAAAAATCCTAGCACATCCTTCTGACCGCCTACATAACCACATCCTTGATACCCTCACCAGGAATAGACCTACATTGGAGGGAACTCAGTCATCACAAGACATGCAATGGCACAATGCAACTGCAACATCTTCTACCAATTTATTGACCTCCGACAGATCTACTGATATCCCGACAACCTGCACAAGTTCACCCCTCGACAACTAACCATCGTCACAATCTCAGTGATGCCCTGGGAGTTTGCACAGACACTCCTCACTTTTTCAGCAAAGAAGAATATGACCTGCAATCGCTGTAGTCCGCAGTCATCCTTGTCGCTTAGCTGGATCCCAAATCCAATAGAGCCCTTCAACATCCAATGATCACACTGTAATCATCCTTGAGCCAAAGGATTTAGGAGAGAAACCTTTAGTGATCAAGACAACTTTCTTTGTACCGTCATACATGGCATGGAGTCATCAGATTCCTGCAAACTCAAATCCCACAAACATTTAGTCTTGCAACTCCTGTCTGATGGGAAGTTGTAGAATCCTCTCCCTCATCTACTAGAAACCATAGAGAGATTCAGGAATCACTATATGGACATGAATAGTTTGATCGAAGTCATAAGACTCTACAACTTGTAAACCAACCATGTCAGAATTAAACTCTGCTCTCAATCCATTACCTATGTATACATAAGAAGTTGACAATCTATTGCTTCAAACCGACCACCTCATGCTCACCAGTGGGTGAAATTGGCCCATTGATCTAAGAGGTATGTAGTCAATTGAACATGAAAGAAAGAACACCAAGTTGATTATGAGGGACTGATCCATCAGGGTTAGTAGGCGTAAATGATCTATAGGTAAAAGCCCACTCTCGAATTCATTTTATTAACCTGAGATAGCATAATTAATAAATATATAAATAGAAAACTCAATAATTTACAACATGTATGTAGATAAACTGACTAGTGAAACAAATAATACTAGTAAATATGGAGCCACAAATTATGTGAGATGATGTCTATATATCAACTAGAGATTTTCTAACATCCTCACTTTGAGCACTTTAATATAATTTCCTACGTACATATTATCCATAGTCATCATTATATAAATAGGTCATTATTCCTATTTTTTATTGTAATAATGCACAAAATTTTTCCGATTAAGAGAAAATGTGTGAAAAGGATGACATACAAATTTCCAAGATTTAACTATATTGGAATAATTAGTTATTTAATATTAAAGACTTATCTTGTTTTAATTATTGAAACCCTTTTAGTCACCTAAACAAAAAACTAACCCTCCTAAAATATTATACACTCAAAAAAAGGAATGTGGTAAAAATTTGAATTCATTTGGAGTTGGTTTGATTAGGCAATTTTTTTTTATGTAGATAATGGTAAGAAACTTTCTTATTCCTATTATATCTGATTCTTCAAGAGTTTCCTTTAAATCAGAATTTTCCTGGGCCATCAGATGCATATGTCGCTTGACAGAGCAGATCTCAGTCACACATTCTGCTTCTTCAACCTCCGATATCTTAGGTAATAGTTTTCATCTCGGTCACTCACAAATTTCATACAGTCTACTAATCCATTTTGGAAACCAATTCCTCCATCCTTGTTGGGAGACTTCTTCTCATATTTTAGCCAACATTTGAACCATAGTTCTCCCTATACAAAAAAACCTCCCTCACCACCGTCCCCATATGTGCTTTGATTTACAGACCACTGGACAATGCTTCCCTTGCTCCCCTAGACATAGGGAAAGATTCACCCTACCTGTCTTAGCTTGCTACAACTCCCAATTCCACCTCTCCAACCGCAAGCCTCCAAGACCTACTTTGTTTCTCCACCACAATGCGCAATGTCGTTCTCCCCAGTGGTGCCATCATTGTTGAATTCCTTGGAGCTACACAAACTCTAGGCCAACACGAACTCAAGCACGTCCTTGTTATAGGGCACGAATCACTGGACTTCTGTCCTATGAGCCGATGTCAGGGTCTGTGTGGTGCTCATGGCAGAGAGCTTTGTAGGTTCTCTGATCTTTTAAACTGGACAAATAACTTCAGGAAGGTCATCCATAGAGGTTTCTAACACAACCAAGCCATCATTTCAGGTGAATCATAATAACTCATCTTCCCATATAGTTGTTCTACAAGCTCATACATAGTCATGGATTTCTACTTATTTTGATTTAGGGACATGTCGTCATACTTCAGTTTGAATGGATGACCACTCTGGGTTGGTTTTAAGGGAGTGAGTTCCCCTCATTTCCTCCACACCTTGTTTTCCCCCATATATCCCCTTTTTAGTTGGTTTTGCTACGAGTCAAGCTCATCACTCCGACCACATCTTGACCCTGAATAAAGGGTCATTTGATTCATTTCCATGAGATGGAGATACTGCTCCTCTCCACTTGGCCTTAGCTAGATTCTCCTGTGAGATCGTGTGTGGAGATCACAAAATCCATTAGTTGTTGCTTGGATGCTAAAGCAAGATCCTGGGCGATGAATTACTGTAGTGGCCTAGTCGTGTTTTCAAGCAATGTGACCACCCAAGGCCACATGAGACTTTTTGCTCGTCTATTTTAAAACTGATATGTGGATCCCAAATAATTAACCAATGTTTTCTTTATTCATTTATCTCTATCCTTATTGGTCAATTCAGGTTTTAATCTTTGTTAAATCCTAATAATAACCCATGCATAAAAAATTATGAAACTTGAACCACATACTCAAAAAATATAATGAATAGAATATGACATGTATATTTACAGAATGAACAACCATCAAGTAAGTGTTAATGTATGTGCATACTATTTTCATATTAGTGTTATGACTCAATGGGCTATTATTTATTAATTATATTCCTTGACTTGAGGGTTAATGACCCGACTTAGATACTAAGAATAATAACCCAAATCACCCTTTTCAAAATTAGTATCTAACAAGATTAATGATGATGACGGTTATGCATAATATTGCTAAAACTTGTACTTTACCTAATGTACTTAGACTATGGAACCAATATCACTCAGTCACAATAATTATCAAGTTTTACCGATTGTTGTGTTTAATATGGACGCGGACGAGGGGAGTGTGGCGGCGGGGGGCGATCAAGGGGAAGGGGGGCGAGAGGCGCCGGCGGGCGGCCAAGGGGGTCACGTCGACGCACACACCAGCGAAGAAGGCGTCACCACACCAGGCGACTGGAGCAACGCTGAAAAAAAAAGTCAAGACGGAGGGGAGGAAAGAGGACAACCAATGAACCCTAGGGTTACTGCAGTCCCGGACGTGATGAACTCAAAGGACACGAGCGGAGATAAACTCAGTCTTCCACATGTAGGGATTGAGTTTTGATTCAGTGGCATGAAGGGCTCCTCAAGCAGAACCCATACGGAAACTAACAAGCAGATGAGACAAACCCTAGATCGTGGAGAAGACACCAGTATGATGGCCACGAGCAGCACCCCGAATGAACTCTTCCCGCCGTTGCATGGGCAAAACCAAGTTCCTAAACAATAGGAGATCCCGACCGATGGAAACGTTTGGTCATCAACCAACATGAGATCTGGGAGCAAGCCTACCGAGCAAGGTTCCCCCGATCTATTCCTGAATAAGCTATTCGAGGAGCATGTCAACCCGGAGGCGGTGAGCTTAACGTTCATTGACGACAAGCCTGATATCATCGTCGACCTGATGGAGGAAGAGTTCTTGATAAGGCCGTGGAAATATGCTGTCGTAGTGAAAGCCATGGGAACCCAGATTGGATACATGACCTTGCGAGATTGTCTGCGAGCCATGTGGAGTCTGGTTGGCAAGTACAACATCTATGAGCTCGATCTTAATCATTTTGTTATACAACTATCATGTCGTCGGGACTATGAGATTGCCATGACGGGGGACCTTGGAAGGTGTGCGGGTGTAATATGCTTGTCTGGGACTGGAACCCAACCATCATTCCTTCAAACGATCTTTCGAGAAAAATTGTTTGTTGGACGAAAGTTCTCAATCTACCTCTCCATCTGTATGTTTAGACCATGTTCGAATGTATAGGCAAGGCGCTGGGTCGTTTGGTTAAAGTAGACGAACACACCATCAAGCGAATGAGGAGCAAGTTTGCTAGATTGGCTATAGAGATTGATACCACAAAGCAGCTGGCACCGTATATACAAATCAATGGTATTGAATATGAGGTCAAATATGAAGGACTGCCTTACGCCTGCGCTAAGTGTGGGGAGGAGGGACACACATCACAAATCTGCGAATCGATAAGAGCCCAGAATAAAGAAGAAAACGAGAAGGAGGAGCACACCAAGACTAGTAACGCCAGAGCTACAGACTCGGACGAATTTTTGTGACTGACACAACGCAACAGGCGTCGACGTCAGGGGAAAGAACCGGTTGGTAAACCACCCGATAAATCAAGTGCTAGAAACAATAGGTACGGGGACCTACCTGAAGATTGTGGAGATGCAGGTATTGATCTGAACGGACACCTGCAGAATGAGGCTGGAGCAAACACTGATGGAGGCAAGAGAATAGCAAAAGTGTGGAAAAAGAAGACAAATACGAACAAAATAGAAACAACAACACATAAGGTGGAGGCTCTCAAAGATATAACCAATGCCACAACGTCCCACAGCAGGACCCATGCGAGTGATAGAAATAATAAGAATATGGAAGATCATAGCATGGCCAATCCGGATATTGATGAAGTGGTTGAAATCTTTTCAGTAGCTAAAGATGAAGTGTTAGCAGATACTTCTGATCCGGAGAACCTTGACAGAAGTGCAACATCTATGGGGCAACGAATTCCCAAGGAGAATAAAGGTTCCCAAAAGTCCAAGATTGGAAAAATATTCAAAGGCAGTGGCACCAGGATGAAGAGGTCGGGCCTAACAAAATCGAATGTAGAAGGAATACGCAAAAGTCCTCGGTAGCGAGGTGCACAAGATTGTGAAGCAGTAGTGCAGGCCTTGAAGGCTGCTGTTAACAAGGAAAACGAAGAATCGTCCCAGTAAGCGGTCCTTTCTCCTTATCTTTCTCTGGTTGGTAGATGTCGAAGATTCTTTGCTGGAATATCAGAGGAATAGGTAAAGCTGATACATGCAGAGTCCTAAAAGAATACATATCTATCCACATGCCCTTGGTTACTGTCATTCTAGAGCCTAGAATCAGCACTGAAAAGGTAGTTGACACCATTCAAAGACTGGGTTTTTCAAACTCTCACAGGTCTGAAGCTCGCGGTTTCTCGGGGGGCATTTGGGTATGCTGGAATGCAGCCACTTGCACAATTAATATCATTAACACCCATCGCCAATTCGTGACTTGCAGGATTAATAACTCCTTCTATGCTACTTTTATCTATGCTAATCCTCATATCTAGATACACAATCTGATCTGGAAACATATCGCAGAGCTAGGTGATAGATATAAAGAACCTTGGTTGGATGCAGGAGATTTCAACACTACTATTACCCCACCTGAAAGGATTGGATATCTTACTTTCAATCACAGGGAAGCACAAACCTTCACTGCTACTATGATGCAAGCAGGCTTAGCTGATATGGGCTTTTCTGGCCAACGTTTCACTTTTCGCCATGGCTTGAAACAAAGTAGACTTGATCGGGGCTTAGCGAACAACGCTTTCGTCATGAAGTTCCCTAACGTTTCTGTGCTACATCTTGCGAGGGTCGAATCTGACCACTGCCCCCTACTGATCAATATGGCTCGACGTGCGACTGGCCATGGAAGATTCATGACTAAGGCGTCTTGGCAAAAGGAACCAACCTTCAAACCTTGTCTAGATAAAGTATGGCGCAGTGATCTGAATTTCCAGAGCGCGCTTGAAATAGCTAGTCCACAACTGAGAACCTGGGATGGTGAGCTGCGGAAATCTAAATGAGTGGAAAAAGATAGGCTCTTACACAACATCGACACTCTATAGAGAAATCTGGCTTCCAGGTATGATGATACTACCGATAACTTGTGTTTAACAATGCAGGATGATCTGAATACTTTGTTAAAGAAGGAGGAAGAAGATTGGATACAAAAAAGTCACATTGATTGGCTAAAGGATGGTGATACAAATTCACGCTTCTATCATGCCTTTGTCAACCAACGTGCAAGAATGAACAGGTGTGAAGCCATCAAACATCCTGAGGGGGTTGGGTAACTGATAATAAGGCAGTCTTTAACGTGGTTACAGACTTTTATATAAAGCTGTTTACCACTCCCAGCAGCGTCAGCCAGCCGGCTATGAGGCGGATCCCGGGCAACTTCGAAATTATATCTGAGGCACAAAGATAGATTCTTGCGAGGGCTATTCAAATGGAGGAAATAGAGAATATCCTTTTCTCCATGAACCCGTTCAAAGCTGCAGGTCCAGATGGAACAACCACACATTTCTTACAATCCAACTGGCCCAATGTGAAGGAGTCTGTTACTAAAACGATTCAAGAAGCTCTAAACTCATCCACTCTGGATGATAAGCTCTGTAATGCAACCATTGTGCTTATACCGAAAGATAAGAAACCAGTCTGCCGCAGCCAATTCAGGCCTATTTCTCTTAAGAACACCATCCTTAAACTATGCTCTAAGGTGGTTGTGGAATGTCTGAAATAGTGGATTCCTAAATGGGTCAGCCCGGCTCAAAGTGCATTTGTACCTGGAAGGAAAATATCTGACAATATCACTGTTGTACAGGAGCTCATTCATACGATGAAAAGGAAGAATTCAAGAAAAACGATGGCCATTAAAGTAGACCTCACCAAAGCTTATGATAAGATGGCATGGAGCTTTATCCAGGATACCATTGAGAAAACAGGTATTCCACCCAATTTACAAAACTGCATCATGAATTCTATCAGGTCGGGAAGCTCACAAATTGCTTCGAATGGTGAGACTACACCTCAGTTTAAACCATCCAGAGGGTTACGACAGGGGGATCCTCTAAGCCCGTACATCTTTGTTCTGTGCATTAAGAGCTGAGCCAACTGATTGACCAGCTAGTAGCAGAAAAGAAATGGACTCCCATGCAACTAGGTAGAGGAGGTCCGAGAATTTCTCATTTATGTTTTGCGGATGATATCATCCTTTTCGCCAAAGCGAATGAATCCAACATAAACACCATCATGAAGTGCTTCAACTTATTTGAAAAAGCGTCTGGACAAACTATCTCGGTTGAGAAAACTAGAGTCTTCTTTTTGAGGAGTGTTATGAGACAGGAAGCTGATATCATATGTCAAAGAAGTGGCCTTCAGAGAACTCAAGACCTGGGCAAGTACCTTGGCGTACCTATCATACACAACCGGGTAAGCAAGGATACCTATAATGAAGTTCTGGAAAAGGTTACTAAAACTATCAATTCCTGGATGGCCAAGAGCTTATCTATGGCGGGACGTGTTAGCCTAGCTAAAAGTACATTAACTGCTATACCTACTTATGTAATGCAGACGGCAAAGCTGCCCCTACAATTATGTAATAGGATTGATGGGGAAATAAGAAGATTCATATGGAATGGGGGGAGAAGCAAAAGGGGAGTTCCTCTCATATCTTGGAGCCGAATTACCAGCAGGAAGATTCATGGAGGCCTTGGGATTAAATCTATGAGAGAGTGGAATCAAGCACTCCTTATGGAGAATAGCTGGGACATCTATAGCAAAAGGGGGACAATCTAGAGTGAGGCCATGACTAAGAAAATTTTAAAAGACACACAAAGTCCAACCCAGAACCTGTCTCATCTGGCTCGCAACGTCGTTCTCACCAAACCGTTTATGGAAGCTAACACATACCTGTGTCCTGTGAGCAGTAGTTCCATTAATGTTTGGTATGATAAGTTGCTACCCAATGAGAGCCCGTTAAGCAACCATGTTTTGCATCCAATCCCTACTGAGGTGGACGATTTGGTAGTTAGCAACTTGGTAAATATGGAGGGACAATGGGATCGTAGTTTCTTAGAGCATTGGTTTCCTGCTGAAGTCACAAAGTCTATATACGATTTAAACCCCCCTACGGATCTAGAGGCTAAAGACGTAAGGGTATGGATACTCAATGAAGGAGGAAGCTACACTGCCAAGACGGCATATCACGCTATACGTGCAGATACTGAAATCAAAAGGCAAGGTCATTGGCACCGTATTTGGCACACACAGGTGGCAGTGCACATAAAGATGTTCATGTGGATTGCAGCTAATGGAGCTCTTCTTACCAGTCATAACAGAAAACGTCAGAAGATGATGACTATTTCTACCTGCCCAAGATGTAATGAAGATGATGAGACCACCCTACATGCTCTTCAGGATTGCCCCAAGGTTAAAAGTGTGTGGCATTCGATTCTGCAACTCGAGAACTCTCATCGGTTCTGGACAGTAGATAACCTTGATCAGTGGATGAGTCTGAACGTCAAGGCACCTGATACACATAAACACCTGTTCTTCATCGTTTGCTGGAGTATGTGGAAGCAGCAAAATCTATGGATCTTTGAGGGCAGAGAACACAATCCTCAACACATCATCAACCTCACTAAGCATGAAATTATGATGAACAACAGAGCTTGGACCGCAGCCGGTAACAGCAAGGAATAGATCAGAAGTTGGAGGCCAGAGAACCCCAAGCCGGGAACCATCCACTTCAATATTGACGCTGCTTGGAAAAAGGGGAAAGGTGCTATTTCTGTTGTCATTATAGACTCTGATGGCCGTTGGTTAAGTGGAGTTGGTTTGCTTATTACGGCAAAGAATCCTCTGGAAGCAGAGCTTATGGAGATCGCGTTAGCAACTAACATTATTAAGGAAAGTGCAATGCAGTATGCTGAGATTATAATAGATTGTCATCAAGCGTCCATTATGATCGGAGAGGAGTACTGGAATTATCCTCAATTTGCTAATATTATCCGAGGTATTCAGCTGATTAAGAATGAAACTACTGGGATTATCTACACTGAAAGACAGAACAATAGCTAGGCTGGCGCTCTTGCTAAGTATCATTCCAAACAAAGCATTGGCTATACCAATTATAAAAACCCCCTAGATGTGTGCTGGACACTGGTCTAGCACCTCAATGTAATGGTAGTAGTACTACCATGTTTCAATTCTTGCATTTGTCCAATAATTGTAATACCAATTTTAATTTCGCTTGCATGAGGTGGGCAAGATGAATAAGATGACCGCCTGACTTCTCTAAAAAAAATATCACTCAGTCACACATTAGGGTTAGATAATAATGATATGAACTTATAGCTAAATCAGTAATCCCAATCACCTATATTGAAGATAAGTGATTTCTAATAATGATGTTAAGATACTATAATGTTACTTTATGTATATACCTAAGTATGAAGGATTTTTGTATTATAACATCGAGATAAATTGTATGTATGTATATCAAAGGAATTTTAATTAGAATCCTTCCATTTCTTTTGAGAAATCAAACATGAATCCTAATATCTTTGTGGCTCATTACAAGGGTTAGTATAAGTAAACTCTATACCAAATTTGAAAGGGTAGAATTAATGAAGTAAGGCCAAAAGAAGTATATGTAGTCGAAACCCTATCTCTAACTGATATAACCCATCCACTGTAGAGGGAAAATAATACATAGTAGAAATAAATAGAATTTATATCATGTACCTAATCCTAGAATTCACTCAAGAGTCAATTACATGCACCTATAAACCCTAATTGAGAGATCTAACAACTCAAGAAGTATTGACCCTAAGAAAAAACATGAAAACTAATAGACCCTTTGGCTTTTCAGGAGAATGTTAGAATTAAGACATGAAGCAGAATCTTCAGATAAGACTTGGATTATGACAGGTAACTGGGACATATCCATTGAATTTCATTATTACTATGATTCAGCATACACCTTCCTAGAAAGTGACTTAGAGATTAAGTTACTTCCAAACTTTACTATTTCATATCCTATCATGCTTTGAGTAATTAGATTTCATTCAGTTTGATTTATATTGCCAAATTATTAGATTTCAAGTATTTGATATTTGTATAACTTTTGGGTACTCAATATTTCTATACTTAGTTTAGTTGATTTTCTTAAGCATTTAGACTCAAATGTCATATTTCTAACATCAAATTTTAACCAAGTAATTCTATTAAATAAGAGGTTCATATAAAGATTCTCCAGAAAATAATAATCTAGGTTTTAAAATTTAGATTTAGATCACTCAATTGTGAGTAGTCAGAAGTTAGGTCCACATACCTAATAAGAGTTTCATATTTAGTCCCAATTATGTAGTAATTGAGACACATATTTTGATTTAAATTCAAAATTAAACAACAGAGATAAAGATACAAATATAATAGATCTGATTCAGAGATAGAAACTAAGAAAAAATTCAAAGATAAGAGATTAAGATTCAAATAAGAAATTAAGAGTAGAGATAGAAAATGACATCAGAACATTAAATATACATTATATGATAAGTCCTCACTAGAGAGTCCCATGATAGTTTAGAGAACACACTGGTCCAAACACTACGGGTGTCGTAGATGGCATGTTGTGTTAACGTAGGTTGTGTTTCACCATAGAGGACTCTTCAGTGTCAACAGAGGGTGCTTTGCACAGTAGAGGACACTTCAATGTCAATAGAGGGAACGTTGTGCCAACGGTGGGTGCATTGCACAATAGAGAACACTTCGGTGTAACAGAGGAGGACTTGTCATATAATGGTAGTCAATGCATCATCTAACAAGAAAACACATGGACCCGATGGATTCCCTACAATGTTCTTCCATAAATAAGATAAAAGGAGAAAATAAAGACCTATTGGTTTAGTATTAGTTTATAGCTTTCAAATATTAGTATAGCTTTCATTTATTGTATATTCATGTTTATCTTATTAGGAATTCAGTACCACTTACGCTAACCTAGGTTTCCATTTGTGCATAGTTGAGAAGGAGATGTTTGTATATACTAATCTTCAGGAAGAGAGGTCATAATAGAGGATTCATATACAATTCTAAGTGGTTTTCTTGGTGGGCCTCTATCTATACGGTCTGAGATATTAAGACTGAGTACATGTTTTAGCATTATGTATATACTTTAATATAAAGTTGATGTATCTAAGTTTCTTTTCTTGTGAATTATGAGAATTGATTTCATAAACATTTTGTAATGGTTATTATCTATCATTATTTTAATGCATATCATGTTAGTAACACTCCCCAATTGATTTTTTAGCTTCTTCTCATGTGATAATAATGTTGAGGTGTTACAATATGGCATCAGAGAGATAATAAAGATGGCCATCAGGAAAATTCTCATATTCTTTACCCCAATATAAATCAAGTGTGACTAGACAACTTTAGAAAAATAGTAAGTAACCCTGGTTATAAAAGAAGTAAGTGATAGATAGTAGATTCTAGATTAGATGTTTAGTCAAACATTAGAAGTTGAGATATGTATTAGGGTTAGTGTCTAGCTACTTTGGATTTTTTATGCTAACTTAGATTTGTGTATATCATGCCCTCACTTTTTTCCACATGTTTATGGTATGGGTCACAAGCTAATGGGATCTTGTAGAGGGAATGTTATATGCATAATTATGTAGTTATTGTGCTTGTCTCGCTCTTTCTAGTAAATATGGTATGGGATATGTATACTGTTAGGCGAGATAA
Source organism: Alisma plantago-aquatica (assembly GCA_963693085.1). Classification (NCBI taxonomy): domain Eukaryota; kingdom Viridiplantae; phylum Streptophyta; class Magnoliopsida; order Alismatales; family Alismataceae; genus Alisma; species Alisma plantago-aquatica. Next base: position 850,270,457 of record OY856412.1, read on the forward strand.
GTACGATAAGACATGTCACCTCCAGATGTATGGCCAAACGACATGCATCTGGAGATGAAAAACATTGTTAAAAAGAGAATTTTAAGGTAGATGATCACCTAACCTAATCGCATACCTATTACAACTCTACAATGCGTACCAAAGCTAGATATTTTGAGATAGATGAGTGACTTGTCTTTAAAGTGGAATAATGAGTGGAGGGAAATGAGGTCATTTTCCTACTATACTTGATAAGAATTAGAGAATTCTTGACATCATTAGGACCTTCATCTCAAGGTGTAATTGTAGTCACAATTCAAATCATGATGGGTGTTAAGGAAAACACTTGAGGATAATATAATTGATCTTATGAACTGAGTTTATGCTTAAGGTATGAGGATCAATAGAGTTGACTAAAAGTTTTTAAGGTTATACATGAGGAAATATTTAAGCATATGGTGATATGAGATATATGATGGTATAAATCAGTGATCTAGGATCACTATAATATTAGGTTTGATGATTTTTCACACGAGAAAGACCTTAGAAAAGTTTCTTGACTAACATTTCATTTGGTATTCTTGGGGATAAGAATTGTGTCACGAGTGAGTAGTGACTGTTAGTAACTTGAGAGCACCCAACCTAGAGCACTATGATAAGACAAAGAAAGTCATTAGGAATAATAATTAAGATAAGACATGCAAGTAATAGTTTTTTTTGCTTTCGTTGCTATATCCTTTTGTGCCTAATATCTCAACTAGAAACATGTTAATAAGAATTCTTAGAATGATTAAGATCTAAGAATTAAATGCATGATAAGATAATAAGATCTGAATACATTAAGTCATGATTATGTTTCCAAGAAAAGATACACACATTAAGATTTAAGTTCATGGTAAGATCATGAGGTATAAATCATTTTGATTTATATAAAATCAGATTCAATGAGATGACATTAGATTATAGAGTTGGATACTGGACATAGTGCAGGTCAACTCGAGAGACATGACCCATGTCCTTAGTATAGGTTGCAAGGCCTAGACCCTTAGTGAAGCCCTATTCAGATATATAACTTAGGGCCGATGTGCAGGTTATGTCACCCAAACACCTTAGTACAGGTAATCAAACCGGAATACCAGGGTACATTTTTCCATAGAAAGGTACATAAAAAAGAGAACAAATTCAGAGTAAAGAAAGCATAATCGTTTATACTTAATATTTTCCTACATATTTCCATGTTGTTTGTACATGTAGACATAGTGAGTTATCCATGATAAGATCAAAAAGTGAAGGTGCCTACAAGACGTTATGACAATAGTCAAGAGTTGCTGTATGTAAGGTATGTGAAACCCTAAGGTGGGTAGCACTCCTACAAATTATTTAAATTTCAATGCTGAAATTTATCCAAGGTGGGTAGAATTGTAACATCATCATTTGGGGCACTTTAATATAATTTCCTAGGTAAATATAGTCATCATTATATAAATGGGTCAGTATTCCTAAATTCTTTTATGGTAAGAATACACACAATTTTTCCTATTAAGAGATAATGTGTGAAAAGGATGACACACAAATTTCAAAGATTTAACTATATTGGGATCATTGTTTATTTAATATTAAAGACTTATCTTGTTTTAATTATAAAAACTGTTACAACCCCAATTTTTGGGTTCATATGGTGGGAAATGCAATTTCCCCAATAAATGTATGATTATGTATTTTGTATGAATTAAGTTCCTTGAATGGATTCCTTTGATAAATAGCCTTGTGTGTTTGATTTTGTGGGCCTTGTTGGCTATTGGGACCTATAACAAGAAAAGGAAATAAAAAGGAAAAAGAATCAATTAATAAAGGAATAACTAAGATAATGAGAAAAGAAAGATGTGGAAGCATATAGAAGGATAAGAATTATCCTTCAAGGGGGGATTTCGTAACTTTATGATTTATTGGGTTTCAAGGAGTCCAAGTTGCAAAGATAATAGGAGAATAAATAGATAAAATCAAATAACGCATTATTAAGAAGGAAAGTTGAGATAATGATGAAAATATAAGAAATATGGATAATGGAATCATTATGAATGAGATTTCGACTCCACATGGTTTATAATGGTAAAAGGAATCAAAATAAAGAAAATAAAATATTAGGAGAGAGAAAATATGTTTAAAATATGCCTTATTAAGAGATAACTTGCATATGAATAAAAGTCCTTCAGTTTGAGTCCTAAGCTTGGCATACAAGTAGCTTAAAGTATTATGGACTTTCCTTTAAAATTTGGGATCAAAAGGATAAGCAGTTTGGGAGATACGATTTTTGAAAGTTTTCCTAAAGTGTGGAGGAAATCATTAAATGTCACGATTTTATGCATATTGGAAACATAATCTGCATGTGTTAGAGGCCGTTGGATCAAAATTGGAAGGTTCTCATTCATCATCTACCTTGGTATGAATAGGAAGATAGAATCCACAGTGTGTACGATCTTCTCACACCTTTTTCTCTCTCTATGGCTATGGATATGGGAAGATATCTCTTACATCGGTTGTGGGAGATGATTTCGAACCCAACCAACCTAAACTTTCCCTAAAATCTCTATGAATAGGGACTTTTCCCAATGGCCATCAGAGCCTGGACTCCATGTACACTGGAGACTGGATCTATATAAGGGGCTCTACCCCCCTCCTCGCGATAGGGAGAGAGATGCTAGGAGGCCATATGGGTTCGAGGAAGTGCCTCGCTAATCTCATTCTTGCCCAGGCATGAACAAACAACAGATCCCGGTCTAGTGTTCCTGTCCACCATCCGCGTGGAGGTCAGCTCCCTAGGCGGGCATTTCCTTCAGCAGCTGAAGGCACTGGTGGCTTCGGAAGGTTGGGCCAAAGGGTTCCGCAAGGTCTTTTTCCCCTACACGGTGCCAGAGTACAGAGTCTACCACAAGGTTGACCCCCTTCCAGGCACTGGTTTGCAAGCAAGGGGGAGCTAGAGGAAGGGGATGAGGGAAGGTGAAAGTACCTCCTTTCCCCCAATGTTTGAGAAGGAATTCGAGGTCAGACACATTTTTGTGCGAGGTACCAGTGAGCAAGCTGGGCCACTGACCTGCCTTCCCCCTTTTCGTTATTGATTATATGTGTGGTAAAGGCAAAGGGAACCCAGACTACTGACGTGCCGACTGGCTATTGGAAAAAAGGTAATTATCTCACAAATTTCATACTTAACAATTGGTAGCTCGAATACGAACATGTTATATATGAAAATTTATTAGAAAAATACAAGGAATCCATTAAAATCATCTTGAATCTGATCGTAATTCGAAAAGTGGTTAAAGTTGCCATCCTTATTGTGTTTATGACTAAGATCAACCCTAATTTGATGATTAATGAATTGAAGGGATTAATATGGATATTTTATGATATTATCAACCTGTTGTTAATAAGAGAGATGTTTTGATGTCTAAAGAGTTGATCCATATTATTAATAGCTTAACTTAGGGTTTTGATATGTTAATGAGCTTTAATGGGCTTAGAAACCCTAATCTAGGTGTTAATGGGTTTTAATGAGATATAATTTGAGATCCTTTGTATAAAAATGATGTTAGGTTAATCTCAAGCCTAGTAGATGATAACAAGGCTCTAATGTGATTAAATTAGGGTTTTGCCTCTAGATATGTTGTTTTTAGGGTTTTGTGGTTATAATGGAGAAAAGTTGTAGATAAACCCTAATGATACCCTTATTTGGATTAGAAACCCTAGAAAGTGAATCCAAGTCAATAAAGTAGATTCTTGATAAAGTGTGTAGTAAATAGAGTACATATGCTTTTCAGGATTTTTGATTGTGTGGTTGAACTACTTGCTTGGATTGCTTTCTTGGTTGGAATTGCTTATTTCTTGTGAAATCAACAAATCAGGTATGTGGTTACTTTATGAATATTCACCTTTATGATTCACGGTGTTTCATGAAGTTTCTTGATAGATATGCAACCTGAATTGTTGGATGTTCAATTATGCAATCCGATAAAGCCCCAATGTGTTTCACAATTAAATATGAATGTGTTTCTCGAACCTACATGCCACCCTGACGTATGATGCAAGACCAAGTCCCAGAGGGAAGGTATGAGTTGGTCAAGCCCTAGAGAGAAGTCCATTGGGAACCTCAAGAGGTGACCCCAGGCACCAAGCTCAGGATGGAGAAGGCGTCCTTATGTCCCTTCCAATGACAAAACCCTAAGAGAGGGTAATCCAGGGTTTAGGGCAAAAGCAGTTGAGAAGTCACATTGAAAACATAGTTTGGATTGTTAATCAATTATTTGCAATATTTAGGTTGTTAGAACATATCTGTGATATTGTGATCATCCCCCACATACCAGTATAGCAATATACTGACTGACATTTTGTTTTTCAGCATTTTAGGTACAATTTTGAAAATGGACTAATAGTAAATCAAAATATTGTGAAGATACAATTAATTTGTTCAAGGAGGATTAGTTAGCTAGACTTTTTCTGTGGATAGAAGTCTAGATCCGAATTTTACAAGGTATGCTAAAAGTTTTATTTTATTCCAGCTTTTTAGTTTAGTATTAGTAGAATTTGATAATCATTTTTGATTAAATGTCAAACCATGGATCCTAGAATATTGGGATAGCACCTATGACCTCTTGGTCTCCCTTGATTGGGGGTTACCGGGAGGTGGGGTTGTTACATTTGGTATCAGAGCCAATGATTTCTCATTTAATACTTAATAATTATTAAATTTTACAAACTTTATAGAACCGAGGGAGTTATTAGAGGATTTTCCGATGATAGAGGTGTCTAGAAAAGGATCACGATCCGGGGGCTGGCAATATTTTCCTCCACCCTACTAGTCGGTCATGAGGACTCCCAGATGCAGTGTGAATGCCTGGCTAAAGTCTGAGGTCTTGAATCAAAATAAGATACCTTTAGGACTCTCATCTATTTTCATCCCTTCTCAACCCTAATTCAATTAAGGATTCTAGTATTTAGGAATTTTCTCTCTCTTCCTCACCCTTTTGAGGTCAGGGTAAGTATGACAAGGATTAAGGAATCCTCAACCAAATAATGAAAAGCATGTAAACAAGATGTCATGCACATAAGTTTAATAGTTTAAGCGTAAACTAAAGATTTGTTACATGCTTAGGTTGCATGGCGTGTGTTTTCGTGCCCTCAGGAGAGCTCTGAGGTTAGACCTTCATGTCAGGAAGACGAGGAGATAGTTAGCCTTGGAGGCAGATGCCTCCAGGAAGAGGTAGAGACATGACACATCCTCTGAGGATGATTCTAACCGTAACCCTAAGTGGTAGTTAGGAAGAGGGATGATAAGATGAGTTGGATATCATAGTCGACAATGCAAGTATGTACATGGGTCGAGATGCATATAGGTTTTGTGTACCCATGAGAACCATGAGCTAGGTTTGACCTAGCATTTTTGGTGATACAACCTTGGGCGGTCATGCCTTTGAGGGTGAGGAATAGCTACCTTTTAATGGAGGATAGTGGTGACCATATAGAAACCCTTAGGGGCATGTAGGGGTAGAGACGAGGCATGCACCTATGTAGAGATGGACAATAGCAGTGCTGGCAGTAGATTGAGACCTAGGCCAGAAGAGTATGCCAAATAGCTTATGAGAGGAGCATGCATAGCCTAGGATGATCTATGCCAAACATAGGTCTTGATAGTACGTTTCACCAAGGTAGGTGTAGACATGTATCCTTTAGAGCTTGACCCATCTTCTAAGAGGGAACCTCAAGTTTCTAGACCATGTAAGAACCCGTTACACTAAACGGGATTACTCAAAACATAAAACATAATAAATCACTAATTAATCATATACCCAAAAATAAGGGTAAATTAAAACTGATTTCATCGTCAGCAACGGCTCAAAAACATTTGCATAAGAGCCCAAAATCTTTCTTATATCCATACTATGCCAAGAATTTGATACAAATTGTTCTATCATCTTAGCCACCACATATATACACATGAGAACAATATTCATATATGCCACACAAGCATGCATTAATATGCTGAAAAAATTCTGATTCGTTTGAAAAATCATATACAAACTTTTTCTCACCTGGACCTGAGAGTACATGGACGACTCTAGGACACACTAGACATCTAATCAACTTTCTCATAGATTCATTACTATAGTTCCTCTTTGCTGACACATGTTTTTTTTTGTCACTTCAGATTACCTAAAAAGATGTGGCGAACCATAAGGGTGAGACCCATGTCCCAGCAAGAGATATAACCTCCAACAATGATTATTGATTACAACATTTTTAAGTAATTATATAATTAAGTAGTTTAATCAGATATAACAAATAAGCTCAACAACACTGATGATTAACAAAATACATAAAGGAGCAGATAATAACTATCATCATTAGCTAGACTATCATCCTTTATCTTGTTGACAATATAAGCAATTCAGTAGCATATGCATATCTAGCATCATGAGCAAGTCTAGTAACATAGAATCTCTATTATTATGAATATGTCTACCCACATAAGCATAGATAACAACATTAGCATGTCTAATAGGTTGAACATATAAAAATCATAGAAAGAGCTAACAACATAAGCAAATTTAGATAAGCATGATTAGCATTATATGCATCTCTAGTTACAAAGGCATGGCTAGCATGCTAAACATAACTAACAACATGAGATAGCTAGCATCATGATTATAATCAGCAGTAGAAGTATAGTTATCAACATAATCATGGATACTGTATGTACGCACATACAATCTTAAGCATATCCACAACATAAGTATATCTACTATCTCTTAATTGCACTAAGCATCATCTTTATGTAAAGAGAACAAATAAGGGTTATCATCCAATGTGAAGCGTCGTGTATAACCCTAAACAGATATGCTATACGGCTGTATTACATCTTTTATTATTCCTCGAGGAATTTGAGGATACCACTCAAAATCCAACTAACCATTGCTAAGTCAAAATCAGTGCCATACAAGACCTAGGAAGATCCAGACTCCTAAGATGTTCTCTGCCCCCAGTCAGTATGGGTCTGCCACAGTGACACATAAGGTCAAGCTGTTAACAGCCTAGTCTGTCCTTGGTACAGGTCATAACACTAGTGAAAGGAGGTGGGTACGCATATCCTACCATCTGAGGTACACCTGCAGTTGTCCTCCAATCTTATCACATATATAATCACCGAGACACGACTGCAATAGTTCTCAATCACATCAGATGTATGTGGCATGGCCATAGCCAACCTCCACAATTTGCATTGTGGATAACAAGGATATATCCTCAAATTTTCACCCCCACATACTCAATAGTATGCTCTCCAAGTTTCCCTTAGGAATACCCATTTCACCATCTGGAAAATTCTGACACTCAGATGGATCTATGGCACAGGGCACTACATGATTAGAGTTTCACTTGATTAGTTATGCCAATTAAGTGAATTAAGGCTGCATCAAACAAATGGACATACAAACCCTAATTAACTTCTAACAAGCACATAAATATCACAACTTTAAAAGATATAAAATGTGTGAAACATAATTTCTCATCTCATCATCACATGGTATTGTTCACTTGCCGTTCATGAGACCACACTAGTCATCATACTATCACAAGATATAAGTCCTTTTCACAATATCACAGGGTATCAACCCTTATCAACACAAGAGGATTACACCTCATTCAAGGCTCAACATTCCCAAAGGTCATTAAGACCATCATACTATCACATGATATAAATCCTTTTCACAGTATCATAGGGTATCAACCCTTATCAACAAAAGAGGATAACACCTCATTCAGGTCTCAACCATGCCCAAAGGTCATTAAGACCATCATACTATTCCCTACAATATCATCATTATCTTTCCATGCCTTATAACAAGGCTCAACAAAATCACTTACATATAATACACCAGATTAGCACAATATTGCATTAATGAGCTCGGAGATATTCATAAATAATCATAGCAGGGTTATATTAACATTAAGAACATTCCTTTATTACATCAACATGCAAGGAATCTAGATATGATTAACACTCATCATATTCAGAATGCACATGTTTAGCATAAGAAAGTATCAACCATGTGGCTATGATAACCACCAATTAACACATTAAGGTTATGATCATGTTAAGGAGGTTATTCCACCATCATTCCATCATATAAGAATGTTAAACATGAATACTCGTCTTTATCTATTTGCATTAGAGTTAGGTTCAACATGATAAATTATATCAGTGTTACTAATCATCACTTATACCCAAATCCTAACTCGTGACATCCCCATTGGATCATGGATGCATAAGGTGAAGCATCATCATCACATTCCATACTATTCTCAAGTATGAACCCACTCATAAATCAAGGTGTAACCATCGGGTTATAGCATACTAGGGTTTCAACAATGGTAACATAGTATTCCATGATTGTATTAGTCATTCAAGGACTATTCATACCCAATTACCATCATTTAGTTATATTAAAGCTAGGTATAACAAGATATACCTCATTAGGGTTACATATCAACAAAATATGATTATCATCCCTTCTATTAATATGAGTGAATAGGTAAGACTACCGTATTAAGGGTAACCCTCCATTTGTTCCATCATCATACAACCAATATCACCATACCACAATGTCACCCAGAATCATTGGATGTTTAAAAGGTAAGACCATTGGTTGTTTACATAAGTAAACACCTTGGATAAACCACCTATGAAGTCCTTTATTTGTTCTCTAGAAAGATTCACCATCTAACCCTAGACACCCCATGATTAACAACACAAAAAGTTCCATTGAGAGTAGGGTAAAACCCACAATCGACTGTTCAGTTAGAACAAGCTATCCATTGTCAACAAGTAAGCTCCTTAAGTTGATCATATAAAGGAAACCATCCAAATCACATTATTAGGAGCAACATATTACATTATCCATCATTTCACTTTATTGGAGGAATAAACATTAGATCTTGACCATTGGGTTAAGTTCATATGTTAAAACCATCAATTATAGTATAGGTTCGACCATTGCATCAAGTGACCCAAGAAACCATTGATCTAAGGCTTAATTGATGCTACAACTATATGATTAACTCACCATAGATTTTGGAGATATGATACACCATCATTAGTGACCATTAAGTCACCATAGGTTGTTAGATCATCACTATATTCATTAATCAACATCAAATATTAAACTAATGTAATCATTGATTGATAACATTAGTAGGATAGTTAATGGTTGATCATTAAACTTCTATTTGATCCAAAACCTAACCGAAGGGGGTGACCATAAGTTGTCACCATCATCTGACACCTTTGATCTTGACCATTAGTTATCATGAAGACAACACCATAAGGTTGTTGCAATGGTACCATCATAGGGTCATGGGTTTATAGAAGAAATCAACTTTAAACCCTAAAATTGACCATTGGTTGATAGGTGATTAGCACCATAGGTTGTTAAACCAACCTGATACAAGTCATATTATACCTTACGAATAACATACACATGATCACAGGTTCATCTTTAAATGTAATCAAAATAGGGAACATTATAAAATTAAGATCCAAGTCAAGCATAGCTTTCTAGTGCATGAATCATCATTTTCAAGCAAGAACATGAGCTAGCAAGCTTATGGTAAGCAATAAACGTGGAGCAGGTTATAAAACTTGCCTCTAATGAGAAGATGAAACCCCACATAGAAGAAATCTCGAGCAGGTAGGGTATAAAATCCAAGAATAAGCTATGAATTCATCCATCTAGCACCTTTCTTCATCAAATGAGCAAACACTAAGCATAAGGAGCAAGAAAGGTAGGGTTTTAGAGCTTTAGAGCAATTTATACCATGGAACAACAAGGTTCCGACCTGGAGAAATCTAGGAGGAAGGATAACAAAGAAACACATGGAGGAAATAAGGGAATTCTTACTCTTTTAGGTCAAGATCACTAGAAGCACTACTACAGGAATGCCTTTTAGCGTCGGTTGTTTAACCCCCTTTGGCGTCAGTTTCCGAGCGACGCCTATGTGGGCACCGCTAAAGGTTGAACACTTTGGCGTCAATTTTTTAACCAACGCCTATTTAACGTACAGGCGTCGGTTGTTTATAGAAAATCGACGCCAAAAGGGTTCAAGCCACAGAAAACGGCGTCATCTAGGACACATTCTACGTCAGTGTTTAATTGGTAACCGACGCAGAAAGTGTCCTAGATGACGCTGTTTTCTGTGGTGCGAACCCTTTTGACATCGGTGATCAACTAAACAACCGACGCTATATGTATTATAGGAGTTGGTTTTACACTAACAGCTGACGCCATTTGCAGTACGGCCGTGGCCACATGAGGCGTCGGTTTGTTTCAAAAAACCGACGCTGTAGGTCTTTGCTGACGGTTTTCTGTAAATAACTGACGCCTATATCTTTTTTTTTTCATATCAGTTTGCAGGCCTGCTGTGGCTGGTCAGCAGGATGAGAACCTGTAGTTCAATTTTCTGAATTGCAGGTTTACGACATCCATTGATATCAGCCTACAAACAGGCCACAAACCTGCAAAATTAACAAAAAAAAATTCACACAAGTAGATACATTCATACATCAATTCAATTCTCACATTCACACATATAAAAACATTCAAATACATGTATTAACATTCAGAAATATTCATTTACAAAGTATCATTCATTATCGCTATCAACATCCCAATTATATCTTACAATTGCCACTGCTTGTATGGCTTTTTCCCATTCTTCTCTTATTTCATTTAATGCTTCCATCGTATATGGAGCATGTACATTTTCTAAGCATTTACCTATAGTGTGGTCAGTTTTAAACACCTGCAAAGAGCATGATGTATATATATAAGTAATAATATAAAAATAAGATTGATATATTTCATACTAACTAATGAGACTATATATAATACCTCATGTATGGCATCGATGTCCAATGCGGCATGTCGGATAATCATCTGCATAAATCACATCACATAGTATGTGCATGCCCAACCGTTGTCTTGTGTAGCGCACTATAAATTGAAACATACAAAATAATACAACTAAGCACAATTCACATCAATAATATATACATTGGAGTCGGGAACTTACTTGTACGTTCTACCAATTTATTGGCTGGTTCTTTTTCCTTGGGACCATTCCTCCAACCTTTTTGAATGCATCTAAACCCCTACATGTTAATATAACACAGTAAATTGCATAAGTAAATAATAATGTAATAACAGATGTTAACAGATACAAAAATGAAATATTTCTCACCAGAATAATGGCATTCTCATTACGTGTCCAATTTTAGTGTTTAATGTACTTCCCGCGGGATCTAGATAATAAACAGTGAACGTCCCAGGGACAATAACTAGTAACTCCCAATGTCTACCGCTTGAGGTAAAAAGTTAACAATTAATAACTCAAAATGCACAATAAAAATGGAATTTTCTTAAGTCCAAATTATAAATAAAGTAAACTTACTTGACATTGAATGGAGCTATTATTATCGTCTTCTTTTGCTAACCAAAAATTGTAAAAGCATCTATACAGTATTGTTGAACACTATCAGGGTCTTTAGCTACCATACTAATCAATGATGGAATCAAAAATCCCACATGATCAAATGCAAATTGTTTCCATTGATCTTCGACTAAGTAGCTGCAAAACATGTATTACGTATGCATTAATATATAAGAAACCAGATCACTGGATCTTACACAAGGTATATGGATGTATAAACAAGATCTCACCTTATCTATGTCTCTATCATTGATGTATTCATCCAAGCATACATAAACAACTCAATAATATCTTGTATAAATAAAGAGCTATCGTATGATTGACCTGCATAATCTGCATCTAAAGAAACAATTATAGGGCAATGTATATTATGTGCCCGTAGCCAACATGCCATTCCCCTACAAGCAGGACCTAACGGGTATGTTAGGTTAGTTGGAACCCAACTTGGTAATGCAGGAAGTGGAGGTGGAGGCCTAGGTGCTCCTGGTGTCTTCTTTTTAACCTGTATATATAATTTCAGATCAGTTGACCTCATATATACATATTAACAGTCTAAATCAATGTAAATTTATCTTACAATTTCAGTAGTGTAGACGACATCTGCTTTGGGCCACAATATGACCCCACCTTCTGCCTCAGCAAGTGTATCAATATCCGGGTGGGGATATGGCAATGTAGCTTGCCTCCAATCGGGTAACACACATAATGGGCCCACACGAACGTAGCCCTGTGGCATTGGAGTCCCGTGAAACTTTTCCCCAGGAAGGGACGGGTAAGCCTGCGCCTCTGCAACAACATAGTCTTGCATTCTTAAGCGGCATGGCTTCAATGCCTACAAATTTACTCAAAGAATGTTATACATATATACATATCATCTTGAAAACATATCATCTTGAAAAGACTAGCTACAATGTCATAAACAATACTAACAACAGACGTGTTAGGCGATGGGTCTCCAGGATTACTCGCAGTCTGTGCATCAGGAGAAGAGTGGGTCGCCATAGGCTGATTGGAAGCCTGAGATGCCTGCCACCGCAGCAATTCTTCTTTGACCTTCTCAGCAACTACATCGTTGACCTTCTTAGAAACTATATCCTCGAATCTCTTATTCTCCTATACATGGACAAAAGAAACATTAGCTTCTTATTATTGAATTTCCTTTTGCAGTAATATTCTAAAAAAAGAATAGGTTACCTCTTCTTGAGAAAGTCCCGCTCTGGGTTTGCGCTGGGATGGCCCAAAGAATACTTTGATGCCCACACCAGCACCTGCACCCCTAACACATCCAGGATGCTCTGGGTTACCCAGAGCAACTGTCAATTCATCCCTTGTGACCTGAGGGATGAACGTGCCTTGTTTCCTCTGCTCGTGCAGCTCCCGCTAATCACCATCAACAGAAATTGGTAAGTTAACACCACAAATAATCAATATTCAAACGATTTCTCTAAGAGTTGTATTTTACCATTTTCACAGCCGCCTCAGCAGTTACGAGCTTCTTTATTTCACCCTTCTTGTTTTGCATCCCAGCTATCCAGATATCATGGCGAGGCATGGGTGTGGCAGACTCCTGAGTAGGAGCAGACTCCTGAGTAGCCGCAGACTCTGCCTGTAGTCTTTGGTGAACGCTTGTATAGCCTTTTGGACCCATAGTGTGGTCATGCACATTCAGTGCACACCTTGCTTTTTGTGCGTCACTGAGGGCCTAGTTAGTATGCACATTAATGATTTGGTTAGTAGCACTAAATGTTAATCTTGAATAGGTGAATACAATGTATATTAATTAAATTGGGAGTGACGCCTAATACCTTGAATTCTTCAGATTTTCTTGAAGCAACAAAATTGTCCCAATCTTCTTTGTCCAAGAAGTTCCATTGTTCAAGGGCTGACTTCTTCTTCTTATCACCCTCTTTTATGTATTCTCTGTTCAGATTTGTCCTATAATTCCTAAGCATCTTTCCAGCGCGTTGCATCACACTTTTACGATGCAACTTCTCATCCAATGCAAACATATTTTGTAAAATAGAAATGTTATTAACTAGTATCCAAAATAGAATTGCAAATAATATAATTTGTAATCTACAAAATAGAATTGCAAATAATAATAACTCACGCATAAATCCTTCCATATCAAGTCTTTTTTCCCCTGAGGAACTTTATGCCAATTATCATACTTAACACCACAATGGCTCCGAGTGGTACACCCAAGATAGTTTACAAAATTATTGCGGTTCACTCCAATTGCATTTCCTCCATTATCAAACTCCACAACCAATTTGGATCCACTGCCACTTAGCGCTACTAACTTCTTCAACAGAGTGATGCCCCTTTTCTTGTTAAGTGTTTGGTGCTGCGCATCAAGTTGCTCCAGTGCTTCAATGGGTACCTGTGCATCATCAACCTAAAATTTGATAAAAATAAACACACTGAATTAGCCCAATATAGAAATATAGGATATATGACATAACTAGAAGATAATGAATTTTATAGAAATACATGATATGTTTTTAGAACTTACATTGGTATCCTCGCCATGCTCGTCATGGACAGCATGCTCATCATGGACTTCATGCTCATCATGGACATCATGCTCATCATGGTCAGCCATATGAAAATGTCATTAAAAAGGCAAACATTTAGCATTTGTATTAACTAGAAAAAGGCAAACATTTAGCATTTGTATTAACTAGAAAAAGGCAAACATTTAGCATTTGTATTAACTAGAAAAAGGCAAACATTTAGCATTTGTATAAACATACATGTCTCTAAAATTGTGATCTTTTATCAATTAACAATCCTTCATTGTGATCTCCGCGCACATATAAGTCATCATTAGCTTCAATATTTTGTGGAGTTGGCAACCCAACTGAGAATGGACTGGAGTCATCATACTTATCATAGTACTCTTCTTCATCTATAGGATCTTCAATGAACTGTCTTTTACCATGAAGAACAACCGACCATTTATCATTTGCAGGATCATCGATATAGAATATTTGTTTCGCCTGTGATGCCAATATGAATGGTTCACCCTTCTCGCCAATCTTTTCAAAGTTCACCAAAGTGAAACCCAATTCATCCACTATAACTCCTTTGGTGTTATCAACCCAATTACATTTTAAAGAGCGGAATTTTGAAATCTATGTAGTCAAACTCCCAAATGTCTTCAATGACACCGTAATATGACATTTTAGCTTCACGTGGACTCTTATCCTTTGCACTTGCAAAGTACATAGTCGACGCTTGAAGAGTGACCCCACTATTTTGGACAACACTCTTATCATCTTGGCGCTTTGTGTAATATGTGAATCCATTAATGTCAAACCCTTCATAAGACATAAAATTCGGTTTTGGTTTAAAGGCGAGGCATTTGATAGTTTCTGTAATATCATTTGGTGTTTGAGATAGTTGATGTAAGACTTTATCTTCAAACCACTTAGTAAAAGTCTTATTATGCTCTCTAGCAAGCCACATTGAACTTCCTCGAGGATGTTGTCTCTTTATGAAATTGGTATGTTCCTCGATATAAACACTCACTTCGTCCATATTGTGTAAAATATACAAGTGAGCTTGTTCCAACTGCTCACGGATGATTACTTTCACCCGTGATCCCAAAATTCCTTTGCCCTCCTCAATATTCTTGTCATTATCAGGAGTGTCATTACCACTGAGAAAGTCATTGCAAAAATCCATAACCTCTCTCGCCACATAACCTTCAATAATACTCCCTTCAGGCCGATAACGGTTTCGAACATCACCTTTAGAAACGCTCATGTATCGTTCAAAGGGATACATACAATACAAAAAAACTGATCCCAACATTTTCACTTCCCTAGTCAAGTGGACAACAAGATGTACCATGATATCAAAGAACGAAGGAGGGAAATACATCTCAAGCCGACATAGGGTAACAACCACTTCTCTTTGCAAATTATCGAGAGTATCAGGGTCAATAACTTTGCTGCATAGACTGTTTAAAAAGAAATAAAGTCTGGTAATTGCAAACCTTACATGCTTCGGCAATATAGATCGAATTGCCATGGGCAATATTTGTTGCATTAGAGTGTGAAAATCATGAGATTTAAGACCTATCAACTTCAGATCTTTCATTGATACCAATCTACGGATGTTGGATGAGTAACCATGTGGAACCTTAACATTTACCAAGCATTCAAAAAAAGTTTTCTTCTCCTTTCTAGACAACGTGTAACAAGCGGGAGGTAAGTATGTTCTTTTATTACCCATTTCACGTATTTCTATTAATTCTGACCTTATTCCCATTTCACGTAGGTCCAGTCTGGATTTTATCCCATCTTTAGTCTTACCTGGAATATTTAACAGAGTACCAATGATGCTATCACAGACATTTTTCTCAACGTGCATTACATCGATACAATGCCTGACTGTCAAAGAACTCCAATAAGGAAGATCCCAAAATATTGACTTCTTCTTGAATGAAGAATTGTCACTCCGTGTGGCCATACTACATTCTGATTTCTTACCAAATTCATTGACAATGTCTTTTGCTCTTTCATAAACAACATCCCCTGGTATAGGTTTAGGTGCACTCCGTTCATCATTCCATCCATTGAATGCTTTGCGCTTCCTACGATATGGATGGAATTTTGAAAGAAACCTTCGATGACCAAGATATACAGTCTTTCCGCCATGTTTTAGTCTTATTGAATCAGTGTTTTCTTCACATATAGGATACGCTTTAGCTCCTTTGACACTATATCCAGACAAATTCCCATATGCTGGAAAGTCATTAATAGTGCAAAACAACATAGCGTTCAAACGAAATGTCTCTCTTGTTGAAGTATCATAGGTCATCACACCTTCAGCCCAAAGTTTCTTTAAGTCATCAATCAAAGGTTCAAGATAAACATCGATATCATTTCCGGGTTGTTTAGGGCCCGATATCAACAACGACAACATAACATACTTATTTTTCATACACATCCAGGGAGGAGGATTGTATATAACAAGCATGACTGGCCAAGTGCTATGTTGGCTGCTCAATGTCCCGTACGGATTCATCCCATATGTACAAAGCCCAAGTCTTAGATTCCTATCTTCTTCACCATATTTGGGGTACAATAGATCAAATCTTCTTCCACTGTGGGGAATCAGACGCATGTCGTAGGATCCCATCATTATTTTTCTTAACATCTGCATGCCACCTCAAATTCTTCGCATCTTTCGGATTTGCAAACAAGCGTTGAAACTGTGATATTATAGGTAGATGCCACAACACCTTGGCAGGAGAACCAGTTTTGGACTCCCCTGAAGTCGTCAATTTATACCGTGACACACCACATTTTGGACAATCTTTCAAATCTACATAGTCCTTTTGAAATAATACACAATCATTCGGGCATGCGTGTATCTTCTTGGCCTCCATTCCCATTGGGCACAACATTTTCTTTACCTGGTATGTTGAGATTGGCAGCTCGTTTCCTTCAGGAAGCATTTCTTTCAACAAAGTCAACAATGAAGTGAAGCTTTTGTCGCTCCATCTATTGTTAGCTTTCAACTTATACAATCTCAACACAGCGCTAAGCTTCGTAAACTTAACACAGCCTGTGTATAATGGTATCTCAGTATCATGCACAATGTTTCTAAAGATAGGAGGTGGATCAGTGTGCTCTACCCTACAACTATCCAGCATCACATCAACGATGTCTGCTGGAACTGGTTCGTTCACATTTTCATCATCGGAGGCAATTTCTTCTTCCACCCAAGCACTGCTATCGACATCTACTGGTTTCGATTTTGAAATCTCTCCATGCCAGTGCCATTCTGTATAGCCTTGTACAATCCCGTTGCACATGACATGACTTTTGATTTCCTCACCAGTGTTGACTTTCAAGTTGTTACCGCAATGCCTACATGGACAGTAGAACCTATATGTAGGTTTTTTCCTATGTTCCTCGGCAAATCTAATAAACTGATCAAGACCAGATATAAACTCTGGGGTGCAACGATTACGAATGGACATCCATGATCTATCCATTCTATGATCAAAGAGAAAACAAGTATATATTAGGAAACAAGTATATATTAGGAAAAGATTAGGGTATACACTTACATCCTAAGTGTATAATGTGATGGCATTCTTATATATAATAAATGTGTACCACCTATCCCATCCTTGAACACCTAATCTCACTAGTAAGTGTATAATGTGTATTGGGTTTTCAAGAAAATTTCGGCAGCATTTCCCCGCTGTTCTCTAAGTACATATGTACTTAGAGAACAAACGAGGAAATGCTACCGAAATTTTCTCGAAAACCCAATACACATTATACACTTACATCCTAAGTGCGATTAGGTGTTCAAGAACAGTCCCAAACCGGGGACTATCCAAGATTTACTCCTAATGAGTCAATCTTGGACGGGTTTCTAGGTCAACAAATATATTTGATGTCATTCTTATATATAATAAATGTGTACTGTTGACCTAGAGGTTGTACATTACCTATATTTTGATAATGACTTAACCATTCCATTCATATGTATCTAACATGTGCATTAAAGACCGTTTTTAGACATTAGGTACATGAAAAGGATCACATATACAAGCCCTAGAATGGGCCAAGTGCAAGCCAAATTGACTACAAGTGTGCAATTTAGGATTTCCATGTAAATCACCTTAGAACATAAATGTAATCACTTGTAACGATGTATATGCTTGTAACTTAGAAGAGAAAATTGTTTGGGACAAAATTCACCAAGTGCTAATCACTTTTATTGCAAATTAGAAAATCCATTTCAGGCACTTGGTCGGTCGAGTTTTCCACCCTGGAACTCGACCGATCATCCTGAGTCGATTTCCTGAAGATTGCAATCGGTCGAGTTGTGCACTCACAGAACTCGACCGATTGGGTAGTAGGCCAATTCCAGTTGGAATGGTCGGTCGAGTTTCCTCAGGACAAACTCAACCGATCAATTCAACATCGAAATGCCTGCTACCTGATCGGTCGAGTTATACCCATTGATACTCGACCGATTGCACTGTACGGAGTTTGCAGAAAAAGTAATATGATCATTGGTGAATTGTTTTGGGCAAAAATATAGCCGTTTTCTTGAAGGAAAAACGACCACTTATGCACCCAAGTGTCCCACAACATAAAGGGCCACCCTCAACTATAAATAGAACCCCTTGGACTTCATTCCAAGCTGCTCTTCCATTGCAAACTTGGTTCTAGCTTAGTTGAGAGTGTTCCAAGCCCTTGAGCCCCTTTCTCTCTCTACCTTCAAGACAATTTCGTGAGTGAGATAGGTCCTTGTGTATGAGAGCTATCCTTTGTGCTATGTAAAGCTTTCCTTTCTTTCTTCCCACCTCCAAATCAAATAGAAGATTGATTGAAGCTACTTCTCTGAGTGAAAGAGGAGTTGCTGCTGTTCTTCTCCGAGTGAAGGAGAAGATGTGTTGCTGATCTTCAAGAGTGAAGATTGATCGTTGCTCCAGCTCCCTTGGTGAAGGGAAAATGTGGGCAAGCTCTCCAAGTGAAGGAGAGGTGCAAGGCAAGCTCAAGCAAGATAGGTAATTCCTGCAAGGCTGAAGACAAAGGTGAGATTGGGTAAGTCCTTTGTAGAAGGCTGAAGAATCTCGCTTTGTGGGTAAGTCCTTGGATAGGTAGAAGATCTTAGCTTGTGTAATTAAGCCCTTGGTTGTGTGGTTTATGTTTCTTGTAATCTTATCGTGATATATAAGAGGACCAAGTTGCAAATCCTAGAGTGTAACCAACTCTAGGTAGTGGACTGACATCGCTCCTAAGCTTAGGACGTGGAACCACTCTAAACCACCTGTCCAAGTGCATGATATTCATTATCTCTTATCCTTGCTTTGTATGCTAGAATAGGATATCAAATTGCTGCTTGCATTAGTTTTTGCCCTCAAATTAAATTGGTGGTCTAATCGATTTTGTGAAGTGTGTGTAGCTCTATTCACCCCCCCTCTAGAGCCCATCGATCCAACAAGTGGTATCAGAGCAAGTCTTCTCCAAGCTACTTCAACAAGTAGGAGAAGATGGGCGATTCGGCTCTTGGGTCACTCAACCTTGAAGGAAGCTTCTTCATGAGACCTCCGGTCTTCGACGACACAAACTTCTTATATTGGAAGAGGAGAATGCAATTCTATCTCCAAGGGGTAAGTTTCGAAATGTGGAATATTGTCCATCTCAAATATGAAGACCCAAAAGGGGACATCACCACATGGACGGAAGCGGAGATGAAGCATGCTCAACTCAATGCCAAAGACGTGAGCATCATCTACGCCGCCCTTACACCATCAGAGTTCAACCGCATCTCTTCGTGGGACACGACGCATGAGATATGGCACAAGTTGTGTGTCACCTATGAAGGTACCGAGCAAGTCAAGGAGGCCAAGGTCTACATGCTTGGTGGTCTTCTTGAGAACTTCAAGATGGGGAAGAATGAAAGAGTGGCAGATATGTACACAAGGCTAAACGTCATCTTGAACAGTCTTGCAGCCCTTGGGAGTGTCATGGATAGAGGTACAATCAATGCCAAAATCTTGAGATCTATACCAAAGAGATGGGAGCCAAAGGTCACTTCTATTGAAGAAGTCTACAAGCTAAGCGAGTTATCAACCGAGGAGCTGGTTGGTAACCTTCAAGCTCATGAACCTAGGCTCGACAAGCAAGAGGAAGAGGAGAAAAGAGAAGAAAAAGAATCAAAGAAGATAAAGGACACAACCTTCAAAGCTCAAATTGAAGAAATGGTCCGACAACAACAACTTGCTATGAAGTCTCCCTGCCCTTCCTCAAGTGAAGATGAAGGTGTCAATGATCATGAAGCCAACTACTCGAAAGGGAAGCACTTCAAGAGCAAGCCCTCCTCCGCAACTCCTAGGTGCTACGAGTGTGGTCAAAAAGGCCACTACAAGAGTGACTGCCCAAAGGCCAAGAAGAGCCATCATAAGAGCAGCCACAAGAAGGATGACAAGTACAAAAGAGAAGCAAAGTACAAAAGAAAAGACAAGAAGGAGAAAAGGTCCAAAGATGCAGCTCATGCGGCATGGGAGTCTTCTTCTTCAAGCTCCTCAAGCTCCAAAGATGGAGAATGCCATCTTGCCCTCATGGCCTCAACTAGTGAAGATGTAATTGAGGTAAGTGAGGTAAGCAAGATTAGTGATGTTAATTTACTTGAGCTATCTAGTGAAGATGTTAATTTACTTGAGCCATCTTGCCAATCATCTTTTGCTAAATGTAAATCTAAGAGGAAAAGATTAGGCAAAATAGTTGATGATCTTTATGCAAAAATTGACATTCTTGATGAAAATGAAAAATTGCATCTTGATAGCATAGAATCCTTGCAAGGGCAATTTCTTGACCTTGAACTTCAATACAATGGAGTAGAGGTTGAGAATGGTGTATATTTTAAAAACATTGAAAATCTTAAGATAGAAAACCAAAATTGCCTAGATGAGCTTGACACTCTTAAAACTGAAAATGTAGAACTCAAGCTTATTGATGATGCTAGGAGAAAAGAAGTCTATGCCTATCAAAGAGAAATAGTTGTGCTCAAATATGAAAATGCAAAATTGCTTGCTCAAATTAATGATTTATCTTCTAGACCTATTTTGCCTAGAAATGAAGTTGCTAGCTTAACTCTTGAAAAAGATTCTCTTCTTACTAAAGCCCTCTGTCTTGAGGCCGACCTCTTGCATGCTAGAGAAGATCTTGAAAATCTTTCTACTAATGTTATAAACCTTAGTGATGATAATGCTAAATTAAGATCTACTTTGCAAAGGTTTCTTTTGGGAAAGAAATCCCTAAATGATGTCCTAGAGCACTCTACCAAACAAGTTGGTACTAGTGGTTTAGGATATAATGGGACTGCTCCCAAAGGTAAGAAGAAGAAGGGTAAGAAGAAGAGTGTGGAACCTCCAATTTTCAATGGAGAGTCTTCCGGCTCTAAAAACCCTATGGTTTGTATTCATTGCAAATTTGATGACCATTATTCTACCTATTGTCCTTACAAGCCCAAGGGGACCTACCCAAAGATGAAATGGGTCCCCAAGCTAACCCCGGACCCCAAAGTTTGAGTTGGGTTCTGACATCCTCTTTTCTTGCAGGTTCAAAAGAAATGGATTGTTGATAGTGGCTGCTCTAAGCATATGACTGGAGAAATCAGCCATTTCAACAAATTTGTGAAAAAGAAAGGAGGATCGGTAACCTTCGGGGACAACAAGAAGGGTAAGGTTATAGGTGAGGGTGATGTAGGCAATGAATTATGTATTAAAAATGTATTGCTTGTTGATGTCCTACATCACAATTTAATTAGTGTTAGCCAATTATGTGATAATGGTTATCTTGTGTTATTTACTGCTGTAGAATGCTTGCTTCTAGATTCCCTCTCCTACAATGTTATATATAAGGGAACTAGAAATGGTAATATTTATGTTATTGTTCTTGATGCTCTAAAGCCCATACTAAATAGATGCTTAGTTGTGGATAAAAACAATCTTTCTCTTTGGCATCGTCGTTTGGGTCATGTGAATTTGCATCAAATGAAGAAATTGAACAAAAAGGACTTGGTTCGAGGACTTCCTAAATTGGATTTTGATAAGGAAGAGGAATGCCAACCTTGCACACAATGGAAACAAACCAAATCCTCCTTCAAATCCAAAGGAGTCATGAGCACCAAGAGAGTTCTTGAGCTTCTTCATATTGATCTATTCGGACCAATGAGAACACAAACGCTTCGTGGCTCCAAGTATTGTCTTGTTATTGTTGATGATTTTTCTAGATATACTTGGACTTTCTTTCTCATTTCAAAAAGCGATACTCTTGATGTTTTCTCGAGATTTTGTAAACGAGTTGAAAATGAGGCTTCTTGCCATGTTGTTTCTATCCGTAGTGATCATGGGGGAGAGTTTGAAAATGATCTTTTTGAACATTTTTGTGAAAAATCGGGTTATTCGCACAGTTTCTCTTCTCCTCACACACCTCAACAAAATGGAGTTGTTGAGAGGAAGAATAGATCACTAAAAGAGATGGTTAGGACCATGCTTCTTGAGTTTGACACTCCCAAGAAGTTTTGGGCTGAAGCCGTTAGCACGTCATGTTTTGTGCAAAATCGAGTTTTCACACATCCGACTTTCAAGAAAACCCCCTATGAACTATGGCGTGGTAGGAAGCCGTCTATTGATTTCTTTCATGTTTTCGGATGTCCTTGTTTTGTTTTAAACACTAAGGATTCTCTCTACAAGTTTGATCCGAAATCATACAAGGCTTTCTTCCTAGGCTATAGCACTACTAGAGGGCATTTAGAGTATTTAACATTGAACTATCTAAAATTGAAGAATCTATAAATGTTAAATTTATTGAAACTAACCCTGTTATTGGCAAGCATATTGGTGATGATGATGTTGCAGATGAAATAATTCCTATCTTAAAAGATCTCAACATCAAAGACAAAGGCAAGCAGGTTGCAGAAGAAGAAAAAGAAGAAGAAAAGAAGGATCCCACTCCCCGCTTTGCAAAGAATCACCCCAAGGAGTTGATCATTGGCAATCCGTTTGAGAGAGTGAGGACACGAGCTGCTCACAACAAAGAACAAGCAGATAGTGCCTTCATCTCCCAACTAGAGCCAAAGAACATCAAAGAGGCCCTTGGTGATGATGAGTGGATCCTTGCCATGCAAGAAGAGCTTGAGCAATTTGAGAAGAACCATGTGTGGACTCTAGTGCCAAGACCAAATGATAGAAAGATCATTGGCACCAAATGGGTCTACCGCAACAAGCTTGATGAGCAAGGAAAAGTGGTAAGGAACAAAGCAAGGTTAGTAGCACAAGGTTACAACCAACAGGAAGGTATTGACTTTGATGAAACTTATGCTCCTGTTGCTAGATTAGAATCTATCCGTATGCTACTTGCTTTTACGAGTTATAAAAATTTCTTGCTTTATCAAATGGATGTTAAAAGTGCATTTTTGAACGGTACAATCGAGGAGGAAGTATTTGTTTCTCAACCTCCGGGCTTTGAAAATGACAAATTACCCAATCATGTTTATTTGCTACAAAAAGCTCTCTATGGACTCAAACAAGCACCTCGAGCTTGGTATGAGAAATTAAAGAACTTTTTGTTAGATAATGGGTATGTCATGGGCAAAGTTGATTCTACTTTGTTTCTAAAACACACTTCTAACCATTTTCTTATTATTCAAATATATGTGGATGATATCATTTTTGGCGGGACTGATCTTGATCTTTGCAAGGAGTTTAGTTCTCTTATGCAGAGTGAATTTGAAATGAGCATGATGGGTGAGTTGACCTTCTTCCTCGGCTTTCAAATCAAGCAAACAAAGGAAGGAAACTTCATTAACCAAGGCAAATACACAACTGAACTACTCAAGTGCTTTGGGATGGAGAACATGAAGCCGATGGATACACCCATGTCAAATACTGCCAAACTTGATAAAGATGAAGAAGGTGAAAAGGTAGATGAGAAGCTCTATAGAGGTATGATAGGAAGTTTACTTTATTTAACTGCCTCTAGACCTGACATTATGTTTAGTGTTGGCTTGTGCGCTCGCTTTCAATCTTGCCCTAAGCAGTCACATCTCACTGCTGTTAAGAGAATTTTGAGGTACTTTGCCAAAACTCAAAATTTTGGTCTATGGTATCCTAAATCAAGGGATTTTACTCTTACGACATATAGTGATGCGGATTATGCAGGGTGTTTGATTGATAGAAAGTGCACAAGTGGAACTTGCTTCCTTCTAGGACCATGCTTAGTGTCTTGGTTCTCCAAGAAACAAAGCACAGTGGCACTATCAACTACCGAAGCTGAATACATCGCAGCCGGGAGTTGTTGTGCACAGGTCCTATGGATGAAGCAAATGCTCCAAGACTTTAACATATTTTTTGATGCTTCCCCTATCTATTGTGACAATACTAGTGCAATTAACCTCTCTTATAATCCTATATTGCATAGTAGAGCTAAGCATATAGAGGTTCGCCATCATTTTCTTCCTGATCACATTGCCAAGAAAGATATCTATATCACACATGTGGACACGGAAAATCAGTTGGCGAACATTTTTACAAAACCTCTAGCTAGAGATCAATTTAACTTTATTCGATCTAAACTGCTCATTATTGATTTAAATGATATTTATATGTGATCTAGCTAGTGGTCTCTATCCTATATGCTTTCTCATGTCATTCTTCACCGTATGTTGCCTATACATGCTTGCTTATGCTTTTTTTTGCCAATCAATATGCCTAGTTTTTGCTTGTTTTTTGGGTTTTTATCGAATTTTGCGTTTTATCGCTAAATAGTGCCCAATGATGAGCAAAATGTGCCTAGGTATGTTATTTATGCATAATAGAATGGAAAAATAAATTTAATAGGCATGTATGTGGCTAGAATCTAAGTTTTAGATTGCTAGGTCAGGTTGACCTTCGGTCGAGTTTCACCCCTGAAAACTCGACCGATCCGGAGCCGAGAGTGGTTCTTCAGTGGACCGATCGGTTGAGTTGTCCTGTCTCAAAACTCGACCGATCGACGGGCTGCGCCAACTTAAAACTTAGGATCGGCCGACTATTTTCCCTTGCAACTAGAAAATAGCCGACCGATTCCTCTTCTCTTGGCCCGTGCTCTCCACCCTAGCCCTAACCCTTCCCCGTTACCAGCCCTAGGGTGCCTTAGCAGCTTGCTCCTGACCTTCCCAGGCGACAATTGTGTGTTCTTGTTGGGTTTCGAGGTTTGTTTTGCTTGTGTGCACATTTTCTTCTCTTTCTTTTGCTTCCATGGCTTCCCACAAGAGAAAACGACCCGCCCCTAGCAATGCTCCAGCTTCTTCCTCGACCCAACGGTTGATTCCCTTTGATAACACTACGTTTGTATCTCTAGAGGCTGTCAATAGGTATAAGGATCTCCTTCCTAGGTCTCCTTTTCCTTTACGACCCCTAGTTGGTCCAACTCATTTTCAAAACCATATCAACTCCATCGCACAACTTCTTGCACATCACAACCTTTCCGCCCTTGCGATCGAGAGTGACTGCTTCAACAATCAGTTAACTAGTACAAAAGCAGTTCACGAGTTCTATGCTAATCTACGCTGGAACTATGATTCGATTGTTCCCCCGCCAAATAGCCAAATAGTCCTAACATCGATGATCGCCGGTCATCGGTTTCAACTCTCCGAGGAGACTTTCAATCTCTATCTTGCCGGAGATGAAGAAACCACTACTTGGCGCCGGGGCTATGACGAGTATTTTGATCTTTTAGTCCCGAAAGCCTTTTACAAACATCATGAATTGACTTTACCGGATATTCATCGATATTTGAAAAAGCATGACGTGGCCTATAAGAAGCAGTCCACCCTTCTCTCCTCCTCCCTTGACCTCCGGAAGCACATCCTAGCCCTTGTGCTTAACTGCAACATCCATCCAAAGCGAAATCAAACGGATATTGCAAAAAACACAACGGTTTTGATGTATTGTTTGTTGAACAACATAGGTGTCAAGTGGGCTCGTTACATTCTTCATCATATGACCTGCTTTGACAAAGGCAAGAACACCAAGGGCACCCACCCTCCCTATCCAGCCTTGATCTGTGGTCTCTTCCAGTTCGCCACTGACAAATCACTCTTTTCCGACTTCCATTACCCGACAGCTCGAAAGGGAGTGTGCATTAGTGAAACCACTCTTCTAAAGTTTGTGCCTGCCCCTGGTGCTTCTGGCTCTTCCTCTGCCTCTGCCCCTGCTTCTGGTGCCCCTCCCGCCTCCACCGAGGCTCCACCCCCGCAGCCCCACCCTCACCCTAGTCGTGCGTCTTTCAGAGCATCAAATGAAACCCTTCTGGGTTACATAATGCATGAACAGGCGTACAATCGCCAGGTCCAGGATCACCTCCATCAGGATTTGTGTTCGATCATGTCTACCATGAACCTATCCTGCTCTTCACCCTACCCAGCTTACCAGCCATATCCGGGTAGTGCTTATGCCTCCTATGCATATGAGCATTACTTTCCTGCTCCACCACCTTTTGCTGCCAAGCCTTCCGCTGCTGCTCCACCTCAGTATCCCTCTGGTAGCTTCACTCCTGCATATCTACCGCTACCTGCTGGCCCCCTGGCCTCTCTGCTCGCCTCCTTGGGGGACTCTGCTCTGTCCTTCCCGCAGGCCCAGGAGCTTCTAGCTCTTGGCATGTCGTGGGCTGAGCAGAATGCCCGCTGGCCCGGTCACTCCTTTGGTCCTGCTGACGAGGAGATGCCCGACCAGGCTGAGGATGCCGATGAGGATGCCAACGAGGATGCTGATGATGCTGATGGTGATGGTTCTTCTGCCGAGGATGGCGATGATGGTGCTGGTTCTACTGCTGGAACAATTGCCTCGCCTTGGGATGGTGATGAGGACTACAACCCCGGCGATGATGAGGACACACTTGACATAGATAGCTTAGATGTCTAGGAGGTTGTTTTAGATTATAGTCTAGCATGTCTATTATATATCTTTCTAGACTCTTTTGTATAAGCAACATCCTGGCACATTAGTCTGAGCTGTACTATTTTCTTATTCTCTGTTTTCTCGCTTTTTATGGTTGTAGTCGCTTATGAGAACATATGTCTGAGTTGGAATATCATTACTACACTTTGGCTATTTCATCCGTGTTATCTTCTTCTTGGTGTTTGATGAGCTAGATTTTGATTCTGACTTGGATTGTATGTTTCTCCTCTGTGGTTGTATGTTATATGCCTTTACACAGTTGTTTATCATTTTTTGCATATCTGTGTGGTTGAGTCTTGGAAAAGACCTAGATTTTGCTCTTCTACACCCCCTTCCTTTTTGATAATGTCAAAAGGGGGAGAAATATCTCATGGTCTGAAACTCAATCATATTGTTTTTATGGTGATAATACTATTGCTTTCTTGCCTAAGTGATCCTTTTCTTGTAAATTTGCTGATTGATCATATGACATGTAAGGGATTACATATTACATGGATATTGGTTTTGCTATGTATAGAAAACCTAACATGCAGGTGAGAGGAAGCATAAATTGAGGGGGAGCAATTCCAATTGTTCTTATCATGAATCCCCCTAATTCACAAGGCAAAGGTTTAATTTTCTTATCCTTTTCAATATGTTTGAGGAATGGTTTGTCATTGTCAAAAAGGGGGAGAATGTTGACCTAGAGGTTGTACATTACCTATATTTTGATAATGACTTAACCATTCCATTCATATGTATCTAACATGTGCGTTAAAGACCGTTTGCAGACATTAGCTACATGAAAAGGATCACATATACAAGCCCTAGAATGGGCCAAGTGCAAGCCAAATTGACTACAAGTGTGCAATTTAGGATTTCCATGTAAATCACCTTAGAACATAAATGTAATCACTTGTAACGATGTATATGCTTGTAACTTAGAAGAGAAAATTGTTTGGGAAAAAATTCACCAAGTGCTAATCACTTTTATTGCAAATTAGAAAATCCATTTCAGGCACTTGGTCGGTCGAGTTTTCCACCCTGGAACTCGACCGATCATCCTGAACCGATTTCTTGAAGATTGCAATCGGTCGAGTTGTGCAATCACAGAACTCGACCGATTGGGTAGTAGGCCAATTCCAGTTGGAATGGTCGGTCGAGTTTCCTCCGGACAAACTTGACCGATCAATTCAACATCGAATTGCCTGCTACCTGATCGGTCGAGTTACACCCATTGATACTCGACCGATTGCACTGTACGGAGTTTGCAGAAAAAGTAATATGACCGTTGGTGAATTGTTTTGGGCAAAAATATAGTCGTTTTCTTGAAGGAAAAATGACCACTTATGCACCCAAGTGTCCCACAACATAAAGGGCCACCCTCAACTATAAATAGAACCCCTTGGACTTCATTCCAAGCTGCTCTTCCATTGCAAACTTGGTTCTAGCTTAGTTGAGAGTGTTCCAAGCCCTTGAGCCCCTTTCTCTCTCTACCTTCAAGACAATTTCGTGAGTGAGATAGGTCCTTGTGTATGAGAGCTATCCTTTGTGCTATGTAAAGCTCTCCTTTCTTTCTTCCCACCTCCAAATCAAATAGAAGATTGATTGAAGCTACTTCTCCGAGTGAAAGAGGAGTTGCTGCTGTTCTTCTCCGAGTGAAGGAGAAGATGTGTTGCTGATCTTCAAGAGTGAAGATTGATCGTTGCTCCAGCTCCCTTGGTGAAGGGAATACGTGGGCAAGCTCTCCAAGTGAAGGAGAGGTGCAAGGCAAGCTCAAGCAAGATAGGTAATTCCTGCAAGGCTGAAGACAAAGGTGAGATTGGGTAAGTCCTTTGTAGAAGGCTGAAGAATCTCGCTTTGTGGGTAAGTCCTTGGATAGGTAGAAGATCTTAGCTTGTGTAATTAAGCCCTTGGTTGTGTGGTTTATGTTTCTTGTAATCTTATCGTGATATATAAGAGGACCAAGTTGCAAATCCTAGAGTCTAACCAACTCTAGGTAGTGGACTGACATCGCTCCTAAGTTTAGGACGTGGAACCACTCTAAACCACCTGTCCAAGTGCATGATATTCATTATCTCTTATCCTTGCTTTGTATGCTAGA
Organism: Alisma plantago-aquatica; assembly: GCA_963693085.1. NCBI lineage: Eukaryota > Viridiplantae > Streptophyta > Magnoliopsida > Alismatales > Alismataceae > Alisma > Alisma plantago-aquatica. The sequence continues at coordinate 850,299,538 of OY856412.1, forward strand.
ATAGGATATCAAATTGTTGCTTGCATTAGTTTTTGCACTCAAATTAAATTGGTGGTCTAATCAATTTTGTGAAGTGTGTGTAGCTCTATTCACCCCCCTCTAGAGCCCATCGATCCAACATGTACCACCTATCCCATCCTTGAACACCTAATCTCACTAGTAAGTGTATAATGTGTATTGGGTTTTCAAGAAAATTTCGGCAACATTTCCCCGCTGTTCTCTAAACAAACGGGGAAATGCTACCGAAATTTTCTCGAAAACCCAATACACATTATACACTTACATCCTAAGTGAGATTAGGTGTTCAAGAACAGTCCCAAACCGGGGACTATCCAAGATTTACTCCTAATGAGTCAATCTTGGACGGGTTTCTAGGCCAACAAACACAATAATAGATATCTACAACGAAGCCGGACTCCATACAAACTGAATATAATTTAGTGATTGTTCATTCAAATTTATACCAATGTACAAGTAATACAAAGAACAATGATTGTTCACTTTCTAGGATCATACAAACATTATAATAATCACTAGGATCATACAAGTAGCAATGTTGATTAAGTCTATGTGATTAAAGATCAAGGAGTGTAATAAAATAGGATTTACCTCTGTTTGGGCGAGACGGAGGGTAGGCGAGTAGGCAGGCAAGCAGGCAGGTGAGCAGGCGACAGTCAGGGAGACGGCGGCAAGCAGCAGATGATCAATTAATTCCTGAAACAATACATAAATAAATACAAATCAGTACATAAATAAACACAAATCAGTAAATAACTTAATTTAAAAAAAAAATACACAACAACATTGTGCTTGGCGTAGCCGAAGCATTGCCCAGGCATCCCAGAGGCCTAACTAGGCTGGGCACCTGGGCAAACCCTAGGTGAACGCCTGGCCGCCTAGGTGCCTGGGTGCCGCCTGGGTAGGTCGTCAAGTACCTGCTTGAGAACAAGGCTGGAGGCAAGGAAGAAGACGGCGGCGCAGGGCAGGCGCGACGAGCTCCAGGAAGAAGACAGCGGCGGCGGCCGGAGCCAAGGAAGATGACAACCGGCGGCAGCGCCCAGGAAGGGAGGAAGCGGCGGCGGCGCAAGGAGCAGGGAGGAAGGAGCGGGCGGCGGCGGTACAAGAAGGAAGACGGCGGGCGGCGGCGGCGACGCAGAGCAGCAGCACGGATCGTCGACGGCGAGCGAGAAGCAGCAGGCGGCGATTTTGGGAGAGCGGGGTTGAGCTAGCGCACAGAATCGATGAAACAGGAAGAAAGGGGGAAGATTCAGGTGATTGGGCCTCTATTACGTTGGGCAACGGCGTCGGTTATATAAGATAACCGACGCCTATTATCTTCGACGTCGGTTGATAGTAAAAAACCGACCCCAAATTAGTTGGCGGGAACTATTATCAGCGTCGGTTATCCAAGGATAACCGACACCTAAAGTGGAACTTTTCGTGCAAAATTTCATTTTAAATAGGCGTCGGTGAATAGTTAAAAAACCGACACTGTATGTGACCCAAATTTTTTTCGCTCGAAAATTGGATTTCGCGGGCGCTTTTAGGCGTCGATTGGTTATAGTAAGCCGACGCTGAATACAAAGTGGTACCCGTGTCTGGCTGGTCTTCGAATTTAGACGTCGGTTTGCCTAAATAACCGACACCTGATATTATAGGCGTCGGTTTTCCTTAATAACCGACGCCCAGAAAAGCGACACTGAACGCTATTTCTGTAGTAGTGAAGGAATCTTTTTTAACCCTAAAATGAAGTCAATTGCAACCCTAGATCCTTTTTCCAAGAAGATCCCCACTTTCTTCTTCCTTGGACAGAAAAATTCATAGACACATAGAGGGAGAACGAGGTTGGGAGAAGGAGGTAAGTGGTGGAGAGAAAATGGCTCATTTTGGTGCATGGGGATAAGTATATGAAAGTTTAAGATAAAGAAAAAGAAAAAGTTGAAGTTCTAGTATCTATCCAAGTGTCCATGGCATTAATTTATTAAGAATATATAAGAACACACACAAGAAGCTCCCCCACCATGTGTATAGAACTACTTATCTTTCCTTTGTCAAATTTCCCAGCCAATCATATAATTCATTAGTTGATAGCTACTAAAGGTAGCTCATCCGCGAAAGGGTAAACCCTAAAATACCCTTGGAGAAAACACCTTCAAACCAAGGTTTAAATAGGAGACACATGGCTCAACAAGCTCGAGAAGGATGAGAGAATATACAAGGAACATAATTAAAGTGATAAATTGCAAAGAAAACCTCTCAATTGGGTAAATTGCAGAAAAGTCTAAAATGTGCATAAAATTGCATAACTTGCTCAAACAATGTCCAAATTGGACCAAATTTGAAACTTAAGCTTTTCTTATGATTTCAAAGCATATCACACGGTTATATTAAGGTTATAAGAATTCAATTATTATAATTAAGCTTGTTAAACTCATTAAGCAAGTTTAGGAGCCTTACAGACTAGTTGTAGGGTGTGCTCTAGAGAGAGGGAAATACTCGATGAAGAAGGTGAGAGACCTTGACTCTGAGACATGAAGGACCCTGAGAAGTTGGGTATGATATGAACCAATTTAGATGACCCTGATTAGATAGTTGTGGTTTACTCATGCATGATCCTTGGGAGCTTGTTATACCTTGGTTGCAATTAGAGGAACCAAACCCTAGAATGAGCAGAGGCTTCCTGAACTGGTGTACAGAAGTTGTAGGTACCTACCTTACCTTATAGGCATAGAAAGGAGAGTTCATTAGGCCCTGGGGAGGCATGGTAACAAGTTATGAGGTCTCACACCGAGTTGGTTGTCCTTATGTAGGACTCTAAGGTGTTATTCACATGGAAGGATAGTAGGAAGTGCATGCTGTCCCTTGTACATGATTGGGTCTTGGTTGAAAAGCTGAGCATGCAATTAGGAAGTTGAGGAATAAGGAGTGAACCTAGGGTTCCTAGACCTAAGAGGGGAAGTAGTGGTACCTGGTGCACCTGATGCTCACAATGATGTTTGAGATCTTAAGGATTCGAGGTTGGCACCCCCCTCATGTTTAGAGGAAAAAGGAAACCCCTTTGACTAAGGTATATGTTTTATGAACCCCTCACACATTGGTTGGTGACATATGCATGTATGATATTGGTCTAATGTTGAGGAATAAGAAAAAGTATGACATACAAAGGAAACTAGCATGGTTTAGTATATGGTCTTCTTGTTAGCTACATGCATTAGTAGCTTGATAGGGCTAAGCATGCACATGATGATGTAAACCCTGGACATAGAGACATTTGTGACCTATGTTGATATCAAGAGATTGCTTTCTCCCATCTTGGAGAGGCTTCTGTAGGGTGAGTATCAGCTTTTGTTTAGGCTTGAGGTAACCTAAAGAGGTCTCATATGATCTTGATGAGCTAAGTGCAGAGCACATAGTATGAGCATGAATCTCTAGACCCATTTGTGTGACCATCTCTAAGGGGCATGAAGATATGTTGCCATGGAGGTAACGTTATGGGGCCTGACCAAGTTAGGTAGGTCACAATGATCCCTGTGAAACGATGTAAGTTTGATCAAGTGTGCCCAAAGAGATGATGGATTTTTGGGTAAATATTCAAGAATGAGATGTACTATGATGGAATCCTAAGTCAATACTAAGGTCATGAAAGGATAAGACCAATGGAAGTAGGAGTTGTCTATTCCCTGGATGCACGATACCATAGGGTCGGGAGGTAACAACTACCTTTTCCCAAGGACCATAGGTTAGGAGGTTGGCCACATTCATGAGTTCATGGGGTCTAAGGGGTAAAAGTGAGAGGCACAGATCACCCTAAAAGTTTCGGCACCCTAGAGACCTTGAGGTAACGACTGGGGATTGTACATAAAGGAGATATGTTAAGATCTAAAAAGGTGATGGGAAAAGTCTTCCCATGGGTGTAGACACATAATGGAGATGTTCATGGTGAGGAGTTATGTGAAGTACGTTTCAACTTTGGTTGGAAATGTTTTGGCGATGTGTGATGCACCATCTCTACTCTTGGAATGGGATGAACTTTGTATTTGGAATGCAACCAAATGCTTATTTCCTCTCATCATGGGTGTGAGAGGTAGGGAAAAACACATGTTGTACACTAAGGACAAAGATGATGTGAGTTGAAACATTGTTATGATAGAGAAAGTATCACACCTTTCAGAGAGTATGAGGAATGGATGGTTTAGAAACCTGAAGAGAACTAAATTGGTCATCATATGAGGACGTTCTTATCAAGAGCAGTATGGAATTTATGAGTTATATAAGTTTGATAACCAAGATGTTGAGCTCGAAGTTTTCTTGACTCATTTAGATCTGAATCCGAGATGAGGATGATGAGTGGAGCATATGAAGGTTTATGTCTTCACCGTTACCTAGCACATAAGAACTTAATGTGGTAATTGATCCTCTTAGTCGAGACACAACTATCTTGTTTAGCCAGTAGAGAGACTAGAAGAGGTTATTAGGTGAACCCTAAGTTTGAAGATGAGACCTGTATGGCTATCACTGAGATACAACTAGACCCATTGGTCAAGTTGGTGGTTTCTTAGTTAGCCATCCTAGAGCTTGATGAGAGAGAAGGAAGGTTGTAAGAACCTCCATTACACCTCTTAGGTAAGGAAGGTGATGGAACCCACAACTAGAGTGTTTTAGGGTTTCTGAGGAGTCAACCTTGAGGAATCATGACATGTAGGAGATCATGATTTTAAGTTCACCATACACCATGGTACTACTAAGATAGTTAAAGTATGCAGTAGTACTTTGTATACTTGTGACGAAGAAGGATGTAGAGTTGCATGTGGCTTGTCGCCATGCATGCCAGGAGGTGAAGGCTGAAAATTAGTAACCCAGTAAGTTGCTATGGATAATGAGAAGTCCCCAAGAGGGAGTGGGAGAAGGTAACCAAGGATGATGTGGTGAGTCTCCCCAGACCTAGATAGGTCATGATGCAATATGGGTTACGGTATATCGCCTTACCAAGTTGGCCTAATCCTTTTCCTAAGAGAGAGAGCACTATGAGTGTGATAGATTTGATGGAACTATATATGAGAGAGAGATAGTTCACCTAATCTATGATCCGAGTTTGATATCATGAGTATGACCTCAAGTTCACTTCCATGATTGTGGAAGTAGGTACAAGAAGAACTTGATGCTAGATTGAATTTGAGTACTACATATCACGCCTGACCGATAGATAGTCAAGAGAATATGATCTAGACTAGGGGGTCTGATGAGAGCATGTGTGCTCGTTCAGGGTGATACATGGGAGCAGTCTCTTCCCTAAGAGAGTTTGCTTGTGATGATAGCCACCATAGCCAATATAGAGATGTAAGAAGATCTATAAGGGAGGCTGTGTCGGTCACCGCTTCATTAGGATGATGTCGATGAAAGGACCTTGTGAAGGTAAGAGAAACCACAATGTGTGCAGATGATATCACTTTGATCGTGTGATAGCTGAGAAAGCCCAGGGGTGACATGAGTCATGAGCTAATGCAATGCAGATTGACATGCAGTTCACTGTGGGAGAATATGTGTTATGAATACCTGACCCCTCTGAGCTATAGCTGAGAAAAATGAGTCCCAGATACATAGGTCCATTTGAGATGAATTGGTGGAGATGCTTATGTTTAGCCTTACCCCTCAGGATAACATGATGTATGATGTGTTCCATGATCTAGAGTGCTGTGATGTACCCAAACCATGTTTTGAGCTATGAACCTATTGAGCTTCTAGGGAGGCTGAAATATCCTGAGTCACCTATGAGGGTATGAGATACCAAGGTGAGAGAGAACTCAAATGTAAGAATATAAGATGATAAAGGTTATTTGGAAGAACCATGGAGAGGATGAGGCCACATGGGAGCCAATGATGGACATGGAAAAGTTTTATCCTGATTTGTTTGTATTTTTAATGGAATTTTGGGGGGAAAATTCCTATAAGAGGGGAAGGATGTTACAACCCCAATTTTCGGGTTCATATGGTGGGAAATGCAATTTCCCCAATAAATGTATGATTACGTATTTTGTATGAATTATGTGCCTTGAACGGATTCCTTTGATAAATAACCATGTGTGTTTGATTACGTGGGCCCTATTGGATATTGGGCCCAATAACAAGAAAAGGAAATAAAAAGGAAAAGAATCAATTAATAAAGGAATAACTAAGATAATGAGAAAATAAAGATGTGGAAGCATCTAGAAGGCTAAGAATTATTCTTCAAGGGGGGATTTCGTATCTTTAGGATTTCATGGGTACCAAGGAGTCCAAGTTGCAAATATAATAGGAGAAGAAAGAGATAAAATCAAATAAAGCATTATTAAGATGAAAAGTTGAGATAATGATGAAAATATAAGAAATATGTGGAAATATGGATAATGGAATCATTATGAATGAGATTTCGACTCCACATGGTTTCAAATGGTAAAAGGAACCAAAATAAAGAAAGTAAAAGATTAAGAGAGAGAAAATATGCTTAAAATATGCCTTATTAAGAGATAACTTGCATATGAAGAAAAGTCCCTCATATTTTTGATTTTGAGTCCCAAACTTGGCATACAAGTAATATAAAGAATGATGCAGTTTCCTTTAAAATTTGGGATTAAAAGAATAAGAGGTTTGGGAGATAAGATTTTTGAAAGTTTTCCTAAAGTGTGGAGGAAATCATTAAATGTTACAATTTTATGCATATTGGAAACATAATCTGTGCGTGTTTGAGGTCGTTGGATTGCAATCGGAAGGTTCTCATTCATCTCCTACCTTGGTCTAAATAGGAAGACAGAATCCACAGTGTGTACGATCTTCTCACACCTTTTTCTCTCTCTATGGCTGTGGATATGGGAACATAGCTCTTACATCAGTTGTGGGAGACGATTTCGAACCCAACCAACCTAAATTTTCCCAAAAATCTCTACAGATTGGGACTTTGCCCAATGCCCGTCGGAGCCTGGACTCCCTGTACGCTAGAGACTAGATCTGTATAAGGGGATCTACCTCCTTCCTCGCGATAGGGAGAGAGATTCTAGGAGGCCATACAGGTTTGAGGAAGTGACTTACTAATCTCATTCTTGCCCAGGCATCGATGAATGGTGGATCTCGATCCAGTGTTCCTGTCCACCGATGGTGTGGAGGTCATCTCCCTAGGCCGACATTTCCTTCAGCAGCTGAAGGCGCGGGTGGCTTCGGAAGGTTGGGCCGAAGGGTTCCGCAAGGTCTTTTGCCCCTGCATGGCGCCAGAGCACGGAGTCAACCAAAGGGTTGACCCCCTTCCAGGCACTAGTTCATGAGCAAGGGAGAGCCGAAGGAAGGGGATGAGGGAAGGCAAAAGTACCTCCTTGCCCCCAACGTTTGAGAAGGAAGGCAAGGACAGACACGTCTTTGTGTGAGGTTCTAGTGAGCGAGCCGGGTCACTGACCTGGCCGCCCCCTATTCGTTATCGATTATCCGTGTGTAAAAGGCAAAGGGAACCTGGACTGCTACCGTGGTGGCTGACTATTGCGTAAATGGTAATTATCTCACAAATTTCATAATTAACAATTGGTAGCTCGAATGCGAACATGTTATATATGTAAATTTATTATAAAATACAAGGAATACATAAAAAATAGATTTACAACCTGAATCTGACCGTAATTTGAAAAGTGGTTAAAGTTGCCATCCCTAATGTGTTTATGACTAAGATCAACCCTAATTTGATGATTAATGAATTGAAGTGATTAATATGGATTTTTTATGATAATATCAACTTGTTGTTAATAAGAGAGATGTTTTGATGTCTAAAGAGCTGATCCATATGCTTAATAGCTTAATTTAGGGTTTTGATATGTTAATGAGCATTAATGGGCTTAGAAACCCTAATCTAGGTTTTAATGGGTTTTAATGACACATAATTTGATATCCTTTGTATAAAAATGATGTTAGGTTAATATCAAACCTAGTAGATGATAACAAGGCTCTAATGTGATTAAATTAGGGTTTTTCCTCTAGATATGTTGTTTTTAGGGTTTTGTGGTTATAATGGAGAAAAGTTGTGGATAAACCCTAATGATACCCTAATTTGGATTAGAAGCCCTAGAAAGTGAATCCAAGTCAATAAAGTAAATTCTTGATAAAGTGTGTAGTAAATAGAGTACATATGCTTTTTAGGATTTTTGATTGTGTGGTTGAACTACATGCTTGGATTGCTTTCTTAGTTGGAATTGCTTATTGCTTGTAAAAATGGGAAATCAGGTATGTGGTTACTTTATGAATATTGTCCTTTATGATTCACGACATTTCACAAAGTTTCTCTATGGATATGCAACCTAAACTGTTGGATGTTCAATTTTGCAATCTGATAAAGTCCCTATGTGTATCACAATTAAATATGAATGTGTTTCTCAAACCTACATGCCAGCCTGACATATGATGCAAGACCAAGCCCCAGAGGGAAGGTTTGAGTTGGTCAAGCCCCAGAGGGAAGACCATTGGGAACCTCGAGAGGTGACCTGTATGCAAAATTTCCAAATTATTTTATTCTTTATATGCTCTTTTTCTAATAAGATAATTGTTGAGGACTTAAATGCAAATTGCCCATGTTAGTTATGCAAATTCAATTTACGTCCAATTTCTCTATTATCCTTGTTTCATTTAAAGAAAATGTTGTCATGACAAATTTCCTCTCTCATATTGTAATTATTGATTTACTTGTTTAATTGTTTTCTTAATGGCCTCCATATTGTTAATTTAAAATGAATAATGTTGAGTGCACGTTTTCATGTATTGTAATTCTTATTTGAGAAATTAATAGCTTTATATGCACTAATCATAGCCATTTAAGTACACATAATGTTTTTTTCCACTTTAGGTCTAAAACGTGTGCAAGCATAAAATCTAACCCCACATGAATATTCTAGACCCTGTAATACACCTATGGTTCAAATTTGAACTCTTTTAGACCATGTTTGACCCTTCAAATGGATTTTGAAAGATTTGAATATTGTTTAGCCAAGAATTTAATTCAATTTCATTGATTGCCTTTATTTCCCTAAAGTTCCTGTTCTATTGAATGTCACGCGTTACTTCTACTTTCTTTCTTGTGCGTGTGCACGACAACTGTTGGATCAAGATCCAACGATACGCCCATTTTCTTCTTCCTCTGTTTCTCTCACGAACGAAGCGGTGTCATAGGCTGTTTGTTCACTGATCCCGCTCTCCCTAATCATTCCAACTTTCTCCAGGATTTCTTAACCAGCGGTTTCACGAGACTCTCCTGAACCCAATGATCCATCACTTGCTCTCCATATCCCTCTTTTGACGAAACGCCCAAAAGGGTTGGTTTCCCCCTCGTTGCCATGAAGTTGCAGAGGCTCGGGTAGCCCCCACTTTCCTTTTTAATCAGCCCAGGAGCATCGAAGACCTTCATTCTATACTCCTCCACCCTCAATTGAACTCCCAGGACCCTAAAGCTCCCCGACCTACTCAAGATACCTCTCCGGTGACATCGAGCTGGAGCTCACAATGCCCATCAGCCCAGCTCAATTACCACCGTTGTGAGCACCTATAGACCTTTACAATGCTCTCCCGATTGACTCTTTTCCTTAGTTTTTCCTGAGACGTCGTGACCTATAGCTCATACTTTAGCCGTCGTCGACGTTCACCTCTCATCGAACTAGCGTTCCTCTAACCTTGGTCTCACTTGGTTTGACTCCGAGAAGCTCGTGCAGTGCTTCACCTACTGCCGGCTCATGGTCTTTGTGCCCGAATTCATTGCCTTAGCCTACAACCTCCCTGCCCTATCTTGGCCATACAAAACTGAGTTCCAGACTAATGAGGGTAGTGTTTTTACAGTCATCATATTCGCATCAAGAAGGGGAACTAATTTCTCTCCTTGGTTTTGAGTAGGAAGTAGAAATCACGGCTTTGGATCAGAGCCAAGATGCCCTTGTGAGCTGCTCGATCCATGGCTTGCGATGGAGCAGGAAAGGAACAAACCAGGCCAGTCAATGACCTTGGTACCCCTGTCAGCCTATTTTGATGTTTTTCACCCGCGAGGGTAGTTTCAGGTTTTCACGCCCTATTTCCTTTTATCGTTGGGGCAAGCATCACGACCTAGTTGGCCAAGCCCGATTGGGCCAAGTCAGATGCTGGCCCACTATTTCTGGATTTTGATATATACATATATGTGTGGCTTTTTCTTGATTTCTGATTGGTCTAGAGTGCAAAATTCATAACTTTTGCATACAACCTCAAAAAAATATAAATAAATATGTTTTGGAAAGGATATTCGATGAGGAATCTGATTTTGTGGTTTTATTGACTAATTTTGCTGTTTTAACATCTCAGTATTTATATGGACAAATTAGGGTTTAGTGATATATGATAAAGGATAATTATGTTAATTTCAGGTGATTAAAAGGATCCAACCAGTCAAACCAGGTTTGACTTAGGTGATTTAGCTCAAGGTAAGCGGGCCATGCCCTTGGCATAGTAAACTTGATTTATTGAATGATTATGATATGTTTATGCACTTTATGTTAAAGTCATGATAAATGCATGTTTTCCTTCAAGTATATGATTATTGAATGCTTGTCTGTTATAATCTAAGTCTAAGAATAGAAATCACATTAAGATTATGAATTATGATTTAAGATACATGAAACCAAGATTAAGAGGGAAGAGATTCCCATCCATGCTTAAGAGGGAGAAATTCCATTATGTTTCATGGGGAGAAATCCCAACTATGTTCAAGAGGGAGAAATCCCATTAAGATCAAAGTCTAAGTCATTTAGAAGATAATTAAGTCTAAGAAAGATCATGGTTAATGGAATTTGATTTAGATTTATATGCACCTTGTTATGGGCTTTCCGAGCAATTATGGGCTTTCCGAGCATTATGGGCTCCTTATGGGGCATTAAGAGAGGAGCATATACTTCTATTCAAGTTCTTTATGTAAAAGATGCCAAGAAATGATTAATGTAAATGCATGTTCATGTTATGTCAAGTCACCTTTATATGTTATTTTTATGTTTTATAACATGCCAATGCCGCTTACTTACCATGTTTGTTTTTCCTTTGCATGGCTGGGGACGAGATGTCCGCAGAAGTTAAAGCTAAAGGGAAGGAGACATCTTGAGAAGATTCCAAGTATACAAAACCTTAGAAGTTGTTTCCTGGTGGGACTTCCATTTATGGAGATCCTATCTTTTTCATGATTATCTAGTTTATGTTTAGTATACCTTTAGAAGCATGATGTAGCTTTCTTTCCAAGAACTCATGTATGAATCTATGTTTCTATGAATGCCAAGTGTTGTTTATTTCTTGTTATGAGATCATGCATGTGACAATTCCTCCCTGATATGCCAAGTACCCCACATTATGGATAATTCTAGGGATTAGGTTGTGCTTCCGCTGGTTACATATGAAACCCTAGAGAGGAGTGTTACATGACCCCAGGCACCAAGCTCATGATGGAGAAGGTGGCCTTATGTAAGGAAAAATCCCTAAGAGAGGGTAATCCAGGGTTTAGGGCAAAAGTGGTTGATATGTCACATTGAAAACATAATTTGGATTTTTAATCAATTATTTGTTATATTTAGGTTGTTAGAACATACCTATGATATTGTTATTGTCCCCCACTTACCAGTATAGCAACATATCGACCGATGTTTTGTTTTTTAGCATTTTAGGTATAATTATGAAAATGGACAAACTCTAAATCGAAATATTATGAAGATGCAATTAATTTGTTCAAGGAGGATTAGTTAGCTAGACTTTTTCTGTGGATAGAAGTCTAGATCCGCATTTTATAAGGTATGTTAAAAATTTTATTTTATTCCAGCATTTTGTTTAGTATTAGTAGAATTTGATAATTATTTTTGATTAAATGTCAAACCATGGATCCTGAAATATTGGGATAGCACCTCTGACCTCTTGGTCACCCTTGATTGGGGGTTATCAGGAGGCGGGGTTGTTATAAAAACTCTTTCATTCACCTAAATGAAAAACTAACCCTTCTTGAATATTATACACTAGAAACAAGTAATGTGGTGAAATTTGAGATCGTTTGGGGTTGGTTTAATTAGGAAAAATATTTTCTCTAGATAATGGCAAGAAAATTCCTTATTCCTATTTTGTATGATTCTCCAAGAATTTCTTTAAAGTTAGAATTTTTTTTGGGTCATCAGATGTAGACGCCAATTGACAGAACATATCTCAACTGCCTATTCTTCTTCTTCTTCAACCTCTAATATCTTCGAGAATAGTTTTCATCCCGATCAATTGCGAATTTCTCATAGCCTACTAATCCATTTTGGAAACCAATTCCTTCGTCATCTTTGGGATATTTCTCCACATATATTAAACCATAATTTAAACCCTAGTTCTCCCTATATCAGAAAAGCCTCTCTCACTACTGCCGCCCTCTGTGCTTGGATTTATAGACAACTGGATAGTGCTTCCTTAGACATTGGGAAACCTTCACTCAATCTATATTAGCTTACCACAACTACCAATTTCACCTCTCGAACCCTGAGCCTCTATGACCTACTATATTCCTCCACTACCAGTGCACAATGTCATTCTCCCCAGTGGCACCACTGCTATTAAATTTTCTAGAGCTAAACAAAATCCAGGCCTGTAGGAACTGAAGTATGTCCTTGTTGTAGGGCACAAATCACTGGACTTATATCCCGATGAGCCAATGGTAGGATTAGTGAGGTTATCACAGCAGAGAACTCTGGAGATGCTCCAATCTTGGAAACTAGACCAACAACTTCATGAAGGCCATCCACAGAGGTTTATAATACAATCAAGCCGTCGTTTGAGGTGAATCCTAGAAACTCATCTTCTCATATAGTAGTTCTACTAGATCGTACACAACCACAAATTTCTACTTGTTCTGATCAAGGTACTTGTCTTCTAACTTCATTTTAATTGGACAATCAGTCTTGGTTGATTTTGAGGGTGTGAGTTACCCTCATTTCCTTCCCACCTTGTTTCCCTTCATAGATCCCCTATTTAGTTGATTTTTCAACGAGTCAATTTCATCACTCTGACTACATCTTAACTCTGATGAAAGCATCGTTGGCTTTATTTCCATGAGACAGAACTACTGGTCCTCTCTGCTTGGCCTCAGATGGCTTCTCTAGTGAGATTGCATGTGGAGATCACAACAACCATGAGTTGTTGCTTGGCTACTGAAGCAAGATCCCTGGGTGATGAAGTACAGTAATGGCCCAGTTGTGTTTTCAAGCACTGTGTCCAAGCAAGGGCACTTGAGATTTTTTGCCCACCTATTTTGAAACTGATCTACCGATCGCAGATAATTCACCAACATTTCCATTATTCATTTATCTCTATCCCTAATGGTCAATGCATGTTTTAATCTTTCTTAAATCTTAGTAAATAACACATGCATCAGAAAGTTATGAAACTTGAGCCACATACTCAGAAAATATAACGAACATAATAGGACATGTATATTAACCTAATGAGGAACTAGAAACTAAGTATTCATGTATGTGCATGCTATTTTCATATTAGTGTTATGACTCATGGGTTATTATTAGTTCATTGTATCCCTTGACTTGAGGGTTAATGATCTGACCTAGATAGTCAAAATAGTAACCCTAAAAAACATTTGTAAAATAAGTATCTAACAAGAGTAATGATGACGATGATTATGTATAATAATGCTAAAACATGTACTTTACCTAGTATGCTCAGACTATGGAATTAATATCACCCAGTCACACATTAGGGTTAGCAATTAATGATCTAAAGTAATAGCTAAATCAGTAATCCCAATACCCTAGATTGAAGATAAGTGATTTCTAATAATGATGTTAAGATACTATAATGTTAAGTTATGTATATATATAAGTATGGGGGATTTATGTAATAATAACATGGAGATATAAGTGTATCTATGTCTATCAATGAAATTTTAATTAGAATCCTTCCATTTATTTTGTGAAATCAAACATAAATCCTAATATCTCTATGGCTCATTACAAGGGTTATTATAAGTAAACCCTAAACCAAAATTGAAAGGGTAGGATTAATGAAATAAGTCTAGAAGAAGTATATGTATTCAAAACCATATCTCTAGCCGATATAACCCATCCACTATAGAGGGAAAAATAATACACCCTAGTAATAACTAGAATATTATATCATGCAAATGATCCTAGAATTCACTAAAGGTTGATTACATGCACCTAGAAAATCTAATTGATAGAACTAATAAGTCTATAAGTCTTGACCCAAAGAATAGACTTGTAAACTGATAAACCCTTTGTTTTTCAGGATAAGGTTAGAATTAAGACAATAAGCAATATATTTAGATAAGACTTCGATTACGAAAGGTAAGTGGGCCATGTCCATTGAATTTAATTATTACTATAATTCAGCCTACACCTTCCTACAAAGTAACTTAGAGATTAAGTTACTTCCACACTTTACTGTTTCATATCCTATCCTTCTATTAGTAATCATATTTTGTTCAATATGAGTTATGTTACCAAATTATCAAATTTCAAGTATTTGACATTTGTTTAACTTTTAGATAATCAATATTTTTATTCCCCCTTTAGTTGATTTTCTTAAGCCTTTAGACTCAAATGTCATATATCTGATATCAGAATTTAACTAAGTCAATCTATTAAAAAAAAGATTTAGATTAAGTTTATCCAAAAAGTAAGGATCTAGGTTTTAGAATTTAGATCCGGATCACTCAATTTGAGTTGTTAGAAATTAGGTCCACATACCTAATAAGAGTTTCAAATTCAATTTCATTTATTTAGTAATTGAGATATATATTTAGATTTAATCCAAGTTGAAAATTAAAGAACAAAGATAATTATATAGAGATAATAGATCAGATTCAAAGATAGAAATTAAGAATAGATTCAGAGATAAGATATTAAGATTCATAATAATAAATTAAGAACAAAGATAGAAAATGACATTTGAACATTAAAAATACATTATATGATAAGTCCTCACCAAAGAGTGCTGGGACGATTCAGTGGGCGCACTGTGCCAGACACTATGAGTGTCATAGAGGGTACATTGTGACAACATAGGGTGCATTGCACCATAGAGGACACTTCAATGTCTACATAGGGTGAATTTCACCACAGATGACACTTCAGTGTCAACATAGGGTGCGTTTCACCATAGAGGACACTTCAGTGTCAACATAGGACACTTCGATGTTAATAGAGGGTACGTTGTGTCAAGATAGAGTGGTTGCACCATAGAGGACACTTCAATGTCATAGAGGATGTCTTATCATATAAAGGTGGCCACACATTAGATAAAAGAAGTAAATAAAAGACACAACAATTCAACAAAAGTTTACAACTTTCAAATATTATTTCAACTTTCAGTTATAGTATTATCATGTATATCTTATTAGAAATTCAATGCCATTTACTCTAAACTAGGTTTCCCTTTGTGCATTGATGGGGATGAGATGTCCGTAGATACTAATATTTAGGAAAAGAGGTCAGGATAGAGGATTCATCTACAATCTTATGATGTTTGCTTTGTGGGATGCCATCTGCATGATCCCAGATATTAAGAGTGAGAACATGTTTTAGCATCACGTATATATACTTTTTATAAAGTTGGCGTATCTAAGTTTCTTTTCCTTAGAATTATGATAATTGATTTCATATATAGTCTGCAATGGTTCTTATCTATCATTATTGTAATGCATATCATGTTAGTAACACACCCCAGTTAAAAAAAAATAGCTTTCACTAATGTGATAAGAAATTGGGGTGTTACATATATCATGAAAATTCCAAGTGTTTAGGGAGATGATAATGACCATATTACTTGATGAACTTCCCTAATGCTAACCACGTTTTTCCACATAGTAGGGTATTGGTGTTAATAAATAATAAGTATGTGATATCTAATCTCTAGAAGTCAACTAATAATATTGAAGACAACTAATGGTCGGGAAATGTGTATACAAATAAAACAAGGTTATTAGGATATATAATATGTCATAGTTGATTTATTATCTGAATGTGAATCATTTGAATACTATACAAATGAGTTAATTAATTTGCTAAACTGTGACATTATATTTTCAATACTTATTACTAAGTGAATTATGCATAATGAACTTATTCATGTTCAAAATTAAAACCCTAGCACATATACATGGTACGATATTTGGTTATACAACATGCATATAAGAAATGTACTTATATATATAATTCAAATAATTTGGCATATTAGAGAATGATGCCATACAAGAAAAATACTTTTATGTTATAAGCACGGGTAACATAGACATATTTAGGCTCACTTAGCTAAAAATGAATCTTAAGTGAGAACATATATAAAACCCTAGATTCAAAGTCTCTTGAGAGACTAACTAGTAGCGTGATGATATACTTAATCATAAGACACTAATTATATGTGTATAATGTAGTTAAAATTGCAGAAATGACTAGAATTTGAAACAAATGAATCAAACTCCTAGAAAGAAAACCCTCGTGACCTATAACACTAATAAAATGAAATTTTTACAACAACTAATTCCAAGAAATATAGTGACAAATATTCCTCTACATTTGCAGATATTTCTATTCGTCAACTTTTGGAGATGTTTGAATCTTGATCATGAAAACCTTTTGTGCTCTATACCTAAAATGCTTGGATTTTATAAGATTTTACTCAAGGTACAAAATTTCAATTTCGATTTGAAAAGTTATTTTCCTCATTGAATGCATGCATGACTAGACAGGTTGTTTTCAATAAAAAAATTTTTGCACCTTAGCCTACTTCATTGAAAGGCCACAAACACTTATTACAGGAAAATAGTAGCAAATGTTTATATGTCAAAAAGGGAAGGTTAGTGCCCCTAGTTTAGTGGACTTACGCTTCCATGCCTCTGTGCAAAATTAAAAGACATATGGTCCCTTCGTATACTGAGAATTTGAGTTGGTGTGTTGTCATTCTCCATAGGATAGAACACATGACTTCCCCAACAACTAGACATTAACATGTGCTATCTATTGACAATTTAATTACTAGTTTAAAAAATTGGATATTGAATTTGAAATCCGTTGCTACCTGTTGATACTTACCTATATTGTTTATTACTTGCATTTTTTCGTAAAAATCCTTTGTAGATAGGTTCTTATTGTTTTACTTTCCAAATACCGATTTTGTACCAACTTTACAAACCTATGTTTCCCTTCTAAGGGTCCATGAGTGGTTTGTTCCCTTTGGAAACTCATTGGTAGGGGATCAATACAAGACCTAGAGGAGACGTGCAAGATTTGTCCCATGTAAAGGGCAGAGGCAAAGGGGGACAGTAGGGTCCATGCCCCCCTGAAATGTAGAAAATTTGATGAATATATATATATATATACATATATATATACATACATATATATACATATATATATACATATATATACATATATACATATATATACATATATACATACATATATATACATATATATATATATATATATATATATATATATATATATACTTATGTGTGCATATGCATTGGAATTAGTAGTTTAGAGTTCATATGACAAACAAGAAATGTGCTTGGTTGAATGGTGTAGAATAGCGTGCTTCTGCATGATATATGACCAAGTTGATAATGGTTTCAAACAACTTAAACAGTAGAAAAATATAATGATCTTTGTAAGGAAGAAAGACGTATTGTTTTTTTGTTAAAATCACATTATAATTTATTCTTGGTCACATAGAAAATTAAACCATGGTTTAGTTTAATCAACTCTCTCAAGACTAAATTACTTATGAGACAACCTCCATTGTTTGCTAATAATTTAAATAAAATGCATCTAGATAAACATGGATTTCATATTATTTTAATTACAAAAATTTTATGTCTTACAAATGCAGTCCTCTAGTAATATAAAGAAATGCATTCACAGAGGAAAAACCCCTTAAGGTATACAATGTGCTCAACAAGAAAATTTTATATTTTACAAATTATATATATATATAATAAAATTTAAAAAACACCTAAAGGTATATATGGTGATCAACATTAAAAGAAAACTATACAAATGCTTGGAAAGTACCTTGTGAATTATATCAGACATGAGTATCATTGTTTTCAATAATTTGACTAGAATTTCATTGTTGGCTTTTAAAACCATGTAGATATCATTTTCAATATATGACCTTGATTCGTCAAAAATTCAAGTGATCTATCTTTTTAGTTCAATATAAAATTTGTCAATGCCAATTTGCACTTGGAATATGACTAAGATATTTAAATTTTAGAATAAATTCAAGAAACCCTCTAATGAATATAGAAAAAGATGAATCATACAGAGATATTGGAGAACCTTCTGCTATTTTGTTATTCTAGTTCTAAATCTTATCATGTATTGTATCTTAACATCTACCTATTGTTTGGGTGATTAGAGTCCACTCTCTTTAACTCATTCGTTTTTGAGAGTAACATTGTGTATGTGTTAATAATTTGAAAAATCCATGCATGTGGACAGTAAATTTCAAGAAACCCTTAGCTAAATAAGAGGACTAAAAATTAAAAGAAATTACAAAGAGACACAGGAAGTGCCATCAATATTTAATTACAATGGAGTGTTGATTTCTATGATGTTTTGATAATATTCAAATGTAAAATATCCAATTTATTGAAATATCACCTTTTTTATTAGGCAACATCAAACTACTTAGTAACTTCTTTCAGATAGAGTTTCAAAGGACTATATATTGTAACATTTTTAGATAAATTTTCATAGGACTATATATAAAAAGTGATATCTTCCACTTCTAGCACTTAATTAGAATACAAGCTAAACGATCTTATTATACATGTGTTGATCATATCATTTTTACCTATACCTGAAGTGTGGAATCTAGCTCTCAATTAAGAAACAACCTTATTTGTTTGTCATAATATTTTATAAGAAATATTTTTGAAACACTTTTTATATTTGGATTTTCAATGGTTGATTTATGTATGTATTTATAAATTATTGGGAGACATTTTGTAGGAACTCTTTGGTGAAGGTCTTTATAAATAAAATTTCCTTTTTATCCTCGATCATTATTGGTTTGAATAATTATAATACTTTTATGGAATTATGTTATGCAGCCAAATTCCTAGATGTATCTTATAAACTGTATTATTTTTTACTTTAACTTGTTAAAAATGCATCATATTGCACCTACTTGCCCTATTATTATTTAATTGTTGCAATACTTAACATTTGAAGTTTTTCTAATTCTAACAAAAATGCAAGGCATAAAGGCCTATCATTTTGTCATGAACTACTTGAACACACAAATGCCTATCATTCAATGAAAGTTATTTAATATGGTTCATATTTCATCTTTGAGCATACTTTTATATTGTACTTGCCCCCCAAATGTCAAAGTCTTGGCTCTGCTTATGTCCCCTGTTCAAGAATAGATATGAATCAATATCTTATTTTGTAATGTGATGTAAAGCTTCCGCGACTCTAATGTAAATCTTGATTATAAAAAGATTTTTTATATCTTTTGATATTGTTTTGTATGTATTTGATCATAAAGATCATGTGGTTAAACTCACATAAGTTGCACTTAGAATAAGGAGTTTACTTGTGGATAAGATTTAACTTGGTTATTAGAAGTGTTTTTATAATCAACTTAAACAACACTGGTTGTCAGTTGACCGACTGAGGTGTGTCTAATCGACTGACTAGAGTGTCCATTCAACTGACTGGAGTGTCTAGTCAACTGACTAGACTACCTTTAAATTGACCAGTTGGACTAGGTCAAACAAAGATGAGAAATGACCAGTTTGACTGGGTCAAATGTTTAATGATATGTGTAATGACGTGCATTAATCATCACATTTAAACCAATGCTAATGTGCCACTGACCACACGTAAGTTAATTGACTGGATGGTCCAGTCAATTGACTAGATAGACACAATAGCCGTTAGACCATGAGATCTTCCCTTTCACATCCCCTTGGTTTTTGTAACCCTAGCCCATACACTCTTATATAAGGAGGGGGTGTCCAAGGCTCTCAAGATAGAGGCTTCTCTTCTCACAATTGTGGTAATGTGTGAGAGAGCCTAAGACGTCTTCCCTAAAAAGGGGGATACAACTAGGGGAAATGAAGTCCACATTGGCATGTTGGCGAATGGAAGGACAACTCCTTATCGTTGGTTCTGGAAGTGCAACATGGAGTTCCTAGTGGTATGGGTGGCCTACATAGAGATGTGGAAGTCATTGCTGCCATGCTAGGAGGACGTTGTCAACCATCATCCGTGTGCTACTTGTGACGGGAGCACATAACCATGCAATGAAAGTCTTTGGGCTTCCTCCAAGACAAGGTACATCTTGCACCCTATTTCTAGATGTATTTTTGTTGATGCAAGCTTCTTGACAATGGGAAATGGATAGAAAGTTTTTCTTTCTTCTACCTACTATGTCTTCATATTTTCAATGGTGGTATCAGAATGATGTCAACTTATAGTGTATTGAGATTTAAATCAATGTGAATGGATTTAATTTTATTATTTATTTTGTTGCATGTGATGCAAACATTTAAATGGTTAATGTGCATATCTAATTAAATACCACAGAATCTATGGAATGTCCCATAGATCATCTACATTTTTTGTATAATATATATGCAACTCGTGCACGTTGACCTAAAATGGTTTTCATGGTGGATGTTTGTGGTGTTATGGCCCGTAACCCTTGTAATCTTGTATAATTGGATGGTTTATTTTCCTGTCTTATAAATTTAGTGTGCATATTAAGCCTTCCTCTTTCTTCTCCAAATATAATTAATAGTTAACCCCCTATGCTCCCCTCAAATGTAATTCTAGGTGTTCACATTATACAATGTAATAAGTAGATATGACTAGAATTTATTTCCATTTTTGGCAAGGAAGGCATTCTGACCAAGCATATTGATTGACTCAAAGTCGAGTTGATGGACCGCATGAGCCAACCAATTCACTAGAGGACCAATCGACCGAATGGAGGATTCCAGCCAACCACTGGAGCTAGTAGCCTATCAACTAATCAACGAAAACCACCCGAGTTACATGAGGTCCAATTGATCTACTAGAAGGTCCAATTGACCGACCGACTAGAAGGTTCAATTCACAAACCGACATGTTCCCAACACAAGATCTTTGAGTACATGTTGTATGCATATGATGTATGACCTTAGATGGATAGCTATTATGTGTAGCTCCAAAGAATTGCATTAGTGTGGCCATAACCATCTCTCACATATTTGAGATTGCATGTTTCGTTTATGGATATAGTATATACAGGATACATATTATAACTATGTAGTGATTGGATATGCATATGTATATACAATTAAATTCTCTTAATAAATATCAAGTCTTAGATACTACAAATAGGGAGACTAAGCGATCCAAGATTCAGGAGCCCAACCGGTAGATGACCATATGGTGTCTTCCTTGTGATCCCTTCCAACGACATGTGGTGGAACTCTAGGGATCTTCCTTGTTTAACTCTAGTTCGACACTCCGTCAACCGCGGGTCACTCCTTCACTCGATGATGGCTATCTTGGATAGGCAACAATAATACCCCATAGAGATGATAACTTGGGAAGCTAGGCAAGGTAAACTCTATGACAAGTATTACACCTACCGATTGGGGCTATCCTCCTCATGTTCTGATACTCTGGAGATCCAGACAAGGTAGGAATTTGGCCATGATAACTTTTTCTATGATCCAAAAAATGCAGCGCTTTCCCTCTGTGGGAAGAATCCTTGGTATGAGAGGATGAAGTTTCTATATCCCTTTTGGATGAAGACCTCGTTTTATCAAAAATCCATCCATGCTCTTAAAAAAACCAAAATTCCAACATCCCTCAACCTCAAGGCTCTTAGGTTCATGGTGGAAAGAAGACATGAGTCATCCTCATCTAGCATCCCCTCTAAAGTAACCATCTAGGACGTTCAACATCTTTTTACCTCAATGGAAGCATCATTGCCATTAGACTCTCAGCCTTTAGTTGAAGGTATGGTGGAACCACAAATGAACCTTTCTGCACCGTCTAATACAAAGGAAAGGCACCTAAGGAAGAAGCATCTCTTTGATGTCCCACACAATGTTTATCTCAAATGTTTGGGTAGAGGACATAGGTAGGAACAATGTCTAAATCTAAAGATTTGATATATCTATAAGAGGTTTGGTCACCTTGCATGAAAATGTTATTGGCAGGCACCCGCGGTGCATGGTCCACCGCCACCTCTCGTCACAGCAAGCCTTCCCACCTCTATCTCCAAGAAAACCGACAAGGGGCGCACCACAACGTATCCTAAATAGAACAACTATCACCCTCAATCTTGAGGACCCCACAAGACACAACAAGATGGAATCCCTAAAATGTGCAGTGGGCATCTCATGGCCCTATGAGATATCTTATGGTGAGTTATTTGCCTTCCTGACAAACACACGACTGCAAGTAGTGGACATCTATTGTTATTCTAGTAGAGGTGTCGTTGTTTTCTTTCCTTCCTCCTCAGATGCCTCTAAAGTGATGGAAGGAAAGTCCTTGAGATTTGGTCACTTGAGTCTACAACTACATTCTATGTGAGATGGGTAATGGGTACAAGGAAACTAGCGATATGGTTTAGGATGGCCTACATCATGATCATATGTGGAGACAATGAATGTGATTGTCAAATATTTTAGAGATCTCATATGGATATCTAACTGTAAAAAGTGTGGGGATGATGCATTTGGAATTTTAATTTTGGTGGAAGCATTTAATGAATATATCCCTCACTTTATATCCATTACACACTAGCTCTTCTAAAGTATGATAAAGGTCCACATTGTCACAAAAGAGGAAGCGGGCTTCAATGATTTCTACCTTGTTGAAGTAGGCATGGAGAGGATTCCCATTGAGGCACTTAAGGTGGCTGAAATGGAGAACATGTTTGAAATATCTGAACCTGCTCTGGTCGTATCTCCACAACCTACACCTATTTCCCAAGAAGTCCCAATTTTTCGGCTTCATAGGTCACCTGAAAGAATAGTGGTCGACAAACAAGGAGTTCACTCCATTCTCCCTCCAGAAGACTGCAAGACTTCATGGACTTTCAAAGGGTAAAAAATACTCCAAGGCAAAGGTGACACTCCAAAGGCTCAATTAGGAACTGCCTGCCACACTGGGATCATGATTGGGAACCAAGAAGATCCCACCCTAGGAAATGATTTCAACCTAATTACATGCATTATGAGGGAGAATCAAGGAAATTGTTATATGGTGATGTTACAGTAGACTATTTTTCAAAAGAAGAGGAAAATGAGGAAGTTTCTAAAGTAGGGGTTTCATATGTATTGAAGTAGTGTCTCAATAGTTATATTATGAATCCATTAAATCCCTTATTCTATAATATAAGAGGAGCAAGAAATTATCCGACTCGTAAGGTGTTGGGTGGCATGTGCAACAGGTACATGCCTGTTGTGGTTGGCCTAGTGGAACCCTTCCTCCATGCCAACTACACATATGGGATTTTAGACATTATGAAGTTGGATTGGTCTAAAGATAACGAGGAAGCTCATGGGAACATTTTTTGTTTGTCAATTCATCTCTCAATCCAACAGTTTATAAGAAGCACGTGCAACACCTCACCATACAAATTACTAGTAACTCTAGTATCCCGTCCTACATCACATAGGTCTACACCAATTGCTCAATTCAGGCCAGGAGGGATCTCTGGTCATCATTGTCTGATTTGACACATGACACAGGTGAATGTAGTTGGGAAATTGCAGGTGATTTCAACATGATAAGAAAATTAGAAGAGGGAAGAAGTGGATCCCAGCCCAATTTCCAAGCCATGTTGGATGGGCATATCACCAAAAGAAAAGATGCCAATGTGCACACAAAAAAAAGCAATCTCAAGTCGAATAGAGGAGAGATTCACAAAAAAAGAGTTGCAATCAATGTAATTGCAACCATATAATAAAAATCTCAAGTTGAATAGAGGAGAGATTTACTACTTCCTTCCATACCCCGCTTCACTCCCTTTTCCACCTACAAGCACAATGAATGCCTCCTTTTTGCCACTCTCTTGAAAAATACCAGTATCAGATTAGATACACACTTGTTGTTCTATGGGTATCTCTGGACTCTTACGAAGCTCTTAGACATGTTTTATGTGGGAGAAAATGGGAAGGAAGTGCTCTTCAAAAACAAACTCGGGAACGAAGATATTGTAGGATGTGTTCAGTAACCTCAGGAAGTTGAGATGCTCAACCAAACAAAGTAGAAAAGAAACAAGCATGATGTGAAGATGATGCAATCACATGAGTTGAAAGTATTCAATTGGTGACTATTTTAAATTTTGTGTTAATCGAGGATAAGCAATGTTTAAGTTCAGAGTGTTTTGATGAATGCATATTCATCTTAGTTTTACTCGTCATTTTTGGCCCAATTTTGTACTGAAAGCTCTTATATGCCCCCTGAATGTGCTCATATATAGTTTCCCTCTATTTTAGGTGATTACTTAGAGTTTTGATCAAATCCATTCATCTCCGTTGTAGGATTAAGCATGGCACTATGTGCACAAGTGTAGGAGGTGGTGGTCCCACTACACTTGTGGGCCCATTGGGCATTTCATTCATCAGAAAGCATCCTCATCAGTCAAAGGATTCATCAACATAGGCCCATCGGCCCATAGCAATACTCCCCGGTGGGGTGGGTTTGATCCATGAGGGTCGCGACCATGACCAAGAAGATAAGGCATGTGACCACGATATATAGCTTCGAACATGGCATACAACTTCGACCGTGATCTCCCACAACTCACCTCGATCGCGGCCAATGGGACAAAGCCACGTCCAATACACCCAGCGCGACTGAGGCAAGACACCTCAACTGCGACCGTGACCAGTGTCCGCAACGTGATCGAGGCCCAAAGTAGCTTGATCGCGACTGTGGTTGAGGCACACCCTCATGACCTTGATTGAGGAACTTGAAACACACCTCGACTGTGACCGTGGACAGTACCTCAACCGCGGAGTTAAGTCATTGCTGGCCTCGACCACAGTGTTAAGTCAGTGGTCTACACCTATAAATAGACGATCTCGACATTTATTTGAGGGATCTCTTCCTCTCCATGATGCCAAGAGGCTATTGCTCTGTGCCCAGTCTCAGGAAGAGGTTTTCCATTCCATTTGGATAGTTGTATCTTTCCAGGATGTGTTTTGAATGTGGTTGCATGTGTAGTGGTGGTGAAACCCAATTCCACCCCAGTGATTCCCATCATTAATCTAAACTAAGTTTTAATCCCACTCTTTTACTTCCCTTGCAATTAGTTTAACTAAACCCAAATCAACTATTGTTATAAATATTAGTCTTAGTTGATCCAGATTCGACTAGCAAGATTCTTAAAAACATTGTCCCATGGGATTCACTCCTTAACTATAATGCAATAAGATCTGTCTGCTTGCGGGTGGTACTATTGCATAAGGTTTTGGTAAAAACTTAGGGATTTCATCCCTAAGTGAGTTTGTTAGTGCAGTAAAAGCCACGTCACAACTTCAAGTGGAGATCAGGGTGGTGGAACTGCATGGGAGCATCACGCAGGGAAGCAGGTAGCAGCAGACTTAAACGAGGTTAGGTTGGCGGCAAGGAGCAACATGGTAGTGTGCAGTGCTACACGAGAGTCGTACAGAGGGCCAACAGTGGTGGGACAACATGGCATAGGGGCTTAAAACATGTAGTAATAGTGGTAAGGATTGGATGGGCGGCGGGCAACAACATAGATGCTTAGCGGCGGCAGCAAGGGCCAATAGTCGGGGATCATCGATATGATTAGGAGTGATAGTGAACAGAGGCTAGAAGATCTGTAGTTGACATTGGCTGTTTTGGTGACAATAATGAGTGGATAGTAGTTGATGGTAGTAGGAGTGGAAGGGGCTGGCTGTTGTGGCGGCAATGCATAGAGGAGCAGTAGACATAGATGATAGAGAGGTTGGATCAACAGATAAAAATAAAGGAGAAGGTAGAGTCACAAAGACCATGGAACAACCTATGGGCAACCAACCCACAAGGAAAAAGGGTGGCTCCCCACTGGCTACATATCGTTCTAGTTTCTCTCTCTCATGTATGGAGGTGGCTCAAGGATCGCTGCTCTGATACCATCTTAGAAAGTAAAATATGACTATGCATTTTATTGAATAGAAGAAACCTTGCTCCTATAAATAGGAGGATAGGGAAGCGTACAGACATAAGACTAACCCTAATGGGCCAAGACACTTGGGGGCCCATATAACAAAGACACCAATAACAATAATAAATAGACTCTCTAACAAATAGGTCAATCAAATGACCAATACAAGATTTATATTTAGAAGTAAAAGTATGAAACTATCTACAAATGATTTTTCATGACAAAATACAAAGAGTTAAATAATGTAGGCAAGTATAAAATGGTAGTAACACTGGGGTTTCAAATTTAATATACAATTTTGAGACTAGTGATTTAAGTTTTCAAATAGATAGCACATGTCAATGTCTATGTTGTTGGGGAAGCTATATGTTCTCTCCATGGAAAATGAAAATACACCAACTACGTTTCTCAATATATTGAGGGACCTCGTGTCCTCTCTACATAGAACTTGTTTAAGCATTATTCCACTATACTAATGGACACCAACATATCATTTTTGGCATCTAATCAATGTGCTACTATTTCAGGGAATAATTAGTTGGGGCCTAGAAACAAGAAGGATAAAGTAAAAAAAAAAGGCCAACCAACCTATATACTATGTATGCTTCAAGAGGGAATAAGATTTCCAAGTATGATGAAAATTCATACATTCATATCAAAGTATGCCAAATTGGGAATTCCAACTATACAACTTCAAGAATTTAATCAAAATAGATAGATTTACAAATGTATATAAATATTTGTCATTATATGGCTTATGATAATGTTTTTTAAGGATTAGGTTTTCTATCTTCCATTTTTGCTCCATATTTTCCCATTTTCCTCTTCAATAGAGTTGCTAATTTCATTAAGTGAACATATGAATAACTATTTACATTCTATTATCCATATAGGAAAATATCACATATATTACTTTGTACTAGGGTATTGGATCATATTTGGTAATCACAATTTCATCCAATTATTAAATTACAAAAACTTAGCTGGACAAATTGTTACATATATATACATATATATCCATTTCAGATTCTATATCACATTATATATTAATATTCAAGTTATATATGATTATAAGTCTAATTTATATTTTTGATCCAATTTATCTATCTTGTGCCTGTCTCTAGCCACATTAATCTAATATATCCACTTTACCCATGTATCTAATAATAAATACATTTTCTAGGTGTTCTGGTATATTTCTCTACTATCATGGTATTTCTTATTTTCTTCATCGATTCCATTTCTAGTTTCCAATTTGTTTCTATATATATAATTAATGTTACATACTCAATTTCTTTATCACATTATTTCTAGATTAAATCATAAAATATTATTCTCTCTACTAAATATAGTAAAATTCTATGTAGTTATTAGAATCAATATACCTTTACTAGAGATGTCTAGGGTTTTATTTCATAAAAATCCTGAATTTGTGTTTACCATATTATTATAAAAATTATCAATTGTTTCCAAATATTGCTATACCAACATATTTGTTAATATTAATACATATACTGATATGAACTGATTTTCTTGAGAAGCCTGCTAATATGTGTATTAAAATTTTGTGGTTCTCATCATATTTTATTATTGTCAATTAATTTGTGTAGTAGTAGTCTACAATAGAGAGAGTCTAGTAGATAACATTTCTTGGGATCTTAGATATTAATACAATAATGTATAAAGTACTATGTATGTTATTCTGATATATATTATGTATATAGTTAACTAACCCATATCCATGTTGTGATTATGTTTTATATTCAACAACACCTCAAACCATTAAATAAGTAATTAGTCCATAGAAATTTATAATGTATATATACTATATATAAGTAGTTTAATTATTTAGTTGATGATTAAGGATTTACTTAAAAAAATAAATCTCAAACAATACCCAATATTACCAGTACCTTATATGTTTTTGTTTGTTTATTCAACATGATCTATGAACAAATTGTAATCTAGGAGGGTAAAAACTGAAATGTTGATGTTGAGTTACAATGATCTCCATGGATCAATAGTAGTTGGGGCCTGAGTATTAAAGATATGTGTTTAGAATACTTCCATCCCATTCTTATCAGACCAATGTTAAAGGTGTCTATGTATGTAGCTTGAGGAGGTGACAAAACCATCATTAGTCTTACGCCCAGGCCATGGTGTCTTCTTCTTTATAAGCGGCTAGGGTTGTGATAGTTTGTGGTGTGGATTCAGGGTAGAGTGGGGATAGGCGAGATTTACTCGAGATCTAAAACTTGGCCCTTATCTGTGAAACGATGGAGAGAATTGGCAATGGATGGGGGTCAAAAATAGATCATGCGTTGTAGGTGAAAAATAGGCACAACATCAGATTGGAGAAGGATAGGAGATTGGGATCATAGTTTCTGAGTTGTAGGTTTTGTTTTACAGGTGGTTGACTAGTGTTGTAGGTATGTGGTAGCTTGTTGCATGTTGTTAGGTTACCTTCTCATGCTAAAGGGTGTATACTACTCCTATGTGGTTTAGGTTGTGAAGTCTTGTCCTTCTTATATCAATGCAGTTGTTGTTTATGGGATGAGGTGTAGAGGCAAGTTATACTAGAGTGTCAACGAGATCATGGGGTGATAATGATAGGTTGGATCCTGCTTGGTTGTGCACTGGGTATCATTGATTCTGCTATCATTTCTTGACCAATAATGGTTTCCTTCATGTCGGCGGTTACATCTAGGGTTTTTGATGACCTAGTGAAAATTCATTGAGGTGGATCTTTAACGGAGATGAGAAGGATCAATTGACGGAGGGAGAGACTTTCTCTGCAAACCCTAAACTACCAAGTGTTGAAGGAAGGAGAGAACACAGAGATGCATTTCTCTTCTCAAATATCAATATATTAATACCACTATTTCCTTATTTTCTATTTACTTTGAAATTTTATAACTCCTAAAGTATACGATTGAATGCATTATGAAATTGACAAGGTATTAAATTTCCAACAAAATAAAAAATCATTAATGCTTATAATTATGTTTCTATCATTGGCTATTTGGATTATCATCTCAATATAATTAATAATATATATCTTTTAATATAGCATATTTTCCAAGGTTCCGAGCCATTAGTATGAAAAATGAGGTTTTAGCAAGAATGTGAGGGTAAATCAAGATATCTAGGAACTAATGATTCCAATTGACATCAAAATGATTCTTCAAGCCAAGTTGAGGGATTGATTAGTAAACATGAAATTATTTAGGCATAAGGAATTCAAAAGGAGGTACATTAATACCCAAGGACATGATAATTGACCGAGATAATAAAATAGTAGTTAAACAAGAGTTCCAATTGCAAACCGCTCAGCTCACATTTTGACAGAATCATGGATTATAACTAAAAATTGATTTAGTATCCAAAATTGAATATGTTACAAAACTCCACCCCTTAACGAACATCTCATCCCCAAAATTAGAATATGAACTGTCTAGTCATGTACTACTCTCCACATGTTAAAAGGATTCAACTAGAAGTCTAAAGATGTTGAAAAACTATGTCAACTAGTGCCTAGTATTTTCCAATTTCTCTAAGTTGTTACCCTACACCATACTCTAGGTTTTATGGGTTTCATGTTACTCTCCTCTAGGGATTTTCTCATAATTCTGTGATTGTGACTTTGCTCGATAACCCATCAATAAAATTTCATAAAATCATTTTTTGTACAGTTAGTGTTGTAAAGAAAATAATTTGTTGATGGAAATATGTTTCGATGTAAAATAAAAAATGGCCAAAATCAATGCGAGGACCAAGTCACAATCACTTGATGTATACATTCTAATTACCATTACATCATCATCCTCACTATTTCACGCATTTTGGGAATTTAGATTTATCAAAAGTATAAAGAGTCACATGAGCACTTAATGATTTTTGAATCATATAATTCCTCTAAGGTTATGTACACATTTCAAGCTTAAGAATCTAGATTATAAATATCAAATATGTGTTACACCAACAAATATTAGATAAAATATAAGTATCATAGCCAATCTTCAAACTTTATCAAATTCTTTTGCTAAATATTCTTGTCACTAAACTTTTACATTTTCTTGGGTCAAAAACTTAGATATAGTTAATTTTTTTTCTCGATTATCAATTGGTAAGGTTTTACATCAATATAATGATTAGTTCAACATAATTTATTCAAAGGTTATATATCTTTGAAATTGGAAATTTCAAAATATAGAGATCCTAATATGTATCACATATTACCATTTAATTATCTTACTATGGACTGGGATACAATTTTAATTTTTGTATTGCATCTATATAGATAAAATGTTGGATTCATTACTTTCCATTTCAAATTTCATATGACCGTCCTCAATTTCCATCCATATGTATATAATGTGGGATTTGTTCCAAGTGGTACTATTTTGCATCTACAATGTTTCTTAAGAGTTGTAATTGCTCATATATAAGGGAAAATATTATTTATCTCTTAGATTTCAAAATTTCCAATTGATCGTATCTATGGGTTATTTTGGTTCAAGTTATTGTGAGGGTCACTTCCCTTACTAGACATGTATTCTATAAGTGGAATTGCATTTTTTCTAAGATTTGTTCTTCACAGTATAAATTTCCTCTATATATGTTATCATATTATTATTTCCAATATTAGCTACTATTTTATATAACATTTTTTGTTTGAATCGAGTTGGATACTTTATTCATATATTATGATTTTTCTCAAGTAGTCAAAATTTCCTTGGCATGGTCGATAAGTAAAGTGTGGAAACCCCACCACCATCTGAGTGAATTGAGAGTAATTATTCCAAAAGCTTCACCAGATATACTTCCTTAGAAACCTCAGCTCATTCCAGTTACATGGTGATGAATTACTCTCGCTAGAGTAAATTATTTAACTTACATCACTCTCAAGCATATTCTTAAGATTCCAAATGATAGTTATCTAGTGTGCTTATACATACATGGAACTTACCAATATAGGGTAGATGCCATTATATTTTTGTATTCTATATTTTTTTGTTTCCTTTTCAATTCACTATGTTTGTACCAAACTTCTGAGAAACTCTAGGGCAGTCAACCAATTGTATACTTATAGCGGTGATCTTAATGTTCCATGGCTTACCTATAAATCCACATACATGTATCTTAGATACTACTTCCTCAGTATCCTTAAATCTATGCCTACTAGAGTCCAAAATCTAGTAGTTGAAATAGGTATGTTTCGTGACTTTCTATATTAAGGTACATACCTCACATCCTAGTCTCGTAGTGTTTTGTTCTTGTTGTCTAGGTATATCATAATAACTAAAAATTTTATACTAGGGTTTGTTGTAACTATCATATGTTCTAGGTGTACCACTATTTAACCCTAATTTCCAAGAGACGTGCATGCATGCTGAATATTTATGGATTTGATACAGTGTTGTAAAGACTTGATCCTTACGATCAAATATTTACAAAGTTGCATCAAAAAATATAAACAAATATTTTTACAATCATGCTTTCCATCAGAGTTGCACCAGCTTTACAAAGCATTAAAAATTTGAGAATATGACTTGATTCCCATCTACTCTTTAATAGGGGACAAATCTTGCATGTCTCTTCTAGGTATTCTTCATATTCCTATCCTTGAATTCCCATAGGGAACGAAACCACACATTGAACCCTAGAAGGGAAACATAGGTCAATCACATGACTAGTACAAAATAGATCTTTGGAGAGTAAAAGTACGAACCTATCCACAAAGAAAATTTAATGACAAAATGCAAAGAGTTACATAATCTAGGTAGGTATCGATCGGTAGTGACAATGGGTTTCAAAATTTAATAATACTCAGTATCCAATTTTGAGACTAGTAATTCTATTTATTAGATAGATATCACATGTCAATGCCTATTTTGTTGGGAAGTCATGTGTTGTCTCCATGGAAAAGGACAACAAACCAAATACATTTCTTAGCATACTTAGGGGCCTCATATCCTTCTCTCTATGCAGAGTCATGGAAGCATTATTCCATAGAACTAATGGGCATCATCTTACCCTTTTTGATGGTTAAATAGTGTGCTACTATTAGAGGAATAATGTGTTTAGGCCTTTCAAAGAGGAAGGCTAATGCTTTAAAAAATAAATAGGCCAACCAACCTCTATACTATGTATCTTTTAAGAGGGAATTAGCTTTCTAAATATTATAGAAATTTTGTACCTTTGTATTAAGGTTGCAAATTAGTGAATTTTATGAATTCAACTTAAAGAATTTAATCAAAACCAAGAGATATACAAATGTAGAGCAATATTTGTCACTATATGGCTTGGAATCAAGTTTTTTTTTAAATTTAGGGTTTCTATATTCCATTTATGCTTCATATTTTCCCATTGTCCTCTTTTATAGAGTTGCTAATTTCTTTAAGTGAACATAAAAATAGTTATGTACATACTAGTGTCAATATAGGAAAATATCACATATATTCCTTTGTACTAAGGTATTGGACAATATTTGGTACTCATAATGTCATCCAATTATTCAATCACAAACACCTAAGTCGAGTAACTGTAACACATATACATACATATATATAAATTTTTATTCAAAATAATATTATATATTTATATCAAAGTTATGAATGATTATAAGTCTGATTTACATGTTTGATGGCCTTTCTCGATCTTGTGTCCATCTTTATCCATATTAATATAATATGTCCACTTTACCCATGTATATAATAATAAATATATTTTCCGATTTAGCAATTCTAGTATATTTCCCTAGACTCATGCTATTCTGTATTGTCTTCATTGATACCATTTCTACATTTTGAACCATTTCTATACACAGTCAATGTTACATAAATATTTTGTCATTTTTTTTGTATATTACATCTAAAATATTATTCTCACTCTTTTATATAATAAAATTCTATATAGTTTTTAGGATCGAATATGCCTATTTATCAATATACCCTTACTAGGAATATGTAGGCTTATTTATAAAAATGCTAAAGTTTTGTTTTTCATACTATTACAAAAATTATCAATTATCTCAAA
Source organism: Alisma plantago-aquatica (assembly GCA_963693085.1). Classification (NCBI taxonomy): domain Eukaryota; kingdom Viridiplantae; phylum Streptophyta; class Magnoliopsida; order Alismatales; family Alismataceae; genus Alisma; species Alisma plantago-aquatica. Next base: position 850,332,775 of record OY856412.1, read on the forward strand.
ATATTGATATGCCAACATATATGTTACTATTAATAAATATAAAAATATGAACTGATTTTCTTGATTGAGCTACTAATTTGTGTAGGTTGCAATATCATTATTATCATCATCCTTCTATTTTATTATTGTTGGTTATTTTGTATAGAAGCAATATACAATATAGGGAGTGTACTAGATAACATTTCTTGGGATCTTTGATATTAATACAATAATGTATAATACTATGTATATCATTATGATTTGTATTTTGTATATAATTAACCAACCCACATCAATGTTGTGACTATGTTTTATAAACATTGAGACCTCAAACCAACAAATAAGTTATAAGTCCGGAGAACTTAAAAATGTATGTTTACTATATTATACATTATTTTTTTTAGTTCATGTTTAAGGATATAACCACACAACTAAATGTCAAACATATCCCAGTCATATCATAACCTCAAACATTTCCATTTGTTTAATCAATGTGATCTATAAATAAACTTGAATTTAGGAGGGTAAACGATGAACTGTTGATATTGAGTTACATTGATCTCCATGGATCAAGAGTAGTGGAGGGCCTAAGTATTGTAGATATGTAATTTGAATCCCACCACCCCATTATCCTAAAACCTCTATAGAAGGTGTCCTTGGATGTGTCTTCAGGATGTAGCAAAAGCCTCATCAATATGTTGCCCAGGCCATAGGGTCTTCTTGTTCACGAGGCGCTACGGTTATGACAAAGTTTCACGTGGATTTTGGGTAGAGTGGGGAGAGTTGATGTTTACTCAAGAGCTAAAACTAACTCCTAATCTATGCAAGGATGGAGGAGAATTATAGAGGTTGTTTTTGGGAAGTTCAATGATGGCCGAAGCTTGATTAATAGATCATGGGTTTGTAGGTGATAAAGAGGCCCAACATCAGCTCAGAGGAGGAGAAGAGATTGGGATTGAAGTTGTTGAGTTGTAGATTTTGTTTTGTAGGTGGTCAACCAATGTTATAGGTTTGTGATGGATCGTTGTAGGTTGTTAGGTTACCCTTATCTAGGATAAGGGGTCTGTACTACTCTGTGGTTTAGGTTGTGAAGGCTTATCATGTTTATAGTGATGAGGTGTAGAGGGAAGTGACACTAGAGAATCAAGGAGATAGTGGGGTGATAGTAAGAGGTTGGATCATGCCTGATTGTGTGGTAGGTATCCCTTGATCCTTCTATTCTCTCATGGTCAATAATGGTTGCCTTGATGTTGGTGGATAGATATAGGGTTTACGATCAACAAAAGATAATATGTCAAGGTGGAGCTTTAATGGATATTGTAAGGGTCACTAGATGAACGGAGAAATTTTCTCTGCAAACCCTAAACATTTAGCTATCAAAGGAAGGATAAAAACATGAAGACACAATTCTCTTTTCGACTATCAATATATTAACATCACTCTTCCCATATTTTCTATTTACTTTGAAATTTCATAGACCCTAAAGTATAGAGTTTAATGCATTGAGAATTTTACCATGTATTAAATTTCTAACAATCTAGCAAAACATCCGTGCTAATAATTATGATTATAGCATTGGCTATTTGGATTATCATCTCAATATAATAAATAATGTATAGCTTCAATATAACCTATATTTTCTAAGGTTCCAAGAGACCAGTATAAAAATGAGGGTATTGCATGAACCCAAGGCTAAATCAAGATATCTATGAATCAATGATTCTAATTGACATCAAAATAATTCATGAAGCCAAGACGAGGGACTAATGAGGAAATATGAACTTATTTAGACACAAGGAATTCAAAAGGAGGCACATTAATACCCAAGGACATTATAATTGACCAAGATAATCAAATAAGAATTAACATGAAAGTTCCATTTATAAATTGGATCACATTTTGAGAGAATCCAAAATTATAGCTAAAAATAGATTAGCGTCCAAAATTGAGTATGTCACACATATTTTTTCATTGGAAATCCATCAAAGTAAACCATTATCAAAATTCAAGTATTTAGACAAAAAATTAGAATCCTAAAACACATTCTTGTGAACCAATTCACATACTGAAACTTCATCTTGTAACTGAACTAAACTATACTAATATAAATTCCTTAATCCCTCATTTGAAAAAAGTATTCATTATTATTACGTATCTCACCATATTAACGTTAGGTTATTGGATTCAACTATTTGTTTCTTCATTTTTTTATTCATTTCACAATAATCAGTCATAAATTATTTCATTCCGTGATCACTACTATTCTTGGAATCAATCAATCTAAATTTACTCCATGCATATAGTTTCTTTCTAATTGAAATCCTTTATAATCTAATTTTAATGGATTTCACTAATTTAGTACAACCCATATATTTGAAGTGTATATATGAAAGACTTCCTCACACGTATTTCAATCATATCACTCATTACCTATCATCACAAACAAGTTCACCCTTATCTATTTCTTTTCTTGCATTTAGATACATGTAATAAGTTGTTTGATTTCTAATGAATTTTTTATGATTAAAACAAATCCTTCTATTTCTTGTATAAGTCTCAAATTAGGAAGTACCAAATATTATGGTTACGTCTTCTAACCTCTTAAAATCAAGTCATCTCCTCAATACATAATTATAGGATTTATAGATAATTCCATAAATTATACTAAGATAAATGCATTATGATAAAATCATCACAATAATATATGTCACCTTAAAATGAAGTAATAATACTTAAAATTGAGCATATCTTCACATTTGTAAGATTAGTACAAGTTCATGGTTTATTTCTCATATTCTTAGTTCTGAATTTCTAGGGTAATCAAGAAGTCTGCTTAAATCCATTCATCTTACTATATTATCATAAGAACTTTTTCATTTCATAACTTCATCAGAGTGTAAGTGGGTTCATTAAGTCTATTTATGATGCATGGAAATACTAGCATCTATTTCCACACAATTCATGGATTAATCATAAGTATGCATCGATTAATAGGCTCATTTGAGTCAGGTCCCCAACACAAACCCTCGACATGAAGTATCTCCACTATGAACCCTCATACTAATCCTTGTGTCCATGCCATATTAATTTCAGTAAGATTCAACTATACACTTGTGTATTTCATGCCAATATAATCCATATATGATTCTATACATGTCAAATCAATTTCCAAGCTTATCATTCAATAATTTTCTTTTAGGCAATATTCATACAAAACATTATATTATTATATACATGGTATTTTTCATAGAACTAAATCAATACATTAGGTAGTAGAAAAAAATTTGATCAGAAACAATCTAAATCAGTAGCATGTATTTTCCCATAGTCTTCGTAATTGATTACCTGATTGTATACAACTACAAGAAAGATACTTGTGTATTTTAATCTTATGGAATTAGGATCTCAATATGATCTCAAAGCATTGGGATATAAACACTAACCTAAGGTGTTAAGAATGATAAAAACATCCCGTATAATATGAATCTTAGAAATCCATCAAGGTTCTAGTCATTGACTCCTTTTCTTCCTCCTTCCAACTTAGAAACCGTAGAAAAAGAGAATATGAGAGAAGGAAAGAGAAAAGATGGTTATTTGCTATATTTTTGGATCAATTCATAGGGAGGGTGAAATATTGACTTAGGAGAGAACATTTTATCCATGAAATAATATATGTATTTGTTTAACTTTAACGAATTTGCGAGCTATAGGAAGCCAAAACCCTAAATCAACATTTGCAATGATTTTCTTCTTCAAAACCCTAATATTTCTCTTTCTTAACATTTTGTATCTCTAACAAGGATGAAGGATTATATGATCTAATAGGATTTTAGGTTGATCATATAGATTAATTTAGGGGCTTGGAACATTTACAAATAAGTCCAAGATCCATTTTCAATCTTCTTTTTTATTTGTTTAGACCGGTTGGTCGGTCGAGTTGTTACTGATAAGAAACACATTTGACACCATATGATGGATCATTCCAACTTCATTGAAATTTTTTGAGAGTTTAAGAAAATATCTTAAATGTAGTTGATAAGCTCCAATTAGAATTTTAGCTCATTTTAGGTACCAATAAATAGATAAAAATCAAATACTAGATTGTTAATTTTCAACATGAATGGATATTTAGCTAAGTTTGTCATGGAGAAACTCGATCGACCAATAGGTCAGAAAACATCCAGAAATGTTGATATTTCTTAAGCACGCTTATATTTTATTTATCCAAACTATATCTAAAATTTAAGTAAATCAAAGATATAGATCAAATGCAAAAACTCATTTAGTACACCACTGTACTTATCAAGTTGTGTATTCATGTACTATCAAAATCCAGATTTGGCCGATTAGGGTTTTCAATTCTCAAACCCTTGTAGTTTGAAACAAGGCATTGCTTAAAGTTTGTCATTAGGCTTAAAAATATCATAATAAACCTATCATCATAAGCCAAGATTAAACAATAATCATTCTAGTTAAGCATGCAATCATCTAAGTAAACCCTAATTAAATGGTTAAATTGAAAATGGGTCATTATAAATTCTTCCCACCTTTTAGAATTTCATATCAAGATCCAAAAAAATATGCGGAAGAAGATCATAGAATATAATTGTGCATCTCTTTCAACATCATGTTAGATTGATTTCTAGTTGATCTTTATTTCATATTATATCATTTTCTTACTTTCTTGGATCTTTTATATTGAAATTATGAATTTACTGACATTATTTGGTTATTTCATCCATAGCATCATTCTATCTAGTATTACAAGAACATATTTCACATATCGTGGTAATAAATCATTAGCATGATCTGATTCACCTCACCTTTGATATTCTTTTAAATTTTGATTATGTATCTCATGAATCCAGATTGTGATTCATTTTGTATAATTATCAGCATTCATCAATTCTATTCCTAAACAAGATTATTTTACTGGGCATCTTTTTCAATTCTCAGCTTTTTCTTGAAATTTTAGATTCATACTCATATTCAAAATCATTAGGAACTATCTTCATAATCTATAAGATTGATTCATCTTTCTCATAATAAATTCCCAACTTGTCTCTGGTTCCATATTTAGTTATATAATTCTTTCTTTTCCTACATTTTATCCTTTTTATTACCATCGTGTATCTTGTTATACTGCCAAATTCTCCTCATATTAATGCTTTTGTTAGGGAAGATGGAAGAAGCACAGTCGTTAGGTCCATACTAACCTATTATGATACTTTGATATTTGACCATAATAGTTGAATACTAAGTCCAATCAATAAGCATATCATTCAGGTGATGTTCAACATACATATTATCATTTAGCCCTAAATCCTATTGTCCCTATAGACTCATCTAACCAAGCCTCTGATACCACATTGCCAGGACCTCTCTTTTGATCATCATTAATGTCAACTAACTCTAAACCAAAACCCAAACTATGAAACAAAACATCTAATTCTCATCAAACACAATTAACATAGTATATGATAAAAACATGTAATTTTTTCCTTTTCCTCATTCAAAAACCTCGTAATTAATGTCACATCAATGGAAGTATATTTAGTCATCATAATAAAATCAACCCTCATAAAACTAAAATCAAAATATTATTATTCATATGTCATTTTGTTTACATCAGCTACATGTACATGAAATAAAAAACTCAGTATTTTACTGATCTCGAGAAAGAGAGAGTACAAGGAAATTCTAATTTATATTATTCTATTTACATCTTCTTTGTCACAATATTTTTGATGAATAGCATTATCCTTTAAAATATTTGAAACAACCTCATGAGATTCATATCGAGCCGAGTGGATACCTCCCACTCAAGTTGATTACACACGTTAGCATTAAATTAAGTACATTGAACTCATAAGAAACATGCAAATATTACCAAGTCCAGCGGATAATTTAAGCATATAAGAGTTCTAATTCATGACAATAATCTAATTAATCACAGAGGCATTCATTTAATCAAGTTTCAACATTTGATAGAGGTAACAAGTCAAGTGTAAATATTTGGAATCAACACATAACATAAACATAATCATTGTGACACCCCATGAGTTGTACTAGGATCATATCCTGTAGTCCTAAAGATGAAGTCTGCATAAAACATATCTTCCAAACAAGTATATTAAAAGAACAAGTAAATCCAAAATCATAATCACAATCAGTATTAGATTCTAACATAAATTATTTGCCAAAATCTAAGAGAAGATTTCATACCCAATAGATGAGAATAAGGAAATATATTATACTTACAAAAAAGTGACTAATTTTCACAACAAGAAACTTATTCAACAACAATACATTATCAAGTATAAGTGAAGGAATGCAAGAAACATTCAATTCATGTTTTACATTACTTATAATATTTTATTTAGTTTCCTTAAAACTACTTGGCTCGTACCTCACCAAGTAAAAGTTAGCATGCATGATTCACGTGTCAATGACTCGTTGTCACTATCTTAGCATTTATTCGACCACCTAAGATCAACAATAGATCTTGGTCCATTGCAAGCTTGCCTAAAGAGGCTCATGTCCTCATATTAGGTACACACGATAGGGAAAAACATAATAGTATATGAAAATATCACATATCATCATATTTTACATGTTTCAAAATTTTCATTTCATCAATCTATTACTCATTGACATAGACTTTCACAACATAGGATTTATAGATAGGTACACATCATGTGACTCACTTCTAAATCCTAGCATTCTAATCTTCAAGGTCTTGATCCACACTCATTATATTTAAAATTCACTCCTTACTTATCATCAAAATTCATTTCACCTTGTCCATTTCTTTTCTTGCATTTCAAAACATGTACCATATCGTTTGACTTCTATTTGCATTTTTGTAATTAGAGACTATCCATGGATTTCTTGTAAAACTATAAAATTAGGAACTACCACTGATTAGGGTAACTTCTTCTCACTTCCTAAACTATAGTAATCTTCTTAACTAATCATTATAGCCTTCACTTATTAATCCATAAATTATACTAAAATATATGCATCTTGATTATATCATCATAGTAATAAGCGTCATCTTAAATTGAAATAATAGCACTAAATTTGAGCATTTCCCCACATTTATATATTATATACATGTTCATCATTTCTCTCTCATATTCAACTTAATACATAATTTTTAGGTTTTAAAAAGTCTGCTTAAATCCATACATATTAATTCATTATCATAAGCACCTTATCATTCAGGCACTTCATCAGAGTGTATATGGGTCCATTAAGGTTATTCATGACACATGGAAACCTTAGTTTATAATTCCACACAATTCATCCATGAATCATAAGTATGCATTGATTAATAGGCTCATTTGAGTCAATTCCTCAACACAATCCCTCAACATGAAATATATCCATTACAAACCCTCATACCGGTCCTTGGGTACAATCCATATTTAGAATACTTTAAGATTCAACAATACACTTGTGTATTTTATGATAATGCAATTAAAATATGATTTGATACATGTCAACTAAATTTCCAAGCCTACCATTAAATAGGTTGATATTAGATAATATTGATATAAACCAATAAAGTTCTATATGCATGTGATTTTTCATAGAACTTGAATGCATATATCAAGAAGTAGACAAGAACATTTAAATAAGAAACAATCTAAATTAGAGCATTTATTTTTTGAAAGTCTTCCTAATTGATTACTCATGTGCATACAATTACAAGCAAGGATCTTGTCTATTTTCCTTGCATGGAATTAGGATTCCAATAATATTACAAATCATAAGGAGATAAACACTCACCTCAAATTTAAAGATCCTTTAAAATGTCTAAATAATATGTATCTCTAGAAATCCATCAATGTTTAGCCATCAAACTCTTTTTCTTCGTCCTTGTAACTTGGAATTCCTAAAAAAGGGAGAATAATAGAGAAATAAAGATAAAACATGCTCATTTTCTATGTTTTCAAATCAATTTAGAGTGAGGATGAAATCTAGACATAGAAGAGAAGATTCACCATGAAATCATATCTAGAGTTGATGAACTTACATAAATTTTCAAGTTATAGGATGCCAAAACCCTAAATTAGCACTTCAAGTGATTCTCTCCTTTAGAAACCCTAATCTCTCTCTCAATCTCTCTCAAATTTCGTATCTATAATAGGGATGATAGATAATGGGAGGTACTAGGGTGTTAGGTTGATCATATAGATCAATTGAGGTGCTTGGAATATGTACAAATATGTGCACAATCTATTTTTTGTCTTCTTTTTCATTTGTAAAAATTGGTTGGTCAGCCGATTTGTTACCGATAAGTAACTCAGCTGACACCACACTGGATCACACCAACATCATCCAAAAAATATGAAAATTTAACTCAATGTATTAAATGGGGTAAAAAAGCTACAATTAATTTTAGGTAATTTGGATGTGCTAATAAATAGATCAAAAATCATATAGTAGACTGCTATATTTGATCTTGAATGCATGCTCCACTGAGTTTGTCCTATGGAAACTCGTCTGACCAATAATGAGAAAACATTAAAATTTCAGATATTTTTCAAGCACACTTAAATTTGAGTTATCCAAACTATTCTGATTTTTAACTAAACTGAAGTTTTAGATAAAATACTGAAATCATTTAGTACAACACTATAGTTATCAAATGTTGTATTCATATACTATCAAAATCCTAATTTTGTGATTAGGTTTTCAAATAACAAACCCTAGTAATTGAAACCAAGGCATTTCTTAAAGTTTCTCATTACGTTTAAAACATGATAATCAATCTATCATCATGAATCAATCTTAAACAATAATCGGTCTAGTTCAACATGTAATCAACTAAGTACACCCTAATTAGATGGCTAAGTTGGTCATTATGATTTGTATTTAGGTTATGTATATGTATAAACATGTTCGACATACATTAGTATATTTTAATGATGTTGACACCATTATAAATTATGTACCATATGATTTACAAATATAAATACCTAAGTTGAACTAAAATACAAAACTAGAGTCATACTATGAGGTAATGATGAAAATTCACCAAATGATACTTAATTAGTGATTTCGAAGTCAATAATCACATATTGACATGTAATACCTTCCCTTGCTACAACTAAGACATTGGAGCTCCTTGAACCTCAGTTATGAACAATATTCAAATATTTCTTGGAATAAAGGTATTGGATTCTCAATTTCATTATTGAGTTGTCATTTTCTCTTTTGAGTTGCATTCATGATCTCCTAATTTATGATGAACCTAGAATAATTATTAAAACCCTCCCTACCTCTTGAAGGTTACCACTGACAGAATCTTATTAATAATTAACTTGGAAATGGAATTTACTATATTGGTGGTTTGAACCCTTATTTAGCTTTGGCCCACTCATGTGGGCCAAGTACCCAAAACCCTACATAGTGGATTAGGAATAAGTTGTGCCCGATCAACTAGAAGTATCTAACAAGGCACCAATTTTGTTCTTTCTTAGAATGTGAAAACAAAAGGCACTTATCCCCAGTAAATATATCATATGAAGATGCCAAACTTGTCCAATTAATTAATGGGAAATTGATCTTACTAGTTAACTAATTTGTAACAATTGTTCTTGTTTTATATCTTGAATGTTATGCAATCTTTCTTAGTTCATAATCTTGTGGAATCTCCATCTTAAAACTTGACATTTGAAATTGTTACTTTGTTAACGTAAGTCCACCAATAGTCCCTTTCTAGACTAGATCTTGCACCTAAATACACATTGTACATATGATAAATAACTCAATAATAAGAATGTAGTACTATAATTTGCTAACCTATTTTCCTCTTTGGTCCATGACATGGATGAATCCCTATGGGATATTGCATGGATAGTAGGACCTTCTCACCTGTATTAAGTTGGTGTGGATTACTAAGGAAAATCTAGGAGCAAAGCGAGGTGCCCTTTATGTGGCTATGGTATTCTTACCTTTCTTTCATAGAAGGTTGATGTAGCCCCTTATGTGGCAAAGACTCCTTTCTCTTATCTTATTTTTTATTTTGAGAAGATAGACACTATGTTTTTCATATTGTTGATGGTATTGAACTTTGGTGTCATAATATATTAGAAATAGTTTGGAAGAATGTTTTCACAAGAATAATATTAGAGGCATCAATAATCAACATTGTCATTGCTTCAATCTAGAAAGACTTCTAAAAACACTATATTTATGCAATCTATCTTGTTCTATCTTTCTGTAGAAAGTGCCATTTTTTCAACTTCAAGGAGCTAGAGTCTGAGAGGTCAAAAAGAGTAAGGGACCTTGTCTTAAATGTAGTACATCTCCCCCTCCCTCAAACCACATATAGGACCCCCTTCTCCAAAGGGCCAAGATTCTATCACCCAACATATGACCATTCGAGGGACCTCGATGGAAGGCCTCATCACGAGGAATAGAAGCCCCAAGGCACCCATAATTTCTAACTTCATTATGTTGAAACCGTTGGAGATCCTAGGAAAAAGCGAATGAGAGATGGTAGAGACTGCTAGGAATTGGATCATGCCTATTCAATACATCCTGAAGGGCATGATTAAGCTTGAGCATCTGTGGGTGAAGTATGCCACATTTGTCTTGAAAGGTTCAAGTAAAGTTTGGTTAAAAAACATAAATTATACCCAAACAGAGGAAGATTCCTTAACGATTTGGAAGCATTTGTGAAGTTGTTCCATCAACAAACATCACACAACTAGTGGTGATCAAGAAGGAGATAGATATGTGTCAAGGCAGCAACTCGATGGACCTGTTCCTACACTGCCTCACCATTCTAGAGAGAAATGGAAGTGGTGTAACTAAGCCAAGTAAGATACAAGTGTTTATGCAAGGACTCAAAAAACACATGAGTGACAACCTAACCCTTAAATATCCACTTACTTTTGAATAGTTGGTGTCCAAGACTTGATTCACTGAGATACACTACCAAAAAATGAGGATTCTACACCTGCACTGTAACATCCTCAATTTCATAGCTATTGTAAGCCTTTAATGTGGGGTTTTCTGGTAAGTGTATGCTAAGGGACCTAATGAACCTAACAATGGCTAAGTATGTAATTATGTTTACAAATTTTTTAACACAAGTCATCTAGTCAACCAATACACACATAATGGCTTAAATGTGTATGATTGTAGTCAGGTGTAGACGAATATAAATGAATAATTCATGTGAAAAATAATGTGATGAATTCATAATATGATGACTTCAGTTACTGTTTTGAGCTCTAGACCAACTTAGGTATAATTATTAAGGAAGTAAAGTAATGTTGACCTAATGTATCATATGAAAGATTATGTTAAGTGAATATTGATTCATGCTTTAGTTCCATAACTGAGAATAGATAATGGACGTTTTGAAAGATTAGGGAGTGGTCTAGGGGCCCTAGAACCTTATTCAATCATGATTGGGCCAATTAGGTTTTACAAATAAGTACTTTAATATTTTTAATATATGAAGAACCAAAATAAAAGATTGTAGAAGAAATTTTACATAATTGTGGATTATCTAGTGATCTTGGTAATTAATTTGGTAATTATCCAAGTGTTAATTATAAGGTAAATTTAAAGTCTTTATCTATTTGATTTTAACCAAATCTCTTGTCCAAGGGAAGATAGTAAAAAGATAGCATTAATTGTAAAATTTGGAACTTAATAGGATTAAAATATGATCTAGATTGTTATTTCTAGAAATTGGACTTCTATCAAATAGAAAAAGAAAAAGAAAATAATAAGGGGGCGACCCCAGTCCATGCAGACTGGAGGCCGCGATCCCTATTTATTGGGTCTAAATAGAGCATCCATGATAGATGGTCGTCGCCCAAGATCGGGTCAGAGTGGGGGTATAAAATCCCTCGATCTTTGATGCTTGGTGGTGGCTGGACCCTATGCTAGGATTTTGACACAGATCAATAGAGAATGAGAGAGAGGGGACATGGAAGAGGACCATGATGGCGGTGGCTCTAGGGTTCAGGTGGGGTGATTGTTCGGCAGCCATCAAGGCATGATAGCATGGGTGGATATGAAGAGTAGAAGCATCGATGACTAGGGCAACCTCTGCCACGTATATCACCAGCCCACAACATGATCTTCATCGTCTGAAGAATTGGGCGAGATGCCCTATTCTTGCGGCAGAAATAGGGGAAAACACCGCCTTTCCATTGGGTGATGAAGATATGGGTCCCCGCCCTGATCCACCTAGGCAGAAGGGGATCGTTGATGCCCATCAATTGTTGGATCACTTATCGATGGTCAAGATTGATCCAAACATAGCTATTCTTCTAAAATTCATATCTTGAGATTGGAAACTCAGATTTTATCAAATAAGGTACCCACAGAAAGATCATGATGTTTACTATCCTATAAAAATATAGTCAAAGGGTGTTTTAGGTGTTTGATATTTATTTTAGTTTGATTTCTTAAATATAAAAGATTTCTATATTTTGTCAACTAAAAATAGCAACTAACTTTAGAAATTTATGAATAATTTACAGTAATCTTATTTTGGAATGCCTAGAATGATTCCAAAACCTGATCTTTCTTATTTGATATTTCTACTTCAGTTTTGATGCCAAACCTAATAAGGGCATTTTGGGTATTTCACCCATGACTTGATTAGTAAATGACCTAATATTTTAATACATGATATTACTACATTGTATGATTACTTTTCCAGAGATTTGATGGAGTTTCATGTGTTATTATATTTATATTTAGTTTTAAACTTGAGTGGTCATTATGTAGAATAATATATGATTATCTTGACACAAGAAGTGATATATCTATGCCTAATTGGGTCTGATATTAGTAATATTATGATATTCTACTTTGATTTCCTAATTGAGTCAATAAGTTTAGAATATGTGCCTATGTTTGAGAATTATTTTCATTATATGAAGTATATATGTTCATATTAGTGCGTAAGATGATTTATGTTGAGTGTAAAGATTATAGTAACTATATAATAAGAGTTTATTTTAATTTCAAATCCAAGATTTTATGGTGATCATAGATTAAAGTTATGTTTAAGAACCCTAAGTTGGTATATATAATTTGGAAGGCGGGATTTGAGATTTAGAAATAGAAAGAGGGAACATAGGCTTGGATTTATAAAACTATGATGATATCCAGGTTATTAAAGTTATGGAACTTGGAATCGATACTTCCTTATCGATACCATCTATACAAGAGGTAAGTGGTTCATGCCCATGAGTATTCATATTTTAAGTCACCATGTTTACAAGTACATTAAATAAGAATTTCATGATTTATGTGGTTCAATGTTGGAAGATTTTAATGTTAAGCTATGTGAATAAGATTTTTCTCTTGGTTCTATGATTATGTAAATTCTTATGCCCAAAATCCCAAATAGAGATATGTTGCCCACAATGGTTGTGATTCATGGGCCATGTCCATGAGTAAAATAATGAATCATGTTCTGACACAATTCCTTAAAAGTGTTTGTTATTATTGAATAAGATTTCAATATAAGATAAGCAAGTAATATAGTCATAGTTATTTAATGATTTGGGATAACTTTGTTTCAAGATTTTAAGTTCACGTATGTTGTTAGGATTTATCATATACATAGATATAGCCATGTATTAATATTTCAATTAGAATCATGTTTTCTTATATATAGAGATCCAAGAACTAAGTAGTTAATCAGATTCTATAAAATGAGTAATATCTTTAAGTTAAGCACAATGTGAGAATACAAGTTTTGAACATATTAAGACATGATCCAATTTTCAAGATAAATGTACTGTTGGGATTAGAATGTGTTGTTAATTGACTTATGATGATAATATGAATTATGATGCATTAAGTTATGATTAAATTTCAAGATAAGATTATATAAGATGGCTATTTTAAGGTTTAAGTTGTATGGTGTGGGCTCATATGTAAATATTAAAATTCAGGATAAGATCATATTTAATAAGATCTTATAAAGGTTAAATAATCTTGTCAGAATTCATGTTTTTAGATACTTTGTACTTAAACTACTTTCATAAACTTGACTTAAGGTACTTTGTATGCTTAGTCTTCCTATATGTAATTCATATCCTTTTTCCCAAGCCTCTAGACTCAGTTGTCATATAATTATCAATGAGATCATTCTAATAAATCAGAGTTTCAAATTAAGATTTATCTAGATAACAAGGACATCAATTTAGATTCAAACTTAGACTACTCATTGTGTGAGTAGCCAGATACTACATAAAGATACATGATAAAGGTTTTAGACCCAATCTCAATTATGAAGTAATTGAGATACATATTCACATTCAATTTTAGATTCAATTTATCATTTAAGAATAAAAGATTTAGATTTGGATTCAAATTCAAATTTAGAATTCAGTACATGCTCAGTACTTAGTAATCAATTTCAGATAAGTTTAGTTATCAGTATTCAACTTTAGTTCAGATTAAGAATTAAGTTTAGACTTAAGATAAATAAGTCGAATCCTTCACATAAGACATTATATGATAAGTTCTCACTCAGTAGTCCCAGGATGATTCAGAGGCAATTGCTGCCAATTTAGAGGAGTGTATACTCCAATTCAGAGGTAATTTGGTACCAAGTAGGGTGTAGTTACGCCAATTCAGAGACACCTATGTTTTCAGAGGCATGTAGTGCCAATTCAGGGTACTTTGGTACCAATTCAGGGCATAGATACACCAATTCATGAGGACTTATTGTATAATGGTGGCCACAATCAGATAAAAATTGTAAGTAAAAGATACAATTAGGCTAGAGCATGCCCATAATCTCATCCATAAGTGTGATGAGAGGGAATTAGATAAGATAAGTATGACCCATTCATTGTGGTGAAGGTCTTGAGATCCATGTACTAGGGTACATGTCTATAGAGAAGGATAAGGTTGAGAGATAAGAATTCAGACTAAATAATAAGGGATAATATGTTATAGATTTTATTCATAGTTTGATGTTAGTTTCATGTTTATAAAATCCAATTTCAGTTCTTTAGCAATGTATATTTTTGCATACTCAAGCCACTTACTCTAACGACTGTTTTTCCCAATGCATGGCTGGGGACGTGATGTCTGTAGTATTTGGAATAGCTGAGGATCAAAGGAACAAGTAAAGGTCTAGTAGATTTTCAAGATTTCCTAGTGGAGTGCCATCTACCGAGACGTTCCATAGCTTAGACATCTCTTTTTATGCATAGTCTTGTTACCAATGTATAATAGATGAGTTATAGTTTTCCTATTATAAAGGACCATGTATGAATCAGTTTTACTCAATGCAAGGTATTTCATTTGCTTTAATTGCAATGATTATCATGTTTGTGACACTCCCAAATGAAGAAGAAAAAAAATATAGCATTCGCTCATGTATTATAAAACTTTGGGTGTTACATGCACCATCTCAAAATAATAAGAACCCGAATAATGTAGGCCATTATCGCCACTTCAATAGAAATTTACACCATCACAAAACAATATCACCACAAAACCAACAATCACTATAACAGGCCTCCTTAATTTTATCCATGTACTAACTATGGGACTTTTACCCTTATGGTCACAACTATGGAAAAAAGCACCCTAGGGAATTGTATCACCCATATTCCCTCTTCTTTAATTTCCATAAATCTAAGACATCACAACCCAAACTTCTATGAGCCTTTAGGAGGAAAAACCCTCACTTCCATGTTGACAATTCTCTAGACAATTCAAGACAAAGGAGCAATTATCACAAAAATAAACACAAGCTAACAGAGAAACATTCTGTGAGACAATTTTCTATGACCACTAAGCAAGATGAGAACTATAAGGATTATATGGAAGGAACACTTACTATTAATGGCCAACATGTGAAGGCCCTTTCTAGTACCAGATCAATTATTTTTTGACATTATAATCCCTAGTAGAAACCATGCATTAGAAATAATATATATGGACTTTATCTTGAATTTCAATACACCTGATGGTCGTGACTCCTTTTATGGTGGTGGAAGTAGAGGTGGTGGCCGCGGAGCCATCCACCCAAGTCATCCTTCCAGTCACAACTTGATTCCAATCATGTCTAATCATGTACAAGGAGATTTCCATCCAGACAAGCTCTAAATAAACCATCCTATATGGATGTAGCTAGGAAGAACATTATGGATGCACTTCCTAATCTAAGCATCCCTATAACTAATGCCCTGAAGTTAGAAGAAATCAAGGTGGACATAAGTGGGGCAATCCCCTCGTTCACAGTGAACCCTACTATGATGGCACCTTTGTAAAGCCCATGGTGATTTGCGGTGATCGTTAAAGCCATCGGAACCACTCTTGGCTATAAGGCCCTTAAAAACTGCATCTAGGTCATGTGGCACCCTCACAATCCATACAAGATCATCAACCTAGAGCACGATTACTATGTTATTCAATTAAATTGTAATGATGACTACATCTGTGTCATGTCCAAAGGACCTTGGACAGTGTTCAGAAACTATTTATCAGTGCAATCATGGTTTCTTGAGTATAGACCCTCTAAAGATCTACTAAGGAAGCTGGTCATCTGGGAGAGGGTTCCAGACATTCCACTACACCTCTTTCAAACCACGTTACTTGAAGGGATCAACAATGCAATTGGAAAGTTGATCAAAATCGACGCCACCACTATGCAAGGTAATCGTGGAAAGTTTGCAAGAATCATCATTGAAGTAGACACAACCAAGCCACTCCTACTTATTGTCCTCATCAACAGCGAACACTTCCATCTAGAGTACAAGAACATCCCATCAATCTATATGACGTGCAGACAAATTGGTCATCTCAAGGATAATTACATGCATACAACCCCATTTCCTCCTGAGGGAGTCACTCCCAGCCAAGCCCCTCCAACCTCCTACACAATGAGCATCCACTCGAAGAAACCTGAGAAAAGAATGGTGAAACCCAAAGAAACCCCTTCCCAGGACAACCCTCATGATAAACAAAATACGAGACAGGCACCCAAGGGTAAAGAAAAGTAGAATGAAACCACTCAGGTCACTGATGACGATGTCTTCCAACAAGTCCTTAGTAGAAACCAAAGAAAGAAAAAGAAATTTCAAGCAAGCACCTCTAGGACTGCTAATGGAGGGCAGTTGAGCAACTCGGGTAACCAATCAACAACTGTGAAGGACACCACTGTTACCCTCATTGAAGATGAAACTTTTGAGGGTCGCATACTTCCTCCAGATTTAGAGAATCCATTTAGCTCTCTAAAAGACATAGATACCTTCTATGCAGGCAACTTCAACTAGGGGGAGTTCAACTGCATAACCGAGGAATGTTATATCGGCCCTTCCAACTCAGCCCTGACTTGGTCTGGAAGAAGGGTAAGAGAACAAATAATTACATAATCAAGGATAGTGCAAGTGGTGAGTCCACAAGCAAGAAAGAACTTGAATTCAATGAGGATGGAGTAGGGGAAATGGATGCCCAAGAAGATCACATCGATGACAACCAGGTCATCAATGTGTCTTGATCGATTAGACCGTCCTTTCCTGGTATTTAATGAACCTTGTCTGTTGAAATATTCAGGGAGATGGCTCACAAGATAAAATTAATTATCTTAAATTCTTAAAAGTTTCAAATAACCTTCACATCCTAGCGATACTAGAGCCCAGCTATAGTGAAGGCAATGATCGGTCCATTATAAAGAAACTCGACTTCTCATCCTCTCATAGAGTGGAAGCGATGGGCTTCTGAGGTGGTATCTGGCTACTCTAGGAAGACGACTATTCTCTAATGAGATCATTCTAAACCATCAACAATTCATACACTACAATTCAACCATAGTTGGTATCTCATGATGGTCTACGCAAGCCCCTCACCAATGAAAAGAAACTACCTCTGGCAACATTTTGAAGATTTGGCCAATGGTGTTGATGGTCCTTGAGTGGTTGTTGGGGACTTCAATACAATGCTCAGTACTTTTGAGAAAATGGGAGGAAAATATTTCGATCACAGATCTTGTAACAAATATAATGACATGCTCTTTGCTACTGGTCTAGCTGATATACAAGCGGATGGACTGTACTTCTGTAAAGAAGTGAAACCACTTCTCTACTAGAAAGAAAAGACCACATCCCATGAACCAAACACCACGTAAAAATTTTCGCCAAAGGGATGGAGACCAATTCATTCAACATGTACACATCATTATACAATGTGTAGCAGCGGAAAATATCATTATCTAACAATTTACAAAGCTTGATAACATGATACAACACTTCACCACAAATGGGTGTCCAAAAGGAAAACTAAACATAAAAGCCATAGATCAAGATGAGGATCATCGAACCACCTCTTCACGTCTCCCAAAAGCTTAGCTACAAGGTCGCTTTCGAAGTTCGCCTCTCCTTAGTCAAACCTGGGGTTGGAAGCATAACCCACCAAAAGAAGAAGAAAAAATAAATACATCCGCAAAAAGCTAGTATGCGTATACTAAAGGAAACTTTGAGCAAATTAAGCAATAAGGACGTCAACAGTAAAATGATTTCCATACAAGAGATAAGGACTACCCACATGGGCATAAAAGAATAAGATCATAAAGAAAGAGATAAAAGAGGATACTTGCCATAAACAAAACAAATAAGATTGTGCAATACTGGCACATAAGAAGGTAGTAGGGTGCACACCCCACAACATCATCAACCTGCATGCATGTGAGATAAACATAGCCCTTGAACAATATAAATGCAAAGGCGGCCAAGCACAAACTTGAACCTGATAGACAAAGGAATACTGCCAATCTCCCAAATATATAAAATTGAGTATGGATTACTGCCACACTCGATTACAGAGGAATGGTATACTACCACCCTCAAAATAAACAATAGGGGATTACTGCCCCAAAACCTAAGTAATTGACACTACTCTAGTGCTACTGAATCACATAGCATGTTTAATATAGAGGCAAGTAGAAAAGTATTGTCAGAACTAACAAGGTTGTCGTCACACAATAGACAACTCAAACATATAAAAAATCCACTTCAAAGTGGGCATATATCACCAAGTAAACTTCCACATCACAGTGGGCATATAACAATGCAAGAGACCAACATGCACCAAGGCAAAAGATAAGATATCAAGAAATTATCCAAGTTCATAACAATCAAGATAGTTCACACGAACCATGATATCAAGAGAATAGACATATGTGTAGGAAAAAGTCAAAAGAATGAAAAGATTGGTGAATTGCTCAACACGAAGTAATAGGGGATACAACATATATAAGAGAGAAAAATTGCTCAATATGAATAATCGGAGATGCAACATACCTCAACTCAGAGTCAAAACTGCAAAGCACTCCTAGATCCAAGTCTAGGTCACCAAAGGCCTATTAAACACATATACAGATTTTATGTCAATTTCATACACATTAACCAAACCCTAAAAACTACCTTTTTATCATTATGTGAATTAGGTTATGAAAACTATTCCATATTTTAGTTTATATTATTAGGAGTTCAGAATGTATTTTATTATATTTTTCTAACTTATATATATGTAGTTATGAATTTTACAAGTTATTATATAATTAGATAATTTCATTGAAGCCAGTTTGGAATTAGGTGTCAAGGGTGTAGGAGTTAACCACCCATCCCCCGTTTTCCCTAGCGTCGGCTCTGGCGACTAGGGTTGCGGCCGTGGGTGTTCCCAATCTCAGTCCTAGGGGCTATCGTGACTCTTGCAGGTTCAAGGAAAGTGCTCGGGCGCGTGGTCCGGTCTCCAGGATGGCGGAGGATCTCACGACAAGGTGTGCTAATCTAAAACTTACAAATGAGGAGGAGGATATGATCGTGTTGGGGGAGGATGAAAGCAATACGGGAGAGGATCACACACATCTTGCGATCGTAGCAAGACTTCACACGGATAGGGCGTTCCATTTCTCGGCCTTGGAGAGAACCCTAAAGCAGGCGTGGGGTTTGAAAGAGCAGGCGGAGTTCAAACAGCTAGAAGATGGGTCTTCATTGTCCAGTTTACACACTGGCGCGACCGACAGCGTGTCATCGAGGGAGCGCCATGGAATTTTGATGGCAAGCTTCTCCTCTTCAAAGAAATATGTAAGGAAGATCAACCAGGGAGGGTCGTGATCAACCATACAACTTTCTGGATTCGGCTCTATGGGATGCCGCTTGGGTACAGAAGTGACAGGGCGGTGATGGAGGTGACTAGCAGAATTGGCAGTGTTCTGCAACGAGAGGGGGATGATCTCAGCTGGGACTCCTCCATTAGGGTTAGGGTTCTTCTTGATGTGACGAAACCGTTGAAAAGGATTCTAAAAGTCAGAGTGAATGAGGGACGCAGAGCAGAGATAGAGGTCAAGTATGAACCGGCTGGGGATCTTCTACTTCGGATATGGGCTGCTTGGTCATGCTGAGAAGGATTGCGAGCAAGAGCAAGCGGAAGAGGAGGAGGTTCAATAGTGGGGGAACTGGCTCAAGGCTTCACCATGGAAGCAACGTCTGAGGGAAAGAGAGCGTGTAAAGGGAGAACGGAGTTCTAGAAGGAAACTTACTTTCATGATCCCGAAAGGGGAAGGCGGCACGACGTCAAGGGGGGGGGGTCGGAGCTGTCGGGGCGGGGGGCGTGGGCGGGATGAGGAGTGGTGGGGGAACACGTAGACACATCGTCTCTACTGGGGCTGTGGGGGAAGGGAGTACGGAGGAGCCCAGCTAGGTCGGGGGTGGACGATTTGGTGGGCGGCAGTGAGGACGCGTCAAGCGCGGCGGAAGTAGCGCACCGGCTGGCGACCAGGGGATGAGAACAGGAAGGTGCAAGTGCATCGCTGAACCAACAGGTCGGCGGTGACGATGGCTTAGGGATGTCAGTGCAAGTGCATCGGTATGCGGGAAGGCAAAAAATAAAATATGATCGGGAGCTTCTGCTGCAAATCCATCTAACCAACCAAACAGGTTGGGACGGTGAGGGTGCACTCCATGATAAGCAAGATGATATCTCCAGCAATAAACAGGTGGATATGACACAGGGGGAGGAAGGCTGTCCCACAGGAACGCAGCAGACGGGGGAGGTCCAGGCGAAGCACACACAGGGTGAGGAAGGGGTTCTTGTGGAGCAGCGATGGGAGGGAAGAATGAGGGCTCAAAAGAAGATGATAACAAAGGAAAACCGAAGGAAGAAGAAAGATAGTGGGAGGGAAGGGGGCAGGAAGAAACGAACACCTTGGGTGTATAAGATGAGTAGGGGTGCCAGACTGGGTATTCCGGAGGAGAACGTGGTGTGGGAGTCATTGACGGGAAAAAGGACCAGAGATCGGGATACAGATGCTATGGAGGTGGACACTCACGAGGTGGAGGAGGGGGGAGGTAAGAAAAGTAAGGCCCAATCGCAGGAAGGGAGCAACAGCACCAGCAGGGTTCCAGAAACCCAAGTAGCGGAGGTCGGGATGGACCGACCCCGTGAACAATAATGAAAGTCCTAGCGTGGAACTGTCAGGGGATGGGCGAACCTGACACGATCAAGGCTCTCCGTGCTTGGTGTGGGAGAGAGCGCCCAAACATTGTCTTTTTGATGGAGATAATGATACCAGGAAAAAAGTTGGAAGAGACACAGAGGAGCTGTGATTTTCTGAATGGGATATGTCTTTCTAGTACAGGGAGAACGGGGAAGGCATGGGGGTTGGGTCTTTGGTGGAGGGACACGGAGGTGGAGCTACTGAGCTATTCACAAAGACATGTGGCGTGTCTTGTTTCAGATGGGAAAGGCATGAGAAAGTGGAGATCTATCAGGATATATGGATGGGCGGATCAACTGCAAAAGAGTAAGACATGGGACCTTATGCGAGAGCTGAAAGCAGATTTAGAGGAACCGATTCTTTTCTTTGGAGATTTTAATGAGATCACTTCTAACTCGGAGAAGAAAGGTGGTCCCCCTCGGGAAGAAAAATACATGCAAAACTTCCGGGATGCTATGGATGACTGTGCTTTGACGGACTTGGGATTTGTTGGGAATACGTTTACGTGGCAGAGGGGCTTATCTGAGGATACTCTTGTGCAAGAAAGGCTGGACAGGGTTTTATCTGATTTGGAGTGGAGGAGTCTCTACAATTTTTGCAAAGTTTTACACCTTCCCATTTATGAATCTGACCATGCACCCATTATCCTCATAGCTGGGAAAAGGAGGGCACAACGGAAGAAAAGAACTAAATCTTTCATGTTTGAACCCATGTGGGTGGAGGGGGAGGAATTCACTGATGTGATCAGGGAGGCATGGACAACGGGGGGCAATAATACTATCAAGGGCAGAATTAAAATGTGTGGAAAACACCTTCATACTTGGGCCTCTGAGAAGTTTGGGAAAAGAAAAGAAAAAATAAAGCAACTTGAAGCAGCTCTCGGGAAGGTCCAGGCTAGTTCACCAGATGCCATTCGGCTGAGACAAGTAAATGAGATTTCCCAGGAGTTACAATATTGGCTGAGGAAAGATGAAGCGTATTGGTGTGCCAGAGTACGGGTTAAAGAAATGAAAGAGGGTGACAGAAATACTGCCTATTTTCACAGGAAAGCGTCAAGTAGGAAGGAAAGAAATCATATCAAAGGTATTAACGATGCACGGGGAGAATGGATGGAGGAGGAAGAGGAGGTTAAAAGTACTATCACGAATTTCTTTGAAGACCTGTTCACATCCAGTAATCCTTCAGATTTTGAGCAGGCGACGCAAGGGATAGAGAGAAGAATCAGTATTGCACAACAAGTCCTACTGGAAAGGGAGATTGAGGACATCGAAATTCGAGCTGCTCTGGATCAAATGCACCCAAACAAAGCCCCAGGCCCGGATGGTATGAAGGCTATGTTTTACCAGAAGTACTGACACATTGTGGGGAAGGATGTGTCTAGCTATATTAAAGGCTGGTGGAGGGGGGAATACAGCCTGGGGGACCTGAATGAAACTCTTATCGTCCTGATTCCAAAAAATGAGAAACCTACTGAGGTGGGTGAGTTCCGGCCCATTAGCCTTTGTAATGTGATCTACAAGATGGCTTCTAAAGTTATTGCGAACAGACTGAAACCTTTGATGAATGAGGTGGTGTCGGAAAACCAGAGTGCTTTCATACCAGGTAGATTGATAATGGATAACGCCCTTATTGCTTATGAGCTCTTCCATGCCATGAAAGGGGGAAAAGGGGGGAAAGAAGGGAAGCATTGCGCTGAAGCTTGATATGTCTAAAGCTTATGACAGAGTGGAATGGAGTTTTCTGTTGCATGTTATGGGGAAGTTGGGGTTTGGAGCATGGTGGAGAGATAGAATCAATGATTGTATCACTTCATTTAAGCACACCTTCGCCATAAACGGAGACAGGACCAGCGAGCTCAAGCCTTCCCGGGGACTGCGCCACGGTGACCCCCTATCTCCTTACCTTTTTATTTTGTGTGCCGAGGCTTTTTCTACATCTCTTCTTTCTGCTGCACGTGATGGCCATCTAAATGGTGCAAAGCCATGTAGAGAGGCTCCCTGTATTTCACACCTCTTTTTTGCAGATGACAGTATACTCTTTGCGAGAGCAACTTCTGCGGAATGCTTGAGAATAGTTGAGACCATCAGTCAGTATGAACAAGCTTCAGGACAAAAAATAAACCTATCTAAGTCAGAAGTGGTTTTCAGCAAAGGATTTTCAACATCTAAGAGGGAGGAATTAAAGGGTCTCCTGAAGGTGAGGGAAGTGGATCGCCACGCAAAATACTTGGGGTTTCCAACGGCAATTGGCAGGTCCAAGAAGCACGTCTTTAGCTACATAAAGGAAAGGGTGTGGAGGAAGCTACAAGCGTGGTCTGAGAAGCTACTGTCCAAGGCAGGAAAAGAGGTTTTAATTAAAGCGGTGGCCCAAGCAATACCTTCTTATCTGATGAGCATTTTCCAGCTTCCAAGTGGGTGCATAGACGAACTCCAAAGCATGGTGGCTCATTTTTCGTGGGGAGCCAAGAATAATGAGAGGAAGATAGTCTGGACTTCATGGAGCAATATGTGTTTGCCTAAGAGAATGGGAGGCTTGGGTTTTAGGGACCTTCACGTTTTCAATCAGGCCCTTCTCGCAAAACAACTATGGCGTTTGGCAGTGAACCCGACTTCCCTAGCAGCAAGGGTTATCAAAGTAAGATACTACCTGAGGACATCTATATGGGACGCTCGTAGAGGGTACAATCCAAGCTATACATGACAGAGTATGTGGGGAGCTAAGGCGCTGCTGAAGGAGGGGACGAAGTGGAGAATAGGTAAGGGGGAGGAAGTTCGATTATGGGAGGATGCCTGGCTGCCTGGAGAGGGGAGGGAGCTGCGTGGGTTGCGGGAGAGCGAGGAAGGAGAACCTGCGATGGTGAGCGATCTCTTGACACACGATGGGACCGAGTGGAACAGACCGTTAATCCATCAGTTTTTTTCCCGATGAGTACGTGTGGCGTATATGTACTATTCCACTATGCCATACGAACTACTCGGACGTCTTCACTTGGTGGCCTGCACCACGGGGTACATATACTGTTAAGTCGGCATATTGGCTTGGTTTACTGGGTAGGGAGGAGGCAAGGCAGCACATAGAAGGAGGGGGGCATCAGCTGTGGAAGAAAATTTGGCACGCTGGTTGGGTACCGAAAATTGCACACTTCCTATGGCGAGTTGCGACGGGGGGCCTAGCAACGCTAGGCAGGCTATACGATAGGCATTGCGTGGAAAATGGCAGCTGCAGGTTGTGTGCGTCGGAGACGGAGAGCATCTTGCATATGTTGTTCCATTGTCCGAATGCTACCGAGTTATGGGATGCAAGGAGCGAGCGGGTCCGGAGGCTGATGGAGAATGTACAGAGTGGAGATGTCCCCACCACGATGGAAAGAATATTGGATGTAGACCATGCAGCAGATAGGGAGGAGCTTGCGTTGGCGTTATGGGTGATATGGAGGAGCAGGAACGAGCGTATGTACGACGAGCAGCATATTGGGGTTCAGTATCTATTTGTACAAGCCTTGGCCTTGATCAAGGAGCACAGTGCGCATGCAGAGGCGCGGGCGGGGACGGAGGAGGCAGCACGGGTTAATCTAGCTCAGAAATGGACGAAGCCGGAGAGGGGTGTCCTGAAGGTGAACATTGATGTTTTAAGAAGTGAGGATGGGCAAGCAGCGATGGGGTGGGTGGTACGGGACTGGACGGGAACAGTGAAAGTAATGGGGGGTTCGAAGCTAGGGCCGACTCAGCAGGTGGCAGAGGCTAAAGCTTTAGGCGTGAGGAAGGCGGTGGAGTGGAGTAGAGACCTTCATTTCAGAAAGATTGCTGTCGAGTGTGATGCGCAGACGGTGGTACAAGCTTTCGACTCTACAGTGGAGCGTCGTGACTACATCAGGGCCATTGTGGCTAATATTAGAAGTCTCGTGTCTTCTTTTGAGTACTTTTCCTTTTCCTTTAGTAAACATAGTACTAATAGAGCTGCACATATGGCTGCGAACATCATGCGTAGTAGTAGTAGTAGTAGTAGTATGGTTTTTACAAATGATTTTTCTTCCTGTTTTGTAGATGTGACTATGGCTGATTTAGTCGATTAATGCATGACGGGGGTCGCCAGCGACTCCTCGTCCTCGATTAAAAAAAAAGATAATTTCATTGAAATCACATATTTTCAAGATTTGGCTCGAGCAGCAAAACTTGTACCATTAAATAGCCCTTATCTTTCTGAATCCAATGGCTATTTATTAGTTTTTTTTTATCAGTAAATAATTAGTTATTGGTTTTTAAACCTTGGCCAATCAGGAAAATACACATAAGCAAAAGCATCGTGAGAGGAAAAGACTGAGTGGGGCCCACATGACTTGGCCCAATCACAGCGGGCCAAAACACCGACCAAGCCTCGCACGGCATTAACTGAAGGAAAAAGACTGAAGCCACCTAAAGATGAAAATTCCCCTCAGTGAGAAATACTACGAAAGAAGCAAAACTGGAGGGCAAATTCGAGAATTCATCTATGGGATTCTGTCCTCTCCCCCGCACCATGGATGGTGAGAGCAGCTTCTGTGAAGCCTGTGAGAACGCAACTCGGGAATCTGGGGCAGAATCTCATCGGAAACCTTACCAAAAGGTTAGCACATCCAAAACGAACACAACGGCTCAAACGACACCGAAATAACAAAAAAACCAAAGAATAGCGAGTGCGGGTTCAAGTATCAAGAAAAGAGGGAAAGCTAGACAAGTACCTAAATAATTGACGAGTATGGCTCGAGATGTTTCACAAGACTTTGGCAAACTCAACTGAGTGATCGACCGCGATCCCAAAGAACCTAAACTCACCGGCAAAGCCAGGGCCGTCGCTGCCTTGCGAGGTGAGTAGGGGAACCAACCCTGGGTCGAAGAAGATGGAAACAATGTTGGGAAACCATTTCTCAGAGTGCGAGTAATGTTTTGGGATGTTTTCCCATGGATCCGATGACCTGGAGAGGTAAGAAGGAAAAAAGGAGAAGGGAAGCAGGGGAGGAAACAAAGTTGAAGGGTGGCTCCAGCGGTTGAGGGGAAAGTGGGTGGAAAACCCTACTTTTATAGAGTCATCGGGTGCAGATGAGAGAGAGGATGGTGAGGGCGAAGAAATCTGGAAGAAAGGTGAAGAGGGAAGAGAGGAATTGGAGAACAAAATCAGGGAGAGAAACCCCATCGCTGCATGTGAAATCAGAAAGGGGAAAGGAAGAAGAGGATCCAATTGCCGCTGGATCTAAATCCAAGGGTCAAGATTGAACCCAAGAAAACTAAAATAGGAAAGCAAGCGTGACATATCAATTACAATTAAAACTAAAGTGAGATTAATTTAATGTACATATTTTTCTCTTTCCTCTTTCAAGGGTTCTATACTTATCCAAATTAGACCAAACTTGACACACAAGTTAATTTAAACATGTAGACTCCGAATCTCTAATTAGATTTCACTTTTAGAAACCTTAGATGTATTATTTAATATATTCTTTATTTCTCTTTCCTGATGCATTAACGACACATGGATTATCCAAATTAGGTGAAACTTCATCCACAAGTTAATTTAAGTGTGTTGAACATGAATTTGCCTTTTTTTCCAACTTTTGGTGTCATGAATTATATTTATTTATTAATTACACCTTTTAGGCATTTTCTCTCTCCTATATATACCTATTAATCAAACATTATCCAAATTAGTTGCAAATTTGCCTAAAGGCTTATTTTTATGTTTAGATTACGAATTTGGAGTTAGTTTTCCGATTTGAGGGCATTAACTATTTTATTTCACTTTATTGGCCTAATTGCTATTTTCTTTTGATAAGAACATTAATATGCATTTATCTTTCTAATTAGATGATACTTGGCTCTTAAGTTACTTTTAAGTCAAGAAAGCGAATTTACATATCAAATTATCTCATGGTTTCCTATTTGTGATTTTTGAAACATAATATTCCTCATTATCCTCTTTTAATACATTATATCTCATATTATCTCCAATTATTGTCCTTATTATCTCTTTTATGTGTATTTTGAGATTTATCTCCTTTTTCATATTCTAAAAAGCACTAGAAAGTTATAGGACGAAATATCTTATTATTTTTATTACTTAGTGAAAATTACACTTCAGACCCATTAATTAAAACCAAACTGGTGTATATGTGCATACAACCCTATACTAATAATATATGGGAAATATTTATCCAACTAAGTTCTTTAATTTCTTATTATCATCCAAATGAATCATTATTAAGAAAAAAGTATTTTGTATTCTCTTAATTACATGTATTAGCTTATCCTTGTTTGGCTAAGTAAAATGGGTAAAACTATCAGGGTAGAATTCTATTTCTGGTATTTTATAGCACACCACCCTTTAAAGGGATTTTGCCCTCGAAATCAAAACATCCATAAGAAATCTTATCCACACCCCTTAAAAGGGTTCATCTTAACAAGTCAAGCTAATCATCATCAAGGTATTAAGACTACCCCCATATCTTTTAGTTATGAAAGTTTTTGAGTTTTATATTTCTCATGTATCCAGATAGAAGTCATACCATCTAGGGCTGAGTTTTAGGTCCTCATGTCTCTAACCTATCAACCCTACATGATCAACTAAAAGTCATAAGGTTTCCTATAAGGCAAGGATACTTGGTGTAAGAAACCTAACCTAAGGGAGACGAGTTTGAAATAGTTAGAAAACTGACTTCCAGTGGCTCTGATACCATGCTGTAAAGAAGTGAAACCACTTCTCTACTAGAAAGAAAAGACCACATCCCTTGAACTAAACACTACGTCAAAATTTCCGCCAAAGGGATGGAGACCAATTCATTCAACATGTACGTATCATTACACAAGGAGTAGCAGCGGAAAATATCATTATCTAACAATTTCCAAAGCTTGATAACATGATACAACACTTCACTACAAATGGGTGTCCAAAAGGAAAACTAAACATAAAAGACATAGATCAAGCTGAGGGTCATATAACCACCTTTTCACGTCTCCCAAAAGCTTAGCTACAAGGTCATTGTCGAAGTTCACCTCTCCTTAGTCAAACCTGGGGTTGGAAGCATACCCCACCAAAAGAATAAGAGAAAAGAAATACATCAGCAAAAAGATGGTATGTGTATGCTAAAGGAAACTTTGAGCAAATTAAGCAATAAGGACATCAATAGTAAAATGCTTCCCATACAAGAAATAAGGACTACCCACATGGGCATAAAGGAATAAGATCATAACAAAAGAGATAAAAGAGGATACTTGCCATAAACAAAACAAATAAGATTGTGCAATACTGGAACATAAGAAGGTAGTAGGGCACACACCCCACAACATCATCAACCTACATGCATGTGAGATAAAAATAGCCCTAGAACAATATAAATTCAAAGGCGGCCAAACACATACTTGAACCTAATAGAGAAAGGAATATTTCCAATCTCCCAAATATATAAAATTGAGTATGGATTACTGCCACACTCGATTATAGTGGAATGGTATACTGCCACCCTCCAAATAAACAATAGGGGATTACTGCCCCAAAACCTAAGTAATTTACACTACTCTAGTGCTACTAAATCACATAGAATGTTTAATGTAGAGGCAAGTAGAAAAGTATAGTCAGAATTAACAAGTTTGCCATCACACAATGGACAACTCAAACATATAACAAATCCACTTCAAAGTGGGCATATATCACCAAGTAAACTTCCACATCACAGTGGGCATATAACAATGCAAGAAACCAACATGCACCAAGGCCAAAGATAAGATATCAAGAAATTATCCAAGTTCATAACAATCAATATGGTTCACATGAACCATGATATCAAGAGAATAGACATATGTGTAGGTAAAAGTCAAAAGAATGAAAAGATAGGTGAATTGCTCAACATTGAGTAATAGGGGATACACCATACATAAGAGAGAATAATTGCTCAATATGAATAATCGGAGATGCACCATACCTCAACTCAGAGTCCAAACTGCAAAACACTCCTAGATCCAAGTCTAGGTCACCAAAGGCCTATTAAACACATATATATATATTTTATGTCAATTTCATACACATTAACCAAACCCTAAAAACTACCTTTTTATCATTATGTGGATTAGGTTATGAAAACTATTCCATATTTTAGTTTATATTATTAGGAGTTCAAAATGTATTTTATTATAGTTTTCTAACTTATATATATTTAGTTATGAATTTTACAAGTTATTATATAATTAGATAAATTCATTGAAATCACATATTTTCAAGATTAGGCTCGAGCAACAAAACATGTACCATTAAATAGCCCTTATCTTTCTGAATCCAATGACTATTTATTCATATTTTTCTGATAAGTAAATAAATAGTTATTGATTTTTAAACCTTAGCCAATCAGGAAAATACACATAAGAAAAAGCATCGTGAGAGGAAAAGAAGGAGTGGGGCCCGCGTGACTTGGCCCAATCACAGCTGGCCAAAACACCGACCAAGCCTCACGCAGCTTCAACTGAAGGAAAAAGACTGAAGCCGCCTAAAGACGAAAATACCCCTCAGTGAGAAATACTGTGAAAGATGCAAAATAGGAGGGCAAAGTCAAGAATTCATCTATGGGATTCTCCCCTCTCCCCCACGCAATGGATAGAGAGAACAGCTTCTGCGAAGCCTGGCAAGAACGCAACTCGGTAATCTGGGGCAGAATCTCACCAGAAACCTTACCAAAAGTTTAGCACATCCACAACGAAGACAACAACTCAAACGACACCAAAATCACAAAGAAAACCAGAGAAGAGCGAGCGCGGGTTCAAGGTATCAAGAAAAGAGGGAAAGCTAGACAAGTACCTGAATAATCGACGAGTATGGCTTGAGATGTTTCACAAGAACTTGGCAAACTCAATTGAGTGATCGACCGCGATCTAAGCGAACCCAAACTCACCGGAGAAGCCGGGTCTGTCGCTGCCTTGTGAGGCGAGTAGGGGAAACCAACCCTGGGTCGAAGGAGATGGAACGAATGCCGAGAAACTATTTCTCAGAGTGCGAGTAATGTTTTGGGATGTTTTCCCATGGATCTGATGACCTCGAGAGGTAAGAAGGAAAGAAGGAGAAGGGAAGCTGAGGAGGGAACAAGGTACAAGGGTGGCGCCAGCGGTTGAGGGGAAAGTGGGTGGCAAACCCTACTTTTATAGAGTCATCAGGTGCAGATGAGATAGAGGATGGTGAGGGTGAAGAAATCTGGAAGAAAGGTGAAGAGGGAAGAGAGGAATCAGAGAAGAAAATCGGGGAGAGAAGCCCCCATCACTGCGTGTGAAATCAGAAAGGGGAAAGGAAGAAGAGGATCCAGTTGCCGCTGGATCTAAATCCAAGGGTCAAGATTGAACCTGAGAAAACTAAAACAGGAAAGCAAGCGTGACATATCAATTACGAGTACAACTAAAGTGAGATTAATTTAAAGTACTTATTTTTCTCTTTCCTCTTTTAAGGGTTCTATACTTATCCAATTAGACCAAACTTGACACACAAGTTAATTTAAACATGTAGATTCCGAATCTCTAATTAGATTTCACTTTTGGAAACCTTCAATGTATTATTTAATATATTCTTTATTTGTCCTTCATGATGCATTAATGACACATGAATTATCCAAATTAGGTGAAACATCATCCACATGTTAACTTAAGTGTGTTGAACATGAATTTGCCTTTATTTCCAACTTTTTGTGTCATGAATTGTATTTATTTATTAATTACACCTCTTAGGCATTTTCTCTCTCCTATATAAACCTATTAATTAAACATTATCCAAATTAGTTGTAAATTTGTCCAAAGGCTTATTTTTATGTTTAGATTACGAATTCGGAGTTAGTTTTCTGATTTGAGGACATTAACTATTTTATTTCACTTTATTGGCCTAATTCCTATTTTCTTTTGATAAGAACATTAATATGCATTTATCTTCCTAGATAGATGATACTTGGCTCTTAAGTTACTTTTAAGTCAAGAAAAAGAATTTTCATATCAAATTATCTCATGGTTTCCTATTTGTGATTTTTGAAACAACATATTCCTCATTATCCTCTTTTAATACATTATATCTCATATTATCTCCAATTATTGTCCTTATTATCTCTTTTATGTGTATTTCAAGATTTCTCTCCTTTTTCATATTCTAAAAAGCACTAGAAAGTTCTAGGACGAAATATCTTATTATTTTTATTACTTAGTGAAAATTACACTTCAGACCCATTAATTAAAACCAAACTGGTGCATATGTGCATACAACCCTATACTAAGAATATATGGGAAATATTTATCCAACTAAGTTCTTTAATTTCTTATTATCATCCAAATGAATCATTATTAAGCATAAAGTATTTTGTATTCTCTTAATTACATGTATTAGCTTATCCTTGTTTCTCTAAGTAAAAAGGGTAAAACTATCAGGGTAGAATTATATTTCTGGTATGTTACAGCACACCACCCCTTAAAGGGATTTCATCCTCAAAATCAAAACATCCATAAGAAAACTTATCCACCACCCCTTCAAAGGGTTCATCTTAACAAGTCAAGCTAATCATCATCAAGGTATTAAGACTACCCTCATATCTTTTAGTTATGAAAGTTTTTGAGTTTTATATTTCTCATGTATCCAACTAGAAGTCATACCATCTAGGGCTGAGTTTTAGGTCCTCATGTCTCTAACCTATCAACCCTACATGATCATCCAAAAGTCATAAGGTTTCTTACAAGGAAAGGATACTAGGTGTAAGAAACCTAACCTAAGGGAGATGAGTTTGAAATAGTTAGATAATCGACTGTTATTGGCTCTGATACCATGCTGTAAAGAAGTGAAACCACTTCTCTACTAGAAAGAAAAGACCACATCCCTTGAACCAAACTGTAACATCCCTGACCTGGGTTATACTCTAACCCTAGATGTTTTGATTAAGAAAGATGATTATATGCTTAATCTTATCTTGTGAAAAGTAATTAGGCCTCAAGAGGAACTTATGTTGCAATCCTAGTCCTTTTTGAACATTGTTGAAATCAATGTTTTGCTTATTTTGGACTAAAGAGCAAATTACCCAAGTTGAGGGTTTTAAGTGCAAATTGGGCATAATAATATGTTCCTCATGTGTTGAAGCATCATGAGAGTTAAAACGATGCAGAGTTATGGCTTAGGGAAGCCTGGTACCAAGAAAGAGCCGATAAAGCAATGCATGTGCATTAAAACCTAGTTTTGGTGTAATGTGCAATTTACCCAAAACCTAGGGTTCAATATGAAAATCACCACTTCAATAAGGTCCCTAATGTTTCTTGGCATCATGTAGAGAAAATAAAATGATAAGGGCGCTTCATTTTAATTGAGTTGGAGGAGAGAGAATCTTGATATTAAAATAATCAAGATTTAATCCTAATTGAAACCCTAATTCAATTTAGGGCAAAAATAAATGTATTAATTAAAGGGCCTTCAACCAAAATTAAAATGGTTGGATTCAGATGTGTGTGGACGTCCTTGAGCTTTGCAAGGACCACGAAAATATCCAAGGGAGTGGATAACTCACTCACAATATTATAAGAAAAAGAAATATCCACTCACGTATGGATAATAGTATAATATGATTTAAGGTGCTTAATTTGCTTTTCCTTCAATCATGGACAATTGAGAGGAATAAGAGGAAAAAAAGATAGCCTCGGATCCAAGGAGTTGAGGGGGAAGAGGCGGCATGATTTTTGGGATCAAATGAATTTTTAATAAAGCATATTCTCTCTCATTGAATTTTTATAAAAAGACCTTTTACAAGTCAAATGAAAGGATTTCCCGGATCTCACTTCTTCCCTTTTCTTGGAAAACGACCAAGGATCTTGGGAGGACTAGGAGGACGACTCCCTACCTGTTGGTAAGCTTCTTGATCCCTTTTCACCTTGAATCCATGGTGGAAATCACAAATCAATGCATGAATTCTTCCTATTTCGATCCCCTCTTCAATTCTGACCATTTCTCTTCACTCAAACCTTGAGGACGAGCCCTGGAATGGTGAAAGGAGTTGCATACACCATTTTTTACGTGAGATTGGAGCTTTGGAGCTCAATTGGAGGCCGGTTTTATAACTTGAACCCTTGATTTTATTATTGCATTCAATTCCTTATCAATTGGTGATCCTTTCTACATTTCCAAAATTTATTTTGGATGATTGTTGCAACCACCATGGAAATCACAGCAAACTTCGTGGGTATGGAGCTTGATGATGATGAAATCATCATAAGCACACACCTCTCCAAATATCTAGAGCAAACGGTTTCAATGGTTTGGTCCAAACGGTTTCACCAAACTGTTTGGAGACCAAACGATTTCCAAACTGTTTGGAGTTTGGAACTCCAAACCGTTTAGAGGAGTTGACCGTTTGGATGGGTTGACCGTTTGAGGTCTGAACCGTAGTATGTGTTGGATGATGATCCAATGGCTCCAATTGATTATTTCAACATATGGACAATCTTTCAAATAGAAACCTTAATCGACTAAGTGCTGATTTTGCAATTGATTGAGTTGAGGTTTTGGGTTGATTGACCCAAATGGTTTCAAAACCATTTGGGAATCTCCCAAACGGTCTTAAGACCTTTTATATGTCAACCAAGACCGTTTGAAGGTCTAGGGATGAGTATGGTTGGGTATTTGAAGATCCAAAGATACCAAATTAAAATGCAATCAATTGCTGATTTGATAATCAATCCAGTGATCCAAACCCTAATTGGATGTCATGGATTTTGATGTTGATATGGGCAAACGGTCTCAAGACCATTTGGTGATCATCAAAATGACCTCAAGACCGTTTGGGGGTCATTCAAGACCGTTTGAGGTCAGGTCATATCATGTGATGATGATGGTTCATTGATTTCAATTGATTTGGTTCCACAATGTCAACCATTGATGGATCCTCGATTTCAAAACCCTAAGTGATGGTTTCTTGATTATCAAACCTAGTTCAATTGGGTTCAAAACCCTAAATTTAAGGTCTAATTGAATGGTGAATCAGTGGTTCAATTGATGAATACTTTAGTGGTTCAATTGATAATTGGTCCATGGATTGAAACCTTGAATTGATTAAGTGTTGAAGTACCTTTTTGGTCCATGCGGTTTTGAGTAGGTTTGGACCAAACGGTCTCCAGACCATTTGGGACCAAATGGTCAGTCTCAAGACCGTTTGGGACCAAACAATCTCAAACCGTTTGGAGACTCAAGTTCATGCGGTTTCAAGATGTGTTGTCTAAACGGTTTCAAGAACTAACTTTGCTAAATGGTTTCAAACCATTTGAACTTAGTGACCAAGACCGTTTGAGGTCTAAGTGACCAAGACCTTTTGAGGTCCAAATTGGTTAAACCATTTGGACACCTTATATGATCAAAGGTCAATTAGCTATTTGGTTCTTAATGATGTAGACCAATGATGATTCTGAAGGTTAACCCTAACTATGTGTACTTAAGTGAAGAGTTAACCATAGATCAATCTTGGATTAATTAACATCCTAGAGAGGATGAGAGGGAGAGTGAATGGGAGAGATGATTTCTTACTTAATAAGCCCTAATTCTCTCATTTTGAATAAATGTGTAATCAGGGTTTGATCCATAATATGAGATCATGAAATCCTCATTGAAAAGATTGTTGTACCTTGACCCTAATTTAGGGCAAGGCTATGTGAAACCCTAATCTAGGGCTAAGCTCAGTGAAATCATAATCCTGGGTGATGATGTAACCCTAACTTAGTGTAACAATGAAGGAAACCCTAATTTAATGGGAATTGTACATCCTAACCCTAATTTGGGTTTGAGGTAAGAGAAACCTTACTCGGATGTGAATGGAAAACCTTAATCCATAAAACAGGGTAAGGTGCATGAAACCCTAATATAGGGTAGTGCTACTAATTCTATGTGAAGACCTATCACTGGGTGATGTGTTGTGAAATCGTAATTTCACATAATACTAGGTGAAACCCTGATATAAAAGAATGATTATGTAAAACTCTATTGAAGAGTAATACTATGTGAAATCCATAAATATATGGAATATTCTATGTGAATCCTCAAATTATAAATATGGAGAATACTATTCCTAATAATGGAATAGTGATTAATGTTTTGACAAATGTAACACCTAGAGAGGTTGATGATGGATATCCTTATATTAATAGTTCCTAAACTTAAGGATGAGTCCATAGTATTGGCAATGGTTGTATAATCTAAGTGAGTGACTAATGACCAATACATTACATGATAAATGTGATGAACTGGTGCATAAAGTATTAGGATGGGGAATACCCTAATACAAGCTAAATGGATGAACTCAAGTAAGATGAAGGTTTTGAGGGAAGTTGTAACATCCCAGGATTTGAGGCCTCAGATAAAACACTCTTAAAAGGAATGATTAGACTACCCATATCACCAAGGTGCACCTCCTTTTCCGGGAACCCATCACCAAAGAACTGCATAGTTAAGCATGCTCAGCTTGGAGTAGTACTAAGATGGGTGATCAGTCGGGAAGTTGATCCTGGCTTACGCGTCAATGTGGACAAAGTGCGCAGTTAAGGCTAGTGGTGGTTTGTGGGGCCAGTCGTCATTCCTAAAACTCTACTAGACTCATGGGCAGTGAGCTCCCGGGCATTACAAATGGTATCAGAGCCAATTCCCCTCTAGTAGGTGGGGCCCAGATGGGCCTGTGGCATGCCAGTCTTTGAGCCGTGCGGTCCATGCATGTTGGAAAGGGCTATCTGAGTTGATGGAGCCGCCCATGCACTGGTAGTGTCTAGGCATGTTAGAAAGGGCTATCCGAGTTGATGGAGCCACCCTTGCATTGGCAGTCGTGATCAGGAGATGGGTGTACATGGGTCGTTTGAATCTACACTGAAATGGGGAAAAGATTATGAGGCCATATAGTTGGGCCTTGACGAGGACATCAAGAGTCTAAGTGGGTGAGATTGTAACATCCCAGGATTTGAGGCCTCAGATAAAACACTCTTAAAAGGAATGATTAGACTACCCATATCACCAAGGTGCACCTCCTTTTTCAGGAACCCATCACTAAAGAACACCATAGTTAAGCGTGCTAAGCTTGGAGTAGTACTGAGATGGGTGACCAGTCGGGAAGTTGATCCTGGCTTGTGCGTCAATGTGGATAAAGTGTGCAGTTAAGGCTAGTGGTAGTTTGTGGGGCCATTCGTCATTCCTGAAACTCTACTAGAGCCATGGGCAGTGAGCCCGGGCATTACAAATGGCATTACAAGTGTGTAGTAAATAGAGTACATGTGTTTTTCAGGATTATTGATGATGTGGTTGAATTACATGCTTGGATTTCTTTCTTGGTTGGAATTGATATTAGCTTGAGAAATATACTGAACAAGTATGTGGTTATGCTTATGATTATCCCGACTAGTTTTCCGAGGATTTTATCGACGTTTCCCTCATGGCTTGAAATAACAGTTGAATGCTTTTATTTCATGCAACTATAGAGTGACTATGACTATCACTATGAATATACATGTATAACTGGCTAGATCCGGGTCCACCCCTGTGGCTATGCAAGGGCTAAATAGGATAACCTAGAGCAAGGTCTAGGCTATCATGAGTTATAAACTGGGCTACACATGTGTAGTTCCATGAGACTCTTAGCTTGCCATGAGTTAAGTAGTGGGCTACCTATGGGTAGTGCCATGTGACTCAACCCTAGAAACTGATTCACCTGTTAGGTGAAATCATGAGGGGTATAATGGGGATCTACCATAAGAAAGGTAGTATCCAGGTCCACTGTAGGGACAACGCAGAGGATAGGGGATGCATGGATTGCGTAGTTATATTTAAAATGTAAAATTTTTTATTAAATGGTAATTGGCTGCAATACATTGTTATCATAGTTGCACAATTATTGTTTCCCCCACATACCAGCTTCGGATGAACGACATTTTG
The DNA here is from genome assembly GCA_963693085.1 of Alisma plantago-aquatica. Classification (NCBI taxonomy): domain Eukaryota; kingdom Viridiplantae; phylum Streptophyta; class Magnoliopsida; order Alismatales; family Alismataceae; genus Alisma; species Alisma plantago-aquatica. The sequence continues at coordinate 850,370,186 of OY856412.1, forward strand.
TTTGTCGGTGTTTTTCGGAACAAGACAAAAGGACAAACAGTAAATCGTCATATTGTGAAATACATGAATTAAAATACAAGGAGGATTAGTTAAAGTAGAATCCATAAGTGGATAGAAGTTTAGAGATCCAATTTTCAAAAAGGTATGCAAAAGTTTATTTTTTCTTACAGCTTTCCAGTTTAGTCTGTTAAAATTTAATAATTGTTCTTGTTTAAATGCCGAACCTTTGATCCGGAAGTTATGGATGCGGCTTCAACCTCTCGGTCTCCCTTAATTGGGGGTTATCGGGAGGTGGGGTCGTAACATAAGTGATACATCAAGATATGATAGATATTGTAACACCCCTGACCTGGGATATGAACTAACCCTAGGTGTTTTGCTTAAAATTATGATTAGAGTCTTGTGGTTAACCCTTGATATGTCATTAAAGCTTTAGAAGAATCTATATTTTCATTTCTGCCCTTTTTGAACAATGTTGTAAGATTATTTTGTTTAATAGGGACCTATGTGAAAATTACCAAATTAGAGGGATTAACTTGCAAATTGCACATGTTAAGATGTTCCTCTGATTATTAGACATCATAAGAACGAATATGATGTGGTGATATGGATTCCCCAAGCTTGGGCACCAAAATATAGCTTGTAGAGCAATCCTTGTACTTTAAAACCTAGTTTTGGTGTAAAGTGCAATTTACCCAAAACATAGGGTGCAACATGTAAAATATACCCTCTAGAGTACCTCTCATGCTTTTTATCATCAAGTGGAGTAAAGAAAATGAGGGGGGAACCTCATTTGAGTAACCATATAAGAAGGATAATCATTGTAATTGATTAATCAAGATGTATGCAAAATGACCCTTATATATGTATGACTTAATAAAGTGTTTGGCTTCTTTTCCTCTAAACCAAGGTTGAGAGATACGTTTGCGTGTTATAAGAAGGGAGGAACGTGGCAAAGAAGTAGGAGAGGGGCGTGGAGGATATAGATGTAAAAGAGAAGAAGTATTTATCATTGCCTTGGAAATATGCCCAAAAATATATAAGCAAGCTCTTTCCACAATCAAGGGATCGTTCCCTTCATTTGCTCTTCTCATCCTTTTGCTTTGGGCCGACTAAGGAGGAGGTTAGGAGCAGAGGAGGACGACCAAGTTGATCTAGGTAAGTTTGGCCATCTTCTAGCTCGAATTCATGGAGGAAATTCCATTACAAGGTTGGTTTGCTAGTATTCCTTACACAACTCTTGCTTCTAGCCATCTTCTCCATCCAATTATTGAAGAAAGGACCTTGTACGACCCCTGGAGATCAAGCCACCATTAAAGATACGGAGCTTGGAGCTCTATATCAGATTCTAAGGTGGGTTTTATAACTCTAAACCCTTAAACTTTGTTATGCATCTTTCTTTCTTGCAAAAGTAGTTTGTTCTTCTTTCCCCCATCCTTCCTTGCTTTCTTGCAACTAAAACCATGAAGAACAGACCTGGATCTGGAGGTATAATAAGGGGGCATGAATACCAATGTTACTTTAGCAAACGGTCTTGCACCCTTGGCCAAACGGTTTGCAAAACCGTTTGGGGGTTTGCAAAACCGTTTGAGGGGAAAAAGGTTTCACAAGGTCGGTTGGAGCAAACGGTCTCCAAGACCATTTGGTTGAGTTGACCAAGGGTTGACCGTTTGGGATTCCTGTTCATAATTATGTTGGTTGATAACCCTCAAAATTTGAGGGATTAACTCCAAAGGAATCGTGAGTTGAAGGCAAATCAATTAGGTAAATCTAATTGGATTAAGTGCTGATTTTCAACCTGATTAATTTGACCGTTTTGGGCAAACGGTTTCAAAACCGTTTGAGTGCGTTGACCAAGAGTTGACCGTTTGATATTACTGTTCCTAATTATGTTGGTTAATAACTCACCAAATTTGAGGGGTTAATTCTCAAGGAATCATGAGTTGAAGGCTAATCAATTGGGCAAACCCTAATTGAAATTAGTGCTGAAATTCCAATGAGTTAATTTGAGATTTTGGGTTGATTAGCCCAAACGGTCTCAAGACCGTTTGGGGGTCACCCAAGACCGTTTGGAGGTCTAGGGTGAAGTATGGATATGTGTTTGAAGATCCAAAGATGTTGTATGAACCCTAATCGGCTAAATACTGATTTTGCAAGTGAATGAGATGATGTTTTGGGTTGATTGGCCCAAATGGTTTCAAAACCGTTTGGGGATCACCCAAACGGTCTCAAGACCGTTTGGGGGTCACCCAAGACCGTTTGGAGGTCTGGGGTTAAGTATAGTTGACCAATTGAAGGTCCAAAGGTACCAAATCATATTACAATTAAGTGCTGATTTGTTGATCAACTCGATAGACCAATCCTTGATAGAATTTCACTAGAATCCAAGGGTTGGATGAGACAAACGGTCTCAAGACCATTTGGAGGTCACCCAAGACCGTTTGGAGGTCTAGAGGTGAGTATGGTTAAGCAATTGATGATCCAATGTTATTAAGTTAAAGTGTAATCAATTGTTGTTTTGGTGATCAATCCAATGATCCAAACCTTAATTTGTTGACTTGGATTTTGGTGATATGATGGGCAAACGGTCTCAAGACCGTTTGGAGGTCATCCAAACGACCTCAAGACCATTTGGGGTCAGGTCATACCCAATTTGGATAATGGTTCTATGGTTTCAAAGTAACTAGTCTTACATTGATTAGTATTGAAGGATGATCGATTACAACCCTAATCCAATCCATCCAAACCCTAATTGGTGATCAATTGAGGATTAATTGAGGGTCACATCAGTTGATTATTAACTTAATTGTCTCAATTGATAAATGGTTAACCATGGCATGAACGATTGAGGGGTTCAACATTGAAAACCCTAACTCAATCGGAAGAGTTAATACACTTTTTGGTCCATGCAGTTTTGAGGGTGTTTGGACCAAATGGTCTCAAGACCGTTTGAGTCCAAACGGTCTCAAGACCGTTTGGTGGTCATGTGGTTTCAAACCATTTGGAGGTTGAAAGTGCAAAACTGTTTGGAGTCTTTTAAGGTCAAGATTGCTTAATGCTTTAAAGGCTTAGATGGTTTAATGGTTGATTAATCTAAATCCTAATGATATCTAAAGACATTAAGGGAACAAGTAATTAGTTGATTGAATCATGTTATGATCAATGGTGAACATTACTAAAGTACCCTTGATGGGTTTAAGAAGTAAACACCTCTTGATCAAGCAAACCCTAATGAATATTGTAGTAATAATGTGATGCTATGTGAATAGTAAACCCTAATCTAGGGTAATGCAATGCTATGTGCATAGTAAACCCTAATCTAGGGTAATGTGATGCTATGTGAATAGTAAACCCTAATCTAGGGTAATGTGATGCTATGTGAATAGTAAACCCTAATCTAGGGTAATGTGATGCTATATGAATAGTAAACCCTAATCTAGGGAGATGTGATGATATGAACAAGTAACTCTAATTCTGAGTTATGCTTTTAAGCATGAAACTCCATGATTGAGAAATGAGATAGGAATCACTATTCCTAATCTAGTTAAGATGTGGAATAACTCTTTTTGGATTAAATGAGAATCCTAACCCTAGAAACCAGTCGTGGTATTATGACACGACGTGGTGAGTCCTTTGTTGCATGATCGTGCAAGGTAGCACGGTCGTGGTATCACATATATAATTTGAGAAGAACATGTATTGTGTTGTTATGATACAATATGCATGTTATTAGTAAATATTGATCATGCAAGTTTTCATAAAGAGGTGATCATATCCAGGTAAGGATTATGATATCTTATGTATTGAAATTACTTTACATGCTTCAAGTATAATGATATGCTATGATACCTAGTGAATGGTAAATTATGAGTTCAAGTACCTAGATTCTATAATCATGATGATAAATTTAGAAAGGTACTTGATAAGTTGAGGAATTCAGATCCTAACACTTTGTGAGAAAATGTATGGTTACATGCCATGACTCCCCAATAATAATGTCAGACATTAGATATATGATCTAAGTCTGAAGAGAGTTAATGTTGTAATAATGGTTTTATAGTAAATAAATGCCATACATGTTCTTCTATTTCTTAAAAGGTAAATGACATATGGGTTTATCAAATTATAGTTGTATTGCTTTAATTGGAAGAATGGTTTAATCTGTTAAACATTGTTTTCACTACTCCCAGACATATATAACTTCTTTGTGTACATTTACTCTCTTAAGCTGCAATAATTATGTTTCTGGAGAAGAGTTATATCTCTCGCTGGGACAATTTTATAATTGTCTCACCCCGTGGGAAACATATTTTTTAGGTGGACGTGGGCGAGGAGGAAGAAATCCTTCAATAGGTGAAGGACAACATCAACAGTACCAGGGACAGCAGTGAAGTTTCAGGTGGGGACACTGGCTGTTATGCCATGTATAGATGTAGTTAGAGTCCTATGTGTCATCTCTATACTCTCAGGTCCTCGGAGTAATAGTTAGTGCTTTTGAGTTTTTGGTCCAGTACCTCGAGATTTCTGTATCTTGCCTTATATAGTTAACATGGTAGTTGATGATTGTAATCTCAAGATACGACCTTACAGAGATGTACTGATGGATCAGTTTGTAAATAACTTATCATGTTTCTTTATGAAAAAGCTTTACCATTTAAAGATCTCTTCACATAAAGTTTTAAATTTTTAGTGATTTTTGGTAATGCACTGCTTAGTGAACGTTTCCGCATTAGTTAATCTTGTTTTCTCAAGATGGACGTTACATTTAGTGGTATCAGAGCTCTAGGTTCGCTGAGTCTACAGAGACATAGGACTAAGGTTGTTGAGTCCGTTCTAAGTGTTTTCCAGATTATCTGATAGTATCTTCTGCTCTCATAGGAGAAGAAGAACTTGAAGATGTCTGGATCACATGAAGAGCATGCTACTGAGGGCAATACTGCTGCACCAGGAGGAGGTGCAGGAGACCAAAATATGGAGGGGCATGTACCTGAACAACCCCAGATTGACCCAGCTGAGATAGAAAACCCAGCTCTCCATGCTTTATTTGATAAATTCCTAACAGCCATAACACACATGGCAGATAGGGTGCCACCATCTGCACCTAGGGCACCAGCCCATCAGGAAGGTTATGGAGCCGGCAAGACTTTTGAGAGACTTCGCCGGGTGGGAGCCATAGACTATGCTGGTACATCTGAACCAGCAGATGCTGACCTATGGTTGACAGAGCTGGAAAAGGCTTTCAGGATCCTTGATATTCCTGAAGCTGAAAAGGTAAAACATGCGGTATACCTCCTAAAAGGGAGTGCTGGTAATTGGTGGATGATAGAGGAAGATAAGAGACCAGGCAAATAAATAGGATGGGAGGTATTCTGATGAGAATTCATCAATATATACTTCCCTAAGACGTATCTAGACGAGAAGATCTCTCAATTTGAGAAGATCACACAAGGACAAATGAACGTTAGCGAATATGAAGCTAAGTTCATGGAGTTGCTGCGGTTTTGTCCGCAGATGGCAGTTAGTGATGAAGAAAGAATTCGGCATTTTGAAAAGGGATTGAACGCTGAACTAGCCACTCCTCTATCTGCCTTAGAGAACAGAGAAAGGTTTGCCACCTTTGTGGAGTCAGTAAGAAGGATATAGAGGTCGGAAATCGAGAAACAACAGACAAGTAGTAAGAAGATGTACACCCAGCCTCAAGATCAAAGGCTTGAAAGTTTTAAGAAGCCAAGATTTTCTATACCGACAGCAATATCAGGATTTCCTAACCAGACACAATGGATGTCAAGTGGAAGTAGGGATCATAGTAGTATACCAAGAAGACCTTCTGAAATAGCATCAACATCGGTAACTGGATCGTATAGACACCTTGCACCCAGGATCTGTTACCAATGTAGACAACCGGGACATCTGGCAAAGGATTGTCCAGACAGGAATACAATAATGACTCAACCTCAAGGACAGAGTCTGCAAGGCTCACAAGGGAGGCAATATAATAATAGAGGACGTGGACAGACGTCCTAGACAGGTCAGATGAAATAAGTTTTGTTTTGATATTTCATATCAGGATTCTATGTGTTAAAGATATGAAAATTAGTTGTTTTTGAATTCCTTTGACTAAGTCCTAGAAGGACACAAGGGAGATAAGAATTTATATCTTACTCAGTATTCTTTAAAACAATTTATAATCTCCCTTAATTGTGTATTAAAAGATGAGATATAGATGTGATGCCTGAAGAATAATCTGGTATGGTAAATCCTGTGTGTATAATGAAAAAAAAAGAGGAATATGATGATAAGTAAAATACATACTACCTAATCTCAATACTTATATACCCTGGCCAGGTATATGGTTATTGTAGATAAGGAAAGTATGAAACTCTTAGATTGTTATCTTTTTTATTACTCTGATCAGGTAATTATTCTGAAACAATCTAGAGAGTATGAGGTAATTAATGAGAAAAGCTAAGTGAAACTTCTAAATGAACATACTCAGTGAATCTTATTAGTGAATACTTAGTGAATATACTTAGTGAACACACTCAGTGAATTTCCTTAGTGAACACTTAGTGAATATACTCAGTGAACTTCCTTAGTGAATACTTAGTGAATATACTCAGTGAACTTCCTCAGTGAATACTTAGTGAATATACTCAGTGAACTTCCTCAGTGAATACTTAGTGAATATACTCAGTGAACTTCCTTAGTGAATACTTAGTGAATATACTCAGTGAACTTCCTTAGTGAATACTTAGTGAATATACTCAGTGAACTTCCTTAGTGAATACTTAGTGAATATACTCAGTGAACATCCTCAGTGAATACTTAGTGAATATACTCAGTGAACTTCCTCAGTGAATACTTAGTGAATATACTCAGTGAACATCCTCAGTGAATACTTAGTGAATATACTCAGTGAACTTCCTCAGTGAATACTTAGTGAATATACTCAGTGAACTTCCTCAGTGAATACTTAGTGAATATACTCAGTGAACTTCCTCAGTGAATACTTAGTGAATATACTCAATGAACTTCCTTAGTGAATACTTAGTGAATATACTCAGTGAACTTCCTCAGTGAATACTTAGTGAACATACTTAGTGAATTTCCTCAGTGAATACCTAGTGAGCATACTTAGTGAACATACTCAGTGAATTTCCTTAGTGAATACTTAGTGAATATACTTAGTAAACATACTTAGTGAACATACTCAGTGAATTTCCTCAGTGAATATACTTAGTAAACATACTTAGTGAACATACTCAGTGAATTTCCTCAGTAAATACTTAGTAAGCATACTCAATGAACTCCTTCAGTGAAAGCTTTTGAGATAACATACTTAGTAAATTTACTCAGTGAAATCTTCTAAGACAAATTGCTTAGTGAATATTCTCAATGAATATTTCCAAATTAATTGATTAGAAAACTTTCTTAGTGAACTGTTTCAAATAAATAAAGGATTGCTGAGTGAATTGTCTATGTTAAGGTATGTATGTTTCTCTTTTGATAAACATTCTTGGGTGATACTAGAAGAATGTTCTTTTATGCTTCTTCCTTTCAAAAGTATGGACACCTTATGTTAGGGGTTTATGCTTTACACAAACATAAACAGTGATAAGAAGTAATTAATGAAAGGGACTTTGTGTGAATTACAAATCCATAATATCATCATAATTTTGAGATAATATGGGGAAACTTGAGGGCCTTACTAATGAATAATCTGTCCCTCCTTTTCCTGGGATTTCGGGGACGAAATCCTTGTTAGGGATTTATAATTTGTAACACCCCTGACCTGGGATATGAACTAACCCTAGGTGTTTTGCTTAAAATTATGATTATAGGCTTGTGGTTAACCCTTGATATGTCATTAAAGCTTTAGAAGAATCTATATTTTCATTTCTGCCCTTTTTGAACAATGTTGTAAGATTGTTTTGTTTAATAGGGAGCTCTGTGCAAATTACCCAATTAGAGGGGTTAACTTGCAAATTGCACATGTTAAGATGTTCCTCTGATGATTAGACATCATAATAATGAATATGATGTGGTGATATGGATTCCCCAAGCTTGGGCACCAAAATATAGCTTGTAGAGCAATCCTTGTACTTTAAAACCTAGTTTTGGTGTAAAGTGCAATTTACCCAAAGCATAGGGTGCAACATGTAAAATATACCCTCTAGAGTACCTCTCATGCTTTTTAGCATCTAGAGGAGTAAAGAAAATGAGGGGGGCACCTCATTTGAGTAACCATATAAGAAGGATAATCATTGTAATTGAATAATCAAGATGTATGCAAAATGACCCTTATATATGTATGACTTAATAAAGTGTTTGGCTTCTTTTCCTCTAAACCAAGGTTGAGAGATAAGTTTAAATGTTATAAGAAGGGAGGAACGTGGCAAAGAAGTAGGAGAGGGCCGTGGAGGATATAGATGTAAAAGAGAAGAAGTATTTATCATTGCCTTGGAAATATGCCCAAAAATATATAAGCAAGCTCTTTCCACAATCAAGGGATCATTCCCTTCATTTCCTCTTCTCATCCTTTTGCTTTGGGCCGACTAAGGAGGAGGTTAGGAGCAGAGGAGGGCGACCAAGTTGATCTAGGTAAGTTTGGCCATCTTCTAGCTTGGATTCATGGAGGAAATTCCATTACAAGGTTGGTTTGCTAGTATTCCTTACACAACTCTTGCTTCTAGCCATCTTCTCCATCCAATTCTTGAAGAAAGGACCTTGTACGACCCCTGGAGCTCAAGCCACCATTAAAGCTACGGAGCTTGGAGCTCTAGATCAGATTCTAAGGCGGGTTTTATAACTCTAAACCCTTAAACTTTGTTATGCATCTTTCTTTCTTGCAAAAGTAGTTTGTTCTTCTTTCCCCCATCCTTCCTTGCTTTCTTGCAACTAAAACCATGAAGAACAGACCTGGATCTGGAGGTATAAGAAGGGGGCATGAATACCAATGTTACTTTAGCAAACTGTCTTGCACCCTTGGCCAAACGGTTTGCAAAACCGTTTGGGGGTTTGCAAAACCGTTTGAGGGGAAAACGGTTTCACAAGGTCGGTTGGAGCAAACGGTCTCCAAGACCGTTTGGTTGAGTTGACAAAGGGTTGACCGTTTGGTATTCCTGTTCATAATTATCTTGGTTGATAACCCTCAAAATTTTAGGGATTAACTCCAAAGGCATCGTAAGTTGAAGGCAAATCAATTAGGTAAATCTAATTGGATTAAGTGCTGATTTTCAACCTGATTAATTTGACCTTTTTGGGCAAACGGTTTCAAAACTGTTTGAGTGTGTTGACCAAGCATTGACCGTTTGAGATTACTGTTCCTAATTATGTTGGTTAATAACTCACCAAATTTGAGGGGTTAATTCTCAAGGAATCATGAGTTGAAGGCTAATCAATTGGGCAAACCTTAATTGAAATTAGTGCTGAAATTCCAATGAGTTAATTTGAGATTTTAGGTTGATTAGCCCAAATGGTCTAAAGACCGTTTGGGGATCACGCAAACGGTCTCAAGACCGTTTGGGGGTCACCCAAGACCGTTTGGAGGTCTAGGGTGAATTATGGATATGTGTTTGAAGATCCAAAGATGTGGTATGAACCCTAATCGGCTAAATACTAATTTTGCAAGTGAATGAGATGATGTTTTGGGTTGATTGGCCCAAACGGTTTCAAAACCATTTGGGGATCACCCAAACAGTCTCAAGACCATTTGGGGATCACCCAAGACAGTTTGTAGGTCTGAGGTTAAGTATAGTTGACCAATTGAAGGTCCAAAGGTACCAAATCATATTACAATTAAGTGTTGATTTGTTGATCAACTCGATAGACCAATCCTTGATAGAATTTCACTAGAATCCAAGGGTTGGATGAGCCAAACGGTCTCAAGACCGTTTGGAGGTCACCCAAGACCGTTTGGAGGTCTAGGGGTGAGTATGGTTAAGCAATTGACGATCCAATGTTATTAAGTTAAAGTGTAATCAATTGTTGTTTTGGTGATCAATCCCATGATCCAAACCTTAATTGGTTGACTTGGATTTTGGTGATATGATGGGCAAACGGTCTCAAGACCATTTGGAGGTCATCCAAATGACCTCAAGACCGTTTGGGGTCAGGTCATACCCAATTTGGATAATGGTTCTATGGTTTCAAAGTAACTAGTCTTACATTGATTAGTATTGAAGGATGATCGATTCCAACCCTAATCCAATCCATCCAAACCCTAATTGGTGATCAATTGAGGATTAATTGAGGGTCACATCAGTTTATTATTAACTTAATTGTCTCAATTGATAAATGGTTAACCATGGCATGAACGATTGAGTGGTTCAACATTGAAAACCCTAACTCAATTGGAAGTGTTAATACACTTTTTGGTCCATGCGGTTTTGAGGGTGTTTGGACCAAATGGTCTCAAGAACGTTTGAGTCCAAACGGTCTCAAGACCATTTGGTGGTCATGCGGTTTCAAACCATTTGGAGGTTGAAAGTGCAAAACCGTTTGGAGTCTTTTAAGGTCAAGATTGCTTAATGCTTTAAAGGCTTAGATGGTTTATTGGTTGATTAATCTAAATCCTAATGATATCTAAAGACATTAAGGGAACAATTAATTAGTTGATTGAATCATGTTATGATCAATGGTGAACATTACTAAAGTACCCTTGATGGTTTTAAGAAGTCAACACCTCTTGATCAAGCAAACCCTAATGAACATTGTAGTAATAATGTGATGCTATGTGAATAGTAAACCCTAATCTAGGGTAATGCAATGCTATGTGCATAGTAAACCCTAATCTAGGGTAATGTGATGCTATGTGAATAGTAAACCCTAATCTAGGGTAATGTGATGCTATGTGAATAGTAAACCCTAATCTAGGGTAATGTGATGCTATGTGAATAGTAAACCCTAATCTAGGGAGATGTGATGATATGAACAAGTAACTCTAATTCTGAGTTATGCTTTTAAGCATGAAACTCCATGATTGAGAAATGAGATAGGAATCACTATTCCTAATCTAGTTAAGAGGTGGAATAACTCTTTTTGGATTAAATGAGAATCCTAACCCTAAAAACCAGCTGTGGTATTATGACACGGTCGTGGTGAGTCCTTTGTAGCACGATCGTGCAAGGTAGCACGGTCGTGGTATCACATATATAATTTGAGAAGTACCTGTATTGTGCTGTTATGATACAATATGCATGTTATTAGTAAATATTGATCATGCAGGTTTTCATAAAGAAGTGATCATATCCAGGTAAGGATTATGATATCTTATGTATTGAAGTTACTTTACATGCTTCAAGTATAATGATATGCTATGATACCTAGTGAATGGTAAATTATGAGTTCAAGTACCTAGATTCTATAATCATGATGATAAATTTAGAAAGGTACTTGATAAGTTGAGGAATTGAGATCCTAACACTTTGTGAGAAAATGTATGGTTACAGGCCATGACTCCCCAATAATAATGTTAGACATTAGATATATGATCTAAGTCTGAAGAGAGTTAATGTTGTAATAATGGTTTTATAGTAAATAAATTCCATACATGTTCTTCTATTTCTTAAAAGATAAATGACGTATGGTTTATCAAATTATAGTTGTATTGCTTTAATTGGAAGAATGGTTTAATCTGTTAAACATTGTTTTCACTACTCCCAGACATATATAACTTCTTTGTGTACATTTACTCTCTTAAGCTGCAATAATTATGTTTCTGGCGAAGAGTTATATCTCTTGCTGGGACAATTTTATAATTGTCTCACCCCGTGGGAAACATATTTTTTAGGTGGACGTGGGCGAGGAGGAAGAAATCCTTCAATAGGTGAAGGGCAACATCAACAGTACCAGGGACAGCAGTGAAGTTTCAGGTGGAGAGATTGGCTGTTATGCCACATATAGATGTAGTTAGAGTCCTATGTGTCGTCTCTGTACTCTCAGGTCCTCGGAGTAATAGTTAGTGCTTTTGAGTTTTTGGCCCAGTACCTCGAGATTTCTGTATCTTGCCTTATATAGTTAACATGGTAGTTGATGATTGTAATCTCGAGATACGACCTTACAGAGATGTACTGATGGATCAGTTTGTAAATAACTTATCATGTTTCTTTATGAAAAAGCTTTACCATTTAAAGATCTCTTCACATAAAGTTTTAAATTTTTAGTGATTTTTGGTAATCCGCTGCTTAGTGAACGTTTCTGCATTAGTTAATCTTGTTTTCTACAGATATCACATCCAAAATTCCAATACTGGTATACCTTGATGTGTTATAAGTCCAATATAATCGGATGAATGACACATGAGATGTTTCATGTCAATGGTTACACTGAGAGGCAATGCACCCTGTTGAATGTAGGCTAATATGCCTTATGAAAAGGTTAATCCAAACCTATAAACTATGATGCAATCATATTCTAGCAAAGAGGAGAGAGAAACTCATGTTGTGTGTTGATAATTCATTTAATGATGAATGATGAGAATAAATAAGTATGATTGAATACTTATGTTATCCATATTGATTCCTTGCTATGTGAACCCTAATACAGGGTAATGCTATGTGAAACCCTAGTACAAGTTAATGCTATGTGAAACCCTAATACAGGGTGATGCTATGTGAAGTTCTAACACAGAGTAATCTTATGTGAAGCTCAAATACAGACTAATGGGTTATGAATGTAATAAGATAACCCTTGTATTTCATGGTACTAATATTTAATTGTATCGTGATTCCTAATCATGTAGATATGTTGAGAAGATGAGCATAGCCAGGTATGGGATATGATGTTCTATATATTGAAAATGTTCTATAGGCCTTATAAGCTTTCATACGCCTTGTTGCTTAGTGAGAGGTAACCTACAATTAATGAGTCATGTGAGCCACATGATGTGCTAATTATCTTAGATTATTTATGAGCTTCATAAACTGTAATATGCCTTGTTTCCTATTAAGGGGTAATAAGAGGTGATATGAGCTTTGTGAACTATGTGTAATACCTTGTGTAGCAAGAATTATAATGTCCTTGGTCAAATGACCTGAAAGTATGAAGTTACCTAATAAGTGGTAACAAGTGTTCTATGATGAGATAAGGGTTCAAATACCCAGATTCTATAATCATGATGATGAACTTGTTAAGAAGTGGAATTGTACTTGATGAGTTGAGGGATTAAGATCCCAATGCTTTGTGAAAAGAGTGTGGCTACAGGCCATGACTCCACTATGATAATTCTAGGCATTAAATATATGATATAAGCCTGAAGAGAGTTAATGTTGTGCTAATGATTCTATAGTGAATAAATGTTATACATGTTCTTCATATTCCTTAATGGATAAGTGACATGTTGCTCTATCAAGTTATATCTATAATGCTTTTGATAAAGATAATGTTCTAATCTGTTAGACATTGAATTAACTGCTGTCAAACAAATATGATTCCTCTGTTCATATTTATCTTCCTTAGCTGCAATTTACAATTGTCTCACCCCCGTGGGAACCACGTTGGAGATTTATATCTCTTACTGGGCAATTTACAATTGTCTCACCCCCATGGGAACAAAATTTTTTTTAGTGGACGCAGACGAGGAGGCAGGAACCCTTCAGTAGGTGAAGGACAAAAACAACAACAACAGAGATAGAAGTGAAGTCTCAGGTGGAGACACTGGTTGTTATGTCTTGTTTAGATGTATATAGAAGTCCTATGTGTTGTCTCTGTACTCTCAGGTCCTTGGAGTAGTAGTTAGTGCTTTCGAGATTTTGGCTCAGTGCCTCGAGATTTTTACACTGTCTGTGTTTGGTTTGCCAGAGCAGTTGATTCTTGTAATTCTCAGAAAGAGAGGATACAAAACATGTACCTTTAAACTAGAATGTAAATGTGTTACTTTGGTTCTATGTGAGAAAGTTTTCCTTTGATGGATCTCTCGTTAAAAAGGTTTTAATTTTTAGTGATTTTTGGTAATCCGCTGCTTAGTGAACGCTTCCGCATTAGTTAATTATGATTGTATGAGTTGTATGCCACACAAACACCACATAAATTTTTTCACCAAAGGGATGGAGACCAATTCATTCAACATGTACGTATCATTACAAAATGAGTAGCAACGGAAAATATCATTATCTAACAATTTACAAAGCTTGATAACATGATACAACACTTCACCACAAATGGGTGTCCAAAAGGAAAACTAAACATAAAAGCCATAGATAAAGATGAGGGTCATCTAACCACCTCTTCACATCTCCCAAAAGCTTAGCTACAAGGTCGCTGTCGAAGTTCGCCTCTCCTTAGTCAAACCTGGGGTTGGAAGCATACCCCACCAAAAGAAGAGAAAAGAAATACATCAGCAAAAAGTTGGTATGTGTATGCTAAAGGAAACTTTGAGAAAATTAAGTAATAAGGACATCAATAGTAAAATGCTTCCCATACAAGAGATAAGGACTACCCACATGGGCATAAAAGAATAAGATCATAACAAAAGAGATAAAAGAGGATACTTTCCATAAACAAAACAAATAAGATTGTGCAATACTGGCACATAAGAAGGTAGTAGTGCACACACCCGACAACATCATCAACCTGCATGCATGTGAGATAAACATAGCCCTAGAACAATATAAATTCAAAGGTGGCCAAGCACAAACTTGAACCTGATAGAGAAAGGAATACTGCTAATCTCCCAAATATATAAAATTGAGTATGGATTACTGCCACACTCGATTACATAGGAATGGTATACTGCCACCTTCCAAATAAACAATAGGGGATTACTGCCCCAAAACCTAAGTAATTTACACTACTCTAGTGCTACTGAATCACATAGCATGTTTAATGGAGAGGCAAGTACCAAAGTATAGTAGGAATTAACAAGGTTTCCATCACACAATGGACAACTCAAACATATAACAAATCCACTTCAACGTGGCCATATATCACCAAGTAAACTTCCACATCACAGTGGCCATATAACAATGCAAGAGACCAACATGCACCAAGGTGAAAGATAAGATATCACGAAATTATCCAATTTCATAACAATCAAGATAGTTCACACGAACCATGATATCAAGAGAATAGACATATGTGTAGGCAAAAGTCAAAAGAATGAAAAGATAGGTGAATTGCTCAACATTGAGTAATAGGGGATACAACATACATAAGAGAGAAGAATTTCTCAATTTGAATAATCAGAGATGAAACATACCTCAACTCAGAGTCCAAACTGCAAAGCACTCCTAGATCCAAGTCTAGGTCACCAAAGGCCTATTAAACACATATACAGATTTTATGTCAACTTCATACACATTAACCAAACCCTAAAAACTACCTTTTTATCATTTTGTGGATTAGGTTATGAAAACTATTCCATATTTTAGTTTATATTATTAGGAGTTCAAAGCATATTTTATTATATTTTTCTAACTTATATATATTTAGTTATGAATTTTACAAGTCATTATATAATTAGATAAATTCATTGAAATCATATATTTTCAAGATTAGGCTCGAGAAACAAAACTTGTACCATTAAATAGCCCTTATCTTTCTGAATCCAATGACTATTTATTCATATTTTTCTGATCAGTAAATAATTAGTTATTGATTTTTAAACCTTGGCCAATCAGGAAAATACACATCAGTAAATAATTAGTTATTGATTTTTAAACCTTGGCGCCCGTGTGACTTGGCCCAATCACAGCCAGCCAAAACACCGACTAAGCCTCGTGCAGCTTCAAATGAAGGAAAAAGACTGAAGCCGCCTAAAGACAAAAGTAGGCCTTAGTGAGAAATACTGCGATAGAAGAAAAACTAGAGGGCACAGTCGAGAATTCATCTATGGGATTCTCCCCTCTCCCCCGCACCATGTATGGTGAGAACAACTTCTGTGAAGCCTGGCAAGAACGCAAGTTGGGAATCTGAGGCAGAATCTCACCGAAAACCTTACCAAAAGGTTAGCACATCCACAATGAACACAACGGCTCAAACGACACCGAAATCACAAAGAAAACCATAGAATAGCGAGCGCGCATTCAAGGTATCTAGAAAAGAGGGAAAGCTAGACAAGTACCTAAATAATCGACGAGTATGGCTCGAGATGTTTCTCAAGACCTTAGCAAACTCAACTGAGTGATCGACCGCGATCCAAACGAATCCAAACTCACCGGCGAAGCTGGGGCCGTCGCTGCCTTGCGAGGTGAGTAGGGGAAACCAACCCTGGGTTGAAGGAGATAGAAACAATGTCTGGAAACCATTTCTCAGAGTGCGAGTAATGTTTTGGGATGTTTTCCCATGGATCTGATGACCTGGAGAGGTAAGAAGGAAACAGGAGAAGGGAAGCAGGGGAGGAAACATTAGCACAAGGGTGGTGCCAGCGGTTGAGGGGAAAGTGGGTGGCAAACCCTACTTTTATAGAGTCATCGGGTGTGGATGAGAGAGAGGATGGTGAGGGTGAAGAAATGTGGAAGAAAGGTGAAGAGGGAAGTGAGGAATCGGAGAAGAAAACCGGGGAGAGAAACCCCCATCGTTGCGTGTGAAATCAGAAAGGAAGAAAGGAAGAAGAGGATCCAGTTGCCGCTGGATCTAAATCCAAGGGTCAAGATTGAACCCTAGAGAACTAAAATAGGAAAGCAAGCGTGACATATCAATTACGATTAAAACTAAAGTGAGATTAATTTAATGTACACATTTTTCTCTTTCCTCTTTTAAGGGTTCTATACTTATCCAAATTAGACAAAATTTGACACACAAGTTAATTTAAAGATGTAGATTCTGAATCTCTAATTAGATTTCACTTTTAGAAACCTTACATGTATTATTTAATATATTCTTTATTTCTCTTTCCTGATGCATTAACGACACATGGATTATCCAAATTAGGTGAAACTTCATCCACAAGTTAACTTAAGTGTGTTGAACACGAATTTGCCTTTATTTCCAACTTTTGGTGTCATGAATTATATTTATTTATTAATTACACCTTTTAGGCATTTTATCTCTCCTGTATATACCTATTAATCAAACATTATCCAAATTAGTTGCAAATTTGCCCAATGGCTTATTTTTATGTTTAGATTACGAATTTAAAGTTAGTTTTCCGATTTGAGGGCATTAACTATTTTATTTCACTTTATTAGCCTAATTGCTATTTTCTTTTGATAAGAACATTAATATGCATTTATCTTCCTAATTAGATGATACTTGGCTCTTAAGTTACTTTGAAGTCAAGAAAATGAATTTGCATATCAAATTATCTCATGGTTTCCTATTTGTGATTTTGAAACAACATATTCCTCATTATCCTCTTTTAATACATTATATCTCATATTATCTCCAATTACTATCCTTATTATCTCTTTTATGCGTATTTTGAGATTTCTCTCCTTTTTCATATTCTAAAAAGCACTAGAAAATTCTAGGATGAGATATCTTATTATTTTTATTACTTAGTGAAAATTACACTTCAGACCCATTAATTAAAACCAAACTGGTGTATATGTGCATACAACCCTATACTAAGAATATATGTGAAATATTTATCCAACTAAGTTCTTTAATCTCTTATTATCATACAAATGAATCATTATTAAGCAAAAACAATTTGTATTCTCTTAATTACATGTATTATCTTATCCTTGTTTGGCTAAGTAAAAAGGGTAAAACCATTAGGGTAGAATTCTATTTCTGGTATGTTACAACTTCACCTTCAGAAGACTCTCCCTATATGAGTGCCTTGACAAACTTATTGCCAATGAATTGTGGCTTGATATGAATGAAAATTCTTGTATCTCTATCCTACCACGTCTCTATTCTGACCATCACCCTATCTACCTTACTACTAGACAGAAGGCGAGGCACTAATTCCACCAACATTTCAGAACCATGGCTAGTTGGAACATACAGCCTGACTTCAATGTGCACTTGCATTGCTGCTGGGACCTAAATAAAGCCTTCCTCTAAGCTATGGAAGCTTTCAAGCCACACATTATGAAATGGTATGCATCCTCCTCCAAGAAGTCCCTTATAATATAATAACATGCTCTTTGCTACTGGCCTAGCTGATATGCAAGCAGATGGATTATACTTCACCTTCAGAAGACACTCCCTATATGAGTGCCTTGACAGACTTATTGGCAATGGATCGTGGCTTGATAGGTGTGCAAATTCTTGTATCTCTATCCTACCACATCTCTATATTGACCATCACCATGTCTACCTTACTACTAGACAGAAGGTGAGGCACCAATTCCACAAACATTTCCAAACCAAGGCTAGTTGGAACTTACAACATGACTTCAATGTGCACCTGCGTCGCTACTGAGACCTAAATAAATCCTTCCTCGAAGCTATCAATGCTTTTAAGCCACATATTACCAAATGGGATGCATCCTCCTCCAAGAAGTCCCTTAAGATGAAGGCTAGACTCCTTGATGAAATTGTTGCATCCACAAGGCTTATTAGTGCTGAATTTTAGGCCATCCATGTCGAAGAAGAATTCCAAATTCTTAATGCTAAGGAGGAAGCAAACCTCATCCAGAAAGCCCACATCAACTGGTCGAAGTGGGGGGACTGCAATTCAAAAATTTCAATTCCTATATCAAGGCCAGACGAGGCAGGAACAAGATCACCAGATTGAAGAATGATGGGGGTGGTTGGATCACTTCAATCACGGACATACAGTAGATGGTACATAATTATTTCATTCTATTACTTCCTACTACTAATGTTTGAGATCCCCAGGATATTGTGTACTATCCAGGTGTCTTTCATGCCACCCATACCCGCTCTCTTCAAACCCTGGATAGTATACCCTCTAGTACAGAGGTCAGGAAGCTGGTCTTTTCTATGGCCCCTACTAAGGCTCTCAGACTTGATGGTGTATACAATGAATTCCTCCACAAAACCTAGTCTCATGCGGCATCATAGATCGTCATGTTGGTAGCTGAAACCTTCTAGTCTTGTCAGATTGATGCCAAGCTGGCAAAGTCAAATATGGTTCTTATTCTAAAGGTGGAAGTCCCCCAACACTGCTGCGACTTCAGGCCTATCTCCCTCAACAACTCTTGCTTTAAGCTCATCTGCAAGATTCTAGTAGAGAGGCTTAAACATTTTCTCAATGAGTGGGTTGCACCTATGCAATCGAGCTTCATACATGTACATGACATCGGTGACAATGTTCTCCTTGTTCAAGAAGTGATACACTTGATGAGGCATAAATCTGGAAATAAAAAATGGATGGAAATCAAAATAGACCAATCGAAAGCCTTCAATTAGATGGACTGGAATTTCATTCAAGACACTTTGCATAAAGTCGGCATGCCCATAAAAACTACACAACTCATTATGCAGATCATTTCACAGGGTGAAACATCTATTCTTTGAGAGGGCAAACCGCTTCCCCCCTTCAAAGCTTCTCAGGGAGTAAGGCAAGGTGACCCCATCAGCCCATACATCTTTGTCCTCTGCATGGAAAGACTTAGTCAAGTGATTTAGCTCGAAGCAAGCCAAGGAAGATGGAAACCCATCGTCCTTAGAAAAAATGGTCTCCATCTTACACATGTATGCTTCACCGACGACCACATTCTTATGGCTGAAGCTACCCCCACTCAGGCTAAGGTCATCCGCAAGGTGATGGATCAGTTCTCTATAGTTTCTGGCCAGCAAATAGCATATGAAAAACCCAAGTTCTTCTTCTTAGCCAATGTCTCTACCAGAGAACATAGAGTCATCTCGAGGAAGTTGAATATACCGCAAACCTTAGATATGGGTCGTTATCTTGGTGTTCCTATTATACACCATTGAATCAACAAATCCAGCCACTCCCATATTCTGGACTATATCAAAAGCAAGATTAACAACTAGATGAGTAGACATTTGTCACTAGCCAGATGCATCGCTTTAGCTAAAGCTACTTTGTAGGCAATCCAAACCTATGCCATGCAAACAATGTCTCTTTCTCCTGCCCTCTACGATGACATCAACATGCATATTAAAAATTTTATCTGGTTTAGAAATTGGGATGAGAAGATGCTTTCCCTACTTTCATGGAAGAAGGTCTCGACCTGTAAAGACAAAGGCGGGCTGGGCATCAAGGATGCATGTGATTTCAATCAAGCATTGATGATGAAAAATGTGTGGACTTTCATCTCTAAACCACAAAAACCTTGGGTTCAAATAATGAGGGACAAGTACTATCGCCATGGTAGACTCACCAAGATTCCACACTCTATCGCTTGGGGGTTTATCAAATGCAATCTACCATCTCTTTTTGATGATTTCCACAGGGTCATCAAGAACGACCTTTCCACGAATACTTGATCTGATAGATGGATGGGTAATCACACCTTGTCAGATATTAACCCCGCATGGATAGTCCCTCCCTCCCTAAAAGACCTTCAGGTCAGTTCCATGACCAGGGATGATGAGTGGGATTGGGACTTCATCTACACTTACTTGCCACCTAAAAATGACCATGGATTTCCTCTATTCCTCCTCCTTGCACTCAAGCAGTTGACAATAAATGGGCGTGGACACACGAGGCTGATGGTACTCTAATGGATAGATCCACTTACAGATGGATTCTTCACAACAAAGAAACTACTACTCCTGGAAATTGGAGTAGATTGTAGAAGAAGGATCTCCCTGAATGAGTGAAAATCTTTTTATGGCTTTTCATGCATGGACCACTCTTGACTAATATGAAAAAACACCAATGCCATACCTACTATGATGGTATCTACCCTCAATGTGGTAATGTTGACAAAACTATTCTACATTGCCTCTAAGACTGTACCAGAGCACATGAGGTATGGATTACCAAGCAAACTCCTCATTACTTAATCACTATCTCTGAAGAACTTTGGAAACAACTCGTTATCAATGAAGCTCACGAACATAGGATATTCTCTTCACTGTCACTTGTTGGCACCAATGGACAACTCATAATGAGCTTGTCCATGGTGGAAAGATACAACCTATAGAGTCCCTGAATACGTTCATTACCAAGAGAGCTAAAACCATAGTCAACCCCCCCCATAGGATTCCTTGTAGGTCAGCCATGCCTCTTCCCAAACTCTCTCTAAGAGAGCAGTCCATATTGATTTACAGTGACACGGCCTATCGTCCAGATTCTTACATTGTAGTTGTGGGTGTCTATGTGATATCATGCACATGCTCTTGTTTTCTAGGACAGGGTACCCCTATTCGGGCAATGAGTGTTCTTGAGGCTGAGCTTCTGGGCATTCAACACTCACTATTCGTTTGTAAAAAACATGGATGGTAGAACGTGAGCATCCTCTCTGATTCTAGCACTGCAGTCACCCTCCTCCAACTAGGACAGCTAGTCCCCCACAAACTCAAGCCTCTGGTAGTGATTTGTACTAAGCTCTTAAAGCAATTGAATACCACTCATATTTTCATTCCTCATTCTATCAATTCTATAGCTGATAGCATAGCCAAGTACTCCCTACAATGTAATGCCTCAGTCAGGTATACCAGCCACCCAAGCTGGCTGACCAGGTCTTTATTGTCTAATCACATATGTATGAGGGATCAGAATGAATAAAAGTGCTTTACCTTGCAAAAAAAAATACATCTGATGGTGACATCAACTCCACTTGTCATAGGATCCTCATGTTAGATATACTTCTTGATGGGAAAAAACTTTCCCATCAAACTCCTTCTGTTCAACATGGTCGACTTTGAAGTAATTTTGAGAATGGTCTAGTTGTCCATTCACCAAGCTCGTCTCCTATGTGAGAATAAGAAAGTTGTCCTTACACACCTTGATGGTGAACAAATAGTGATATTAGGATGCATAAAGTATGATAAGATCCTAATCTTGACATTGAACACCTAGAAGCTTGTTGACTACAAATGTAGAGCCTTCCTAGACGAATTGAGGACTAAGTAGGAATATTTAAGGATTGAATACATAGACATAGTGATTGACTAATATGAAGTCTTATCTAATGAACACCCAAAAATTCCTTAGAGGGAGTGGTGGAGTTCAATATCCAACTTCTTTCAAGGACATCCTATCTGACAAGATCGCTATCTCATGGCCACTATAGAACTAGCAGAGATGAAAAAGTAGATGTAAGAACTCCTTGACCAGGGTTTCATCAGACCTAGTGTGTCACCATGGGGTGCACCTATCCTCTTCATAAAAAAGAAGGATGGGTCCATGAAAACATGCATCAACTATTGCATGTTGATCTAGGTCACAGAGTAAGATTCAACACCCCCCTTTCAAGTATCACTAACCTTTTTTATCAGCTAAAGTTGGCTACGATTTTTCTTGAAGATTGTTTTTGTAGAGGATAACACCATATGAGAATCAAAGAATCTAATGTCACATGATTTCTTTTTGCACATGTTATAAACACCATGAATGCCTTAACATGTCTTTTGGGTTGACAAATGTCCTTTCTTCTTTCATGGATAGTATGAATAAGGTCTTCAAGCCTCACCTTGATTCATTTATTATGGAATTCATCAACAATGTACTCATATATATTTATATACTTGAGCAACATCAAGAGCACCTGATCATGATGAATATTCTCTAGGAGCATTAATTATATGCTAAATTTTCAATGTATGAACTTTTACTCTCCCAAGTCATGTTTTTATGACATGTTATCTTTGTGTTTCACATTGTTGTGGAACCTATGAAAGTTGAGGTTGTCTAGTAGTGGTTGGTGCCTCAAATACTTATAAGATTCAAAGATTTCTAGGACAACTAGGCTATTATCAATGCTTCATCTTGAACAACTAAGTGATATGCATTCCCTTGACCAAGCAGACTAGGAAGGATGCAATGTTTGTCTAGACTCTCCAATCTAAAGTGATCTTTCAAAAACTAAAGGAGTGTGTCACCTATTATCTATTCTTGACCTTACATGATAAACCAAGAACTAAGAAGTCTCCAATAGTGCCCTTCAACATGGTCTAGGCAATGTCCTCTTGCAAGAGAATAAAGGCATAACATATGGCTCAAGACAACTAAAGCCAAATGAAGAAAACTACCTCACCCATGACCCAGATCTTGCAACAAATGTTTTTACTTCAAAAATCTAGATATCTTATGTTTATGATGATATTTTTTTTAATAAACCCATAATTTGCTACTCATGCAGAGATATTTGAATCATTGGCAACATCAATGGACAAAATAGCAAAAATACTATTATTTAATGATCACTTACTATCCAGGAAGGCAGAAATATTCATGGATTCTTTAAGATTGAAAAGCGCTACAGTGTTCTAGCAGTTAGTTGTCTCAAATCAACTGTAAGTAGAAACAAAGCACCAATGTCATTCTCTCCAATAGTATGAGAAGGCAAGGCACTTATCCCAAGTAACTATATGATATGAAACTGCCAACGTTGTCACATTGAATATTTAGAATTTAATCTTACCAGGTGAATAGTTTGGACCAAGCTTGCATGTTTGAGATCTTTAATTTTGTACAATATTTCTTAGTTATAAATTATGCAAAATTTCCATCTTGAAACTCGGTATTTAAAATCATTACTGTGTTAAATTTAGTGTACCAAATAGTCCCTTCCTAGAATTGATCTTAAATATAAATGAATTTGCATGCATATGTTAAATAGCTCAACCATTACAATGTAGTACCAGTGTTTCTGATTTGTTTTGCTCTTTGATCCATGACATGGATGCATTTTTATGGTATACTACATGCACAATAGGACCAGAGCATCTGGATCCTTCTGCGTAGGTTACTAAAGAAAACCTAGAAGAATGGATAGGTGCCCTTTGTGTGGCCATGATGTCTTTACTTATCATTCATAGCATGTTGATGTAGTCCCTTCTGTGTACAAGAGTCATTTCCCTTATCTTGTGTTTTATGTTGAGAAGATAAACATTATGTTTTGGTATTTTTGATGTAATAGAGCACATAGTTTGGAACTATGTTGTCACAAGAGGCTCAGTAGTCTAGGAAACCACCATCCAATCATCATTTGAAATTTCTAGTCACGTTCTCTTATAGAACATATCTCCTCATCGAGCCATCGAAATTTGTCTCTAGCTCTTACCAATGACGAACAAATATTGGGATGCAGGATATATTGAATAAAATACTCTCTCTGGAAT
Source organism: Alisma plantago-aquatica (assembly GCA_963693085.1). NCBI lineage: Eukaryota > Viridiplantae > Streptophyta > Magnoliopsida > Alismatales > Alismataceae > Alisma > Alisma plantago-aquatica. The sequence goes on from OY856412.1 coordinate 850,394,297, forward strand.
TTCCTATGGCGTTTTAGAGAATCCCATGAGGTTTCAAGTTTATCTATCAAAAACCAATGGAAGTGAGTTGTTTGTTGTAGATTTGTGGGACCAGTGAAAAGGTGAATTTATGGACCAACCATCTGGTTATAAATGGTCAAGAAATATGTACACTCTACAGATAATTGAATTACAATTCAAACACATCTTCAATTTGTCCAATTTTGTGTTTGTAAATGAAATCTAGAGTTTCTTTATTGACCATCTACATTTTAATGACCCTCACTCCAATTATACAAGCTGGAAATTTAAGATTTAGCTTTTTGACTTATTTCTTTGGCATTTCCTAAAGGACTCATCACTTCTCTTTTTGTCCTTACATAAATCTACAATTTTAAAAAAAAAGTAAATACCAAACAAATTGTATAAACTATAAAAAGTTATAACAAGTGAAATAAAAATTTAGTGCAATATAAATATGCGAAATTAAATATAAAATGCAACTAATAATATGAGGAACAAACATTCATTATGAGAAGAAACTATATTGTATAAGAAAGTTTATGGGTGCAAAAATCTTACCTAGGAGAACAACATGAAAACTTTGATTACTAAAATAACGCAAAACGTAAGGAAAGATGCTTGTACGACCAAAAGTCCACCTCTTGTCACAGAGGTTTTCAGCAAAACACCTATGAAGCTAGAGTATCCAACTTTCAGTTGCTTTTTAAAAAATATGGTACCTAGGATAAAGAATTTATTGGCATGCACTTATTTGCAACTACTATGAACAAATTATGAAACATCAAACACCGACCTTAGGTACTGCTAGTAACAGTAAGTATGAACCATCACATAGGGATCTTTAGTGAACATTATGTGTAAATATACAAGGAAGGGAAAGGCTATCCAACATCTTGGATGTTGATTTGTGTTTGTGAAAGCTAGATTGCCATAAAAATATAAATCTTATTCTGGAATGTAAATCATTACTCTATTCTAACCAACTATCATAGGATGAGTAGGAATATGACTTCATCCAATACTTACCAAACATGAAGAAACTATCCTAAACACTCTTTGACCAATGTAAAAGTTTAGATGGTGAGAAGAAATCTGATGATTGATGAACAATGTACATAGTTCATCATTGGAAATCTCCAATAGTCGGCAAGTGCTAATTTAAAACCTAATGAAGATACCATGCACTTATTTGTTAGTATGTCTTGTTTTATCTGGAAATAAAGAAACACATTAGTATTCTAAGGTATTGGAGTTGACTTGACTCAATAAACGAATATGGTTAAAATGAACATCGTCATTATCAAGCAAGATTTATAGAGGAATCTTCTTGACATTACGAGATAGGTAACTCACTAGATTCCCCTCCCACATGTCAGATAAAGATCAATGTTGATGCATCTACTAAGAAAGGTAGTGTTGCAATGGCTGTTGTTACTAGGAAAAACAATGGGAGTTGGAATATGGCAGAAAACCATAGATTATGTGTCATCTCTGCCTTAGCTATAGAGTTGTAAGAGATAGACTATTCTATGAGAATTGTGTCATGAGTTGGGTCCACTATATATGTTTTCCATTGAATAAGACTATGTCAAGGTTGTTACTTTAGCTAAAGGTATGCCTCATGAAGCCCTAACATTAGCTTCTTACATATACCAACATTAGAAGTAGACTCAGTAAACAATGGTCCATGGATATCATGATTTCTAAGAGAGACTTCACTTCCATCCCACCTAACTCTCTCCCAAGACTCTATGTGGTACCCCTGTCCTTCACAATCAATCATGTGCCTCCTCTATTGCCATACTTGCTCGGTTGCTCCTTGTTCGCCATGTGCCTATTGTTGTAACTCCATCACCATGCACTGGCTTCCGCGCCTCCTTTGACATGTCTTGATTACCGTATCTCTACTCTGTAGTGATGTCTCTACCTTCACAGCTCCACGGTCACGCCTATGCTTCGTCACCTTTGGTGACATGCCTCTTTCGCCATGCTTCTTCTGATGGGCCTTGCCAAGTGCACATTGAAGCTTCTTCATCTGCTTGGCCTTGCACTCTTCCTTATTTGTATATTCTCTTCCTTAAGGGTAGTCAGTAGGTCATCCCCCTTCCTGTTGGGTTGCCATAGCCTCACGGTAGGGTTTATTGTTCCCCTATTTACCCATCCCCTCACCGTCCGTAGGAAGTATCTCTGATGATCTGACTTTGAATCCCTCATTACAGAAAAAATGAGCTTGTCTCCCTCCAATCCTCCTCTACTTATTTCAACTACCTTCCCCTTCCCTAGAGTGGTCACTGTGAGATCAAGCTAGGCCAACAAGCTCATGATCTGAAGATGGTAGAAGCTTTCTTGTAAATCAATATTTTACATGAACATATTGGGATTAAGCTTATTTTGTTTGTTTTTCAATTATTTATATACTCTTATCTTAAGAACAACAACCTTTCTTTTGGTAACAAACAAAAATTTAAATTTTACTTACACTTTGTTGATCTTATTGTCCCAATGTGTATGCATGCAAGAAATTGGATTTAGAATATGACTTTAGAATGTGATGATTGATGAGTGTTGGAGACTAATATTTACTTGCCCTATAAGTATGATCGAACTGACTGTAATCATTTTGTGCTATTAGTTATTTATGTATTCACATAATGGCCATACACAAGAGAATGCACAAAATCTTTAGGCACATAATGACATTCAGACATATTCTATTTGATCAAACAAAGTGTCCAGCCTTTTGGGTTTTGAATAAGCAACAATAATTCTTTATCTATGTAGTGATCTAATAAAGATACTTGTCTCTATTTTACTTAGTCATGTAAATGAATTTATCTTTTCACCCTTTTTTATTTTCGTTGTTGGATTTCTTCTAGGATGGGAAGATATGATGTTTTATGAAACCCTGAATTACAAATTGGCCATTCATTTCTATTTTTTGTCCAGCATGTACAAAAACATTGATGTTTTTCTAATGTTTATTATATTGTTGACCCATTAATCTCTGATGCCTCAATTTCTAATTGGCCATTTATTTCTTATTTGGCCAACATGTATAAGAATATTATTGTCTTTCTCTAATGCTAATTATAATGTTGATCTAGTAACCTATAATGCCTCACTTTGACCATTTCCTTTCATACTTTTGTCTTTCTCTAATGCTAATTATATTCATACTTTTACTCATATCGTGCTTCAGTAAATCATACAACAATATGCACAATGACTATTTGTTTCAAATTGTTCTATCTTTTACACTTATGTTTTTTTTCTTATTTTATCCAAGATGCTCTATAAGGGTGACATAATACATAAATAAAAACATATAGTCTCTATATAATACAACTCTTGATCATGAATGAAGTCATTTGTCACAATGTGGAGGATTATACCCACAACCCAAGATCAGATGATTTTCAGAGAAAGGTAATCAATTAAATTTCTTTGTTTTTAGATATATTGGTAGATTGGTTTGTTTGTGTTATCATATTAGTCCTTAGATATATATATTTGTCACACTATGGAAAAAACGTCTGCTACTTGCAGGTTTGATCAATTAATATCTATAAGCATACATGTATTAAACCTTCTTTGGAGTAGAAATATGTATGAGGGAATGATTAAGAAAAACATACATTGGGAAGTAATTTTGCAATATTTCTCATATTTTAAATGTTAGTTTTAAATAGGTTAGTACCACTGCCCATATATTAAATGAAGAGAAATTAGGATATGCTAAGTTTGATAAACTAATCCTTAACAACATCTTGCTTTCTCACTCATTTATCTTTTTTACTCATATCATTTTAATACCCTTATTTATGGAGATATATGAGTTTGCGACTTATTATGACTTGTTTTAATGAGTCAGTTCTTTGTTCTTATTAGATATGCATACATCAAAATATGGTGATGGAAATTTTCTACTTACACGTTTTAATTAGTTAATAAATATAGGCATAGATGCATGAAACCTCATCATAAGAGGAAGATATATGAGGTCATACTCCACATTATTTTTTCATTATACTAGGCGATACTAGCTCTATTTTACATTTATTTAATAATATAAATTACTTTACAATTCATGCTTACTATAACATATGGAAAAACTTCAATTCACAATAGAAAAGCTAATTGTTCAACTTTGGTTGTTTCTACTATGTTTGCTATTTTGAATTATGGCGTATTATGTCAAATGATCTATTGATATGGCTACTACTTTTCTAGTGACATAGATTATAAAAGACATGTTAGTCATCATCATCATCATCATCATCATCATCTAAGCCTCAATCCCAACTATGTTGGGGTCGGCTACATGGATCCTTCGTTTCCATTTAGCTCTATCATGGGTCATATTCTGATTGAGATGTAGAGATTCAAAATCTCTCTTTATAAGCTCATCCCATGTTAATTTAGGCCTTCCTCTTCTTCTATTTATAGTGTTTGGCTCAATAGCATTGCTTCATATAAGCACACTAGTAGGTCTGCATTGCACATGTCCGTACCATCTGAGTCGGCCCTCACGCAACTTGTCCTCAATGCTCGCCACCCCCACTTTATTCCTGATATAGTCATTTCTCAAACGATCTTTTCTTGTCTTCCTACACATCCATCTTAGCAAACGCATTTCAACCACGTTCATCTTGTTGAGACCTTGTTTCTTCACCGCCCAACATTCTCTCCCATAGAGCATGGTTGGTCGTATAATTGTTCTATAAAACTTACTTTTTAACCTGAGAGGGATCTTCTGATCGCATAAAACTCCAGTTGCACTCCTCCATTTCAACCATCTTGCAGTGATCCGGTGACAAACATCATTTTGGACATCCCCGTCTATTTGAATAATAGTACCTAAGTAACGAAATTTGTCACATTTTGGTATATCTACTCCGTCCAACTTGGCTCCATCATTCACACTGCGAGATTGGCTGAAATTGCAATGCATATACTCAGTTTTGCTCCTGCTAATCATCAATCCATTTGATTCCAATGCCTTTCTCCAACATTCAACTTTATCATTCAATCCATCTTTTGTTTCATCAATCAAAACAATATCATCAACAAATAACATACACCAAGGAATATCATCCTGAACATTCTTTGTTAACTCATCCATAACCAGAACGAATAGATATGGGCTGAGTGTGGATCCTTGGTGTACCCCAACTGTAATAGGAAAAGTTGGTGTCTCTCCTCCAGGAGTCTTGACACTTGTAGTAGAGCTATCATACATGTCTATGATCAAGTCAATGTATTGGATAGGCACACCCTTTTTCTTCGAAACCATCCATAACACTTCTCTGGGTACTCGATCATAAGCCTTCTCTAGATCGATAAACACCATATGAAGATCTCTTTTGCTTTGTCTATACTTCTCCATAAGCCTCCTTATCAGAAAAATAGCCTATGTTGTTGATCTTCCAGGCATGAAACCAAATTGGTTGTTTGATACCTGCGTTATAGATCTTAACCTCTACTCAATAATCCTCTCCCAAAGCTTCATCGTGTGACTCATCAGCTTGATACCTCTATAGTTTGTACAGCTCTGAACGTCACCTTTGTTCTTGTAGATTGGGACTATAATACTATTTCTCCACTCATCCGACATATTCTTGGTCTTCATAATCTTGATAAAGAAATTTGTTAACCATGTAACTCCCTCATCCCCCATACTCTTCCATACATTAATGGGAATATTGTCTGGTCCGCATGCCTTTCTCATTTTCATCTTTTTCAACGCATTCTTGACCTCAAATGGTGAAACACGTCATGTGTAAATGACATCTCTTGTATTCATGTCACACGAGTCGCTAACATTATATGCAGTATCTCCATTGAAAAGCTTATGGAAGTAATTTCTCCACTGGTTTTTGATATCATCGTCCTTCACCAATACTCTACCATCTTCATTCTTTATGCATTTTACTTGACTCAAGTCTCTTCCTTTCCTTTCTCTTATATGAGCCATTTTATATATATCTTTTTCCCCTTCTCTAGTGTCCAGCTTCTTATACATATCATCAAAGTATCTAGACCTTGCCTCCCGAACCACCTTTTTAGCTTCTTTCTTTGCTTGCTTGTATCTTTGGAACATTGCATCATCTCCAGATTTGGGCAAGCTCCTATATATCTCCCTTTTCAGTTTAATAGCCTTTTGTACTTCATCATTCCACCACCAAGTCTCCTTTTGTGGAGGTCCACAACCTTTAGACTCCCCCAAAACCTCTTTGGAAGTTTTTGTTATGCAAGAGCTCATGTTATGCCACATAGTGTTAACATCAGACTCCAAGTTCCAAGTTACCTCCTTGATGAGTTTATCATGAAAAGTCAATTTCTTTTCTCATTTAAGATTCCACCACTTGATCCTGCTATCTTGGTTTCCGTTATGTTTGCCTTTATTGATCTTCATGTTAATATCCAAAACTACCAACATCTTTATAAAAGACATGTTAGTAAGTATAATAAATTTAGCATTGCATTGTATATTTTACTTTGTCCCTTCACTGGTTTCTTGCATCCTACTTACTTATATGAGTCCTTTTATATCCTAATTACCTTCATAATACCACTCAATCTATTTTCATTTTAGCTCCCGACAACCCCCCACAGCCCATCAAGGATGTAAATTGTGTGGTCAATTAGAAGATATTTTTTTCTTTCTCCCAGATTTGTTCATGGTTCATCTTCCTACTGTCTAACCTAAAAGCATATCTATCACTCAAAATGGCCAAAAGTACAATCATCAGATGTAATCATCTTGCAAACCCAAGCCAAGTTTTGTTATTTGACACCACCCAAATGATTCTATAACCCACCATCATAGATCTATGAGTCATGGAGTTGGTAGTGTCGAGACACTCCACTTTCATCCACTCATGAAGTGGTGTTACCCCATATCGAAAAAGATGATAATTGGTTTATCCAGACATAATATCCCAGCATTTGCAAAATGATTCCATGTGAATCCTACATGCTCAGATTTGTAGTATGTAGGGATTGATTTAACCCTTTAATTAAGGTCAACATTTTATCCAACAAGGGGATATTCCAAATCGATTTGAAGCCAAGGTTTCTTAAATGGTTTTCTCTTAAGAAGGTATGAGTTGAGAAAATGGTGAAGGCCCCATCCTTTGTTAGACACTAGATTGAGGCATCTCAGACCTTGCTTTCCATATCTCAATTTCTTTCAATCATATTCAACACATCTCTCTCTGTAAGGCCTTCTAAGGTATTTTTATCCCAATACCCTTCTTGGTCAAAGAGACCCCAAATATTATGATTAGGATTACAGGTGACACCAACTTGCATTGGAGTCGTCATGTAACTTTCAACCCAGTTCGCCGTCCAAAAAGGTATCTCACCCTCACCAACTACCCATATGGTATTTGACATTGTCTGGGGAAAGACTCTCCAAATTATCTTAAGCTCTCCTATTAATCTTGAGGAACCAATGATGGTCTAGTCCTAAGCTCCATTCCTCTTACCATATTTCTCTCTACAAAATTTGGCCCAAATGGAGTCTCCTGTCAGTATTTCCATGCTGCTTTAGGAGTAGAGCTTTGAGTCTATCGATAAGCATATGGATTCTCAGTCCTCTTGCTTTGTGGGAGAGGGTAAATGTCTCCCAACTGATCCAATGTTGCATCTAGTGACCATCTCTGGATGCCCATAAAAGTGGACACTTTTCCCTCAATACCTTTGAGGATATAAAGGGGGATTGCAAAATTTGGATTATGATGCACAATTATACAAGCAATTGATTTGATCAAAGTCATTCTCCTAGTGAATGATAACAACTTGCCATACCATGATGTGATACGCATGGTATTTCTCTCAGCTAGGTTGTCATAGTGTCTAATCATATTTTTTTCTGAGATTAGTGGAAATCATAGATGTTGTATAGAATTAGGTCTAAATTCACATCTTCAAGATTAAGACAGAATTATAGTCTTAGTGGAAAATCCTAGATGTTGTAAACCTCTCTAGCCAAAAAAGGAGGATGTCCTTTTTATGTGTTCCCCCAAACATTCTTAGGAAAGAATAAATAGAATGAGAGTTGTTTCCCTTGTCTAAGCCCCCTGTTTGTGGAGAAAAAAATCCTAACCATCATTAATAAAAATAAAGAGCCAGTCACCTCTAACTAGGTTATGATGCATTGAAAACCTTTACGTGTGTAGCATGTAGACCACACTTTCATCCAATAAGGAACTGATGTCGAGGTCATGCATGAGTTCTTAGGCAAACCATATATTATCCCATATGTGTATGCCTTTGATGAAGGTGATTGTTCCATATATGCAAATAGAGAAGTTGCTTAATGCCTAAAACATTTTAGAACAATATATCTATCGTTGTTATTTTCTCGTTGGAGGCACTGGTTCCCACCATTTTAGTCTGTTACCAATATCTATTGCTTCATACCATGTCATCACTAAATCATGGGGATGACTAAATAAAGAGGTTCCAATCCAAAACATATTCTTTTATTTCTTCAGTCTTTATATTGAATTTACGTTAATCAAACATGGATATTGAACCTAAATAGACTTGCTTGCTTCTAGAAACAAAACCCACTGATTTAGCAGTCTCTGTGTTGAAATGAATTATTTACATGTGATGTTTCATAAAGAAGTTTCCTTCCTACATATAATGTGACGTATAGCCATTTCAGATTTTGTCTAATTTTGTACTAGTAAGGTATTGACATTGGTGGGACTGTGGTAATATACCCAAGCCATTGGTCAAAAGCAACACAAAATGGTACCAACATATATGTATGCATGCTAAGAGATGAGTAGTATGCATAGACTTTTTCTTTTGTAGCTAGCCTCACTGCATCATGGTTTGTAGTATATTGGTTTCTTGCTTAAAAATGGGATATTCCAATTTAACAAGCTTTGGAGATTTATTTGCTTGTGTTGCAAGGAATTCTGGTCTGGTGTCGAGGTGGGGAGTATAATTGGCCTAATTGGGATGTATTCTCATTTGTTGTTTTTGTAAAGTTGGAGGAAACTCCTCCTTATGGATTACATACATAGACTTATTGGTAAACTTCCTTGTCTAAAACATTCATGACATGCAATTCTTACGGTTTTATGTGACCTAACTAGATCACGAACAAGTATCCTCTCCTTAGGAGTGTGATGAACATACTTTGCTACTTGGCTTCTAGGTATACATCTTGAATAAATATAATACCCTCTAGCTACCAATCTTTGTATCCTTGATTAAGGGGGTGTTGTCTCTTGTTAAAATGCCAATTCTTTCATGGACCAATCCAAACTTCATCATAAATCTACATGATTATTCAATGTTTATGATGGCATGATACTTTGGGCCTCAAGGATTCATTTTTGTCTACTTTAATGCTAGATTACTATCCAACATTAGCCAAAAAAATCATCATATTCCCGTTCTGGTCCTTTATAATGCACAATTTTATTAGTTTGAAATTCCTCTACCAATACGTATCCCCTCCTAGTTGAGCTTACCACCCCATATTTTTCTAGCAATGACATGATTGCTATGTAATTGGTATAACCGTGACATTTTTTCATTCCAATTCCATATATGCCCACATTAGTAATGGATTTCATATATTACATAGACACCCCAAAATACAGTTTCAGTTTTAATGCCAATTCTCATTTTATTTTCAAGCATGACAATTCTACTTCTGTGAATGTTGCTCATCCAACAATTGTTTCCACTCTACTTGCAACACCACAATCTCTCAAGACACACTTGATCATTTTCTGGTTCTATGGAATATGGGATATTGATGGGTATCTATACTTATAATTTTTCTATGGCCACTTGTCATGATGACACAATGACATAAGCCAACATAAAACTCCAAATGTATTGTGTACCTTTCCGCACTGAGATTCACCACTAGTATTAGTAAGGGTGATTGTAAAAATATTTGACATTGTTGATTAAGTATGGTCTATAGTAGACGATGTAATTAAATGGAACCTTGTCATTTTAGGAATCATACATCCATTCAGAAATCCTACATTGAAGATGCTCTTCCCAAGAACACATTTCTGGCGAAGTAGTTCCGTCTCTTCCACATAATTAAGTGAAAATCTTACCATTAGTTTCCTTCTTTTTAGGATGAGATATGTGCCAAGATTTGTGAATATTTTGAAGCAATTGGGTGATAGTTATGGAGAAAAGGTATACTTCTAATACTGTTGATATACACATTGAAGGAATAAATGAAATGTGAAGGAGTGGAATAACTTCATGTGAGGATGTAGAATATTGAGTGGAAATTTTGATGTTTTGGGATGTGTAAAGGGATTCAAGGTCGAAGTGGCTACAATAGTACCAAACCAAAATCATACATAGAACATGTTTCCTTTATGCAATTGATTTAGCAGCTTTGGGCTTATGTGCACCCTAACTTACACAACTTTTTATACCTTGTTCATCCTACATGCCTTGACCCCATTCACTTGACTCAAATGATATAATAACTTTGAGATTAATCTACATTTGTTCTTAATTTCATGATATATCTACTCCCTCGCTAACTAGCATACGCTTGTCTTTAATCTGATATGAATTTGTTTGAAGGCTTGAATTATTATTTTAACGTGGACAATGATATGTTCTTTACATTGAATGATGTATTTGGTTTACTCGTACAACTTTAACTGACTTATCTCTTAAATTTCATGCAGTTTTGAGAGCTCATAATGATGCAATTGCGATTGGAGGTTCTCCAGCTTTTTGATGGATGTGTAATGAATGATTTACTTTTCAGAGGCAACATAAGACATTATTTCAGCTACAAAGAATATGAGTTTTGGGTCATGTTTTGTTCAGTCCAATCTTTAATGTATCACTTGCTTGTATCTCCTAAAAGCAATGAATTTGTTGTTCATGTTCAAAATCTAACTATGTATTGAACGTAACTTTTGTAATGAGATTATGAATAATATAAACTTTGATAGCTTTTGTGTTGTGCTTTTTCTTTCAATAGAATAAGTTCTCGTATGTCAAAACATGTGCGAATTTATTGATATTATTTGTTAATGGATTTTGCTGCAAGCTAAAGTAAACATGAACATGATGCTTTTAGTAGTTGTTGCACACAAAACTGACGTAGAATTGTGTAACTTTATGCGGTAGTTATTGTGTAGTTGGTCCAGCTGTAAATGGACTTCAGTGCTTGTCCTTATTCTGTAAGTTTGTGACTTTATCTGTATAAATTGTCTCCGTACCTTTAGAAACATCTAAATCGTCACTGGTCACAGAATTGGCACTAGTTTGTGTCTATTTCACCTACAATCGAACCACAATCAGTGCCATTTTCGGCTACTTTTGTACTAGTATACTACCGTTGGATTGCATGTAGCACAATTATCCATGATTTAACTAAAGTACTACCATGTTCCATTCTACATGTAAACCTAGTTTATGTAACTCGATTTGTTTGCCTACTATAGGAGGGTATGATGAATATATAGATTTCTAACTTCCCCCTTTAAAAAAATCGTCCATAAGAATTGATAGGGAAGCATCACAAGTGTGGTCTTTCAAGATGACAATTGCATTCTTGTTTACTCTTATTTAGAAACTTCACAAAAATCCTATCAGTTATTCATGCAGAGAGACTTACATCGACATACTTGACTAAAAGTGAGGAATGCTATGAAGCATAAGACAAGAAGAATTATAAAACCCTTTTTTTTATATGCCGTTCTTTTTTTTTCTTTTTAAAAGGGGTCATGTGTTTTTATCTATTGCAGCTAACAATGCAGGATGTCGTTTCTTTAACCCATTTGGTGTGTTCTAATCGGAAATTAAGCCCGCAACATGCGGCTAACAAACTCATGGTTGAAGTAAATGACAAGTGCATAAGAAGAATGAAACCATACAGATCTATTTTATCTGAGATTTTTTTTTAGAAAAAAGTGAAAAGTGGATGGAAGGATAAGGTAACATAACATGTATGAAGGAAAAAAAATTGGCCAAGTTCCTTGGGATAGCAGAAAAATAAGAAAATGGAGGGGTGGATTTCATTCAAGTGTCATACCTACTAAGCTTCGGTGCAATGGCGGTTTTACAGAAAGTTGCGGATGTGGAGCAAGAGAGCTGAAATTGATTCCTACAGACACATCGGCATCACTCAGGATGCTAAAATGCAATTCCAATAGCCTTGGGGACACCTCACCGGAATCTTTCCTTTTATGGTTGATGTAGTGATGCCGATTGACTAGTGTATGCCGTGAACATGTTCACTGCCGTGTGAGGAAATGACAAGGCCAGGGCATCGACGTCGGATTAGTCGTGGAAGTCGTCAGAATTATATAGTCGTGGGGTATTAGTCGTGGAAGTCGTGATATAGGAAAACGTACTGTTGGAGCGGACGACAAAATAAGTGGACTGCCGTGTATTACGAAACCAACCAGCGCGAAGTCGCGGGAACCGGGCAAGCGGTCGGCCGATCGGCCTATCTCGGGGATGTATTAACCCAATCGTGACGTAACCTGACAGAAACTGGAAACGTTCGGAGAAGATTAGCGGTTAACTACATTGTTACGCACGTCTCCTTCGTTATTACTTCTTCATCGCGGACTTCCGCTTGGTTCTCCACTTCGAAATAATGGAATAGAATTCCAGACGAGTCAGTAGATGACAGACAATCAAGTAGTAGAATTCTTCTTCGTGCAATTACCATACACTCAGTGAAAGTCAATCCGTCATGCCATGATCCCCACCTGAACGTACAATGTCTAAGTAAGCTCCGGTTTCTGCACTGGCATACATCACATCGAAAGGAATTTGTTGAAAAGCTTGTTTTGATAACAAAAATAGTTCCATAGAACAAGTTGGAGTAAAAATTTAACTCAATCATGCGATTCTATTCGGTCAACCTATGACACGCATCTCCCTTTATTTTAAATCGGCAGAGTGAATTAAATTGATCCTCTCCGTTATCCGACCCACAAACATAAGAAACGTGGCAAACTCAATCGAAAATGACCTGTTATTAGGGCTATAACTTATAAACGAGCTCTCAACGTTGGTGATCTACATTGCAGTCGCTATGTTGATCTAATGAACTCTATACGTTGATAATCTACACTTGCATCCTAATAAATTCTAATGTTAGGTAGTACATCATCCACTTCACGTGAGAACTACAGTATACGATCTTTTACATGGCTTTTAAAGGTTATTACTAATTACTATTACAAATTGTGGTCGGTCATACGTTTCCAACAATATGTGCGGGAACCACATCGAGAGGAAATCGATTGTCCTTCTTTAGCATTGGCAGGTAGTGTGCATCGTCTAAAGTAGAGTTAGTCTTAAACATACCCAATGAATTAAGTCTTATGAAATCAAGAAGGAAAATCGGTTATAACATAGATCATATGACCACGATGGAAGAATTTAGGTATGGATTGTGAAAATCATCAACAAGGAGTTGCTAGATCGACATAGGAGGGGATCAGTGAGAACATATACTACCTTATTGTTTAGAGGGTTAATTCTTTTCGCGGGTTAGGGTTATATGAGTGACATAGAAGAAAATTCAAAAGCATATCAAACATGAAAAAGTCAGTAGATCATATAAAGATCAATATTTCCCTATAAATATTTACTTAGGAAAATAATAAATCAGTAAACTTTTGGATAAATCATAACCAAATATTACCTAAATTAGAACTTTGTTGCGAATAGCCAAATCATAATGCTCACTTTATTTTATAAATATTTTACAATCCCAAATTAAACAAAAAATAATAGTGAGATCTTTTTCTCTCTCCTTGTTTCTTTAGGGGACAATCAATCGATGGATAAATGTACCAAAAAACCAAATCTCCAATTACAGAATGCCATGAACCCAAATAAGAAACCACCTCTTCTCATTCAAGGATTTAAATATAAATATGGATCATATAATCACTATATTTCACATCAGAAGAGAACATTTTATATAATAAAGTTACATATTGAGCTAGAAAACAATTTGTTGATCCTAGAATCTCTAATATATCAATAAGTCTAAAACAAAAAACTATCTTAACATTGCACATCAACTTCCCTTAATAGATTTGTTTCTCTCATTTTCAAGCGTTCAATAGAAACATAGTGAATAAAACATCATTTTTATCTCCAATCCATTTTCTAATAGATTCAATACACCTAAAGTAAACTATCATGAAAGTTCAACCCAATTTCCAATTGAATAAAAAGTTTGAACCCGCTACAATCCCCAACCCTAGCTTCAAGCTTAATTACACACACCTTTGAGGGTCCTCTCTTGTCATGCTCTGACCTTGAGAACACCGATCTAATGTTAGATACCACATGCTTATCTTGGATCTATTTGTCAACAATTCCATGTTAGTTGCTAACACCTATTTTTGGTTTCCTACTTTATCCTTTAGAGACCTTATAGTCGCATCAGGGTTTTTGTTCTCTTCTTACCTTGAAGATTGTTACAATATCTTTGACCTCATGTTCTCTTTTTGATTTAGTGTCTCATTGTTGGTTGTTTCACTAAGTTTGTTTACATGGTTACTACATAATTCTTCAAGATGGTTAGAGTTTGCATACGATGCTTACAAGCACCTCTTATACATAGACACTATAGTGGTGATCTTCTAAGATATTTTTGTATACCAAAAGGTAGTAGAGGTAGGCAACTCTATTGTACTGATGAAATAGTGTCAGTTTATGATTTTTCAAAGAAACCAACACAAAGAATAGAATTTGGTTATAAAAGATAACCAAACCAAGGCTAAAAATTATAGGTGATGTCAACTTCCTTAAGAAATCGATGCAACATATTCTAGATTGTAGTCACTTTTTTTCATTTATAATGAAATTTATAGCATAGGTTTTTAATCTAGATCAACACCACATATTACATTTTATCAACAAATTTTCATATGCACTTGTTTTCTCAATTTTTATACAAAAAATCAACACGATGTTGTTATAGCCTCAGTTTTGTTACCCAAAACAAACGCTATAGGCTGCATTTTGTCAACATAATTATGTATATGATTGTAGAATCAATTTCCTTGAAAAATTTGGCGATGTTCTATCTAACCTTAGTTTTGTAATTTTTACAACATGCTAATATTTGATCTTTTTACATCAGACCAACAAATTACAATTTGAAACTTTATATAAAAGAACATATATAATCTAAAATCACTTTATTAACGTCATATTCATTTGCATGTACATGACCTGATCAAATCATATACATTCATTTTCATTTACAAGACCCATTCATCACCAAATTATAGCTAAAATTTGTTCTAGATGATTCTAATGGCCAGGGGGCATCCTCAACTATAAATAGCCCCCCCTGGAATTCACCTATGGTTATGAAAGAATTACACATTCCTTTATACTATATTTAAGAGAGGAAGTGCCTAGAGGTTCCCCCTTTCACACTTATGATCTTAATCACTTGCTTTGTCCATTAGACTGAGTAGGAAATCTGTAAAAGAACTAGTCCTACATGTATACCTTGTGAGGATCCCATTCGTTTACCTCCCAATCCCTCTTTCTACCATGAAGATGGTGATTCTCACTCTTGGCTAAGAGAGGAGAAAAGAAGAAGGACATGAGGCACTTGACAAAAATCGTATCATTAATGAAGGTGAAGTTGAAGGTGGAAGATACAAGTTATGAGTGGGTAAAGTCCTTAAAGGTTGAAGACTCGTTGCAATAGTGGGTTAGTCTTTGGTGAAGTCCAAAGACTTTTTGTAGGAGTATGGAAGTACTTGGTCAGGATAAAGACTCTTGGTCATTGATAGGTAAGTCCTTTATAAGGTTGTCAGCTCCCTTAGCCTAAAATGGAAGCTAGTCATCCCTTGATCTAGAAGAGGATGGTCTTATATTGTAACTATTATAATGGAAGATAAGGAGTGACACATGGTTGAGAATCCTAAAGATTGATATCTATAGCTAGTAGAGTACATATCAATGTTTAGAGACTAAAATCACCATAAATATGTGTGTTCTTTGATGTTTGTTCAATAACTCTATCCCTCTACAACTCATTATATATCCAAAACTTGCATCCATACTTTTATGTAACAACATGGAAGCCTTCTCTTTTATTGACAAATCTTTTGTAGGGTAGTTAAAGTAGTCACTTCTGGGAATTCAATAGAAAATCTTGCTTGATGATCTCTAATATAACCAGCCAACCACACTTAGTGAATAAACCAAGTATTCAGTATATATTTGAGTTCTATCACATGGATTCAAAAATTTGTGTGGAGTTATGTGACACCCGTTGACACACAAAGTGAGATTACTCAAAGCCAAACACTGAAACAATACTAAGCAAGCAGATTAACAAAAATACTAAAAATTAAAACCGATTGCAAAAGGCATCAACATCAGAAAACTTGTGACAAAGATCCATAACCTTCCATCTCTATCATATATCTCATAAAACGTCATGTTTACAACATATTCCTTAGACAGGTCTATCACACATGATATATGTTTCTCTTGCATATATATCTACATCTGCAAACTATATACAACAAAGGGCACAAAAGCCAAAAAATCGTATCGATAGCACAACCAAAAAACACAGTGAACTATCCCTAAGACCTGAGTGTACATGGATGACTCTAGGACTCTAACATCAAAAGACCAACAAGCAGCACACTCAACCTTGCCAGCTGCTAGTCATATTGTTGCTCCTCTTCAGCTACACGATCTCTGCCTCCTCATGCACGACCACCTAAAAGATTTGGAAACGCAGGGGTGAGATCTAAGATCCCAGCGAGAGATATAACTCTAAATTAACACTATTATAGAACATGTAAAGTAACCAAAGAACATATATAAAACTACATCTACATTAAGCAAATTCAAAAACTGATATAAGCAGGACAATTATTATCATCTAAGCAGATCAGGTAGCTATAACAGAGTAGTAGAACATTTTACAACTAAGGAGGGATACGAAGAACATGTATAATTTCTACCAACTAACTATACAAAATCAAAGCAAGGCCTCATCCAATGTTTTCATATTTGATACTAAGCAAGCATGCTACATAGATAATTATGTATTTTAATTACTTCCCTGAGGATTTGAGTCGTACCACCCAAATCCAACCGACCACTACTAAGTCGAAATCGATGCCATACAAGGTCAATGGAAAAGCCATAATACACAACCTATCCCACACCTCCCACTAAGCATGAGAGTGACATCGTAGAAACATGTCAGTCATCTACACAAGTGACTTATAGTCAGCAGAACGATTGGCTCACGCATGGCTGTCTACATATAACAACACCTGGACCACCTTGGTATAGGTAACGACGCTAGAAGAACAGATGCATGCATGGCCGTTCTAACAAGGAGTGGATCACACATGGCCATCTATATCATGATGAGATTGGCTCACGCATGGCCATATCACACATGTTGTAATTAGGGATACAATGTGACACCTGACTTGTACCCCGCATATTAAAAAAAATGCACTCTGAGTAAAACTCATTTCACCAATCTAACAATTAAGATTGACACTAGAAATGATCTATGGCACATGGAAAACTATAGGGATTATGTTTCACTTGTTTAGTTATCCAATTAAGTATCTTCAAGCATCAATCAAGTTGTAATATACAAAACCATAGCAAACACTACAAAGGTAAGGGCATGGTACACTTTCAAGGACATAAAACATATAAGGGTGAACTTGCCACACTATCACTACATAACGCCTATACACTTCCATTCCCAAAACCATCATCACTGTTGCACAATCACTCAAGGCTATCATTAATGTCACATCATTGTGGGATATCAATCCCTTAATCATAGCACTAGAGGGTATCATATCACAACATGCATCAACCCACCAGCAGGTCATAGGACCCATTCACATCATTCCTGTATTGCAAGTATTTCACAATGCTTCATATAGGTTCATTTAACTAGTGTCACATCATACTCATCATACCATGCACTAGCTATGATGTTTAAGCTCA
This sequence comes from Alisma plantago-aquatica, assembly GCA_963693085.1. Taxonomy (NCBI): domain Eukaryota; kingdom Viridiplantae; phylum Streptophyta; class Magnoliopsida; order Alismatales; family Alismataceae; genus Alisma; species Alisma plantago-aquatica. The sequence goes on from OY856412.1 coordinate 850,412,315, forward strand.
TATAACATGCATGGTTAGAAATTGATAAATGAGAAAGAGGAAACATCCTAAACCCATGTGTCACATCATTATCTTCACATGCCTTAGTTATTCATAACCATCACCATAGCATACCAAGAAATGTCATGCATTCAACCTAAAAGGTTAGGGTTCAAGGAGAAGAGAGATAATATCATAATGTAATATCCATTCCAATAAAAAGAAGCAAACATGTCACATTTCTCATCATTAAGATTAGGGTTTTCCCTCCATAGCCGATCAAGGTACAAGATTAGGTTCAACCATCAACCCTAGAACCATCCCCCTCCATCATCTTAGAGTATATAAGGATTAAGGTACATCAATAGAGTTTATTAGATAACATTCTAAACAAAATTACATATGGCCTATATATCATTCATATATGAATATCATTAAGTGTTCACATGTGCTTCTCATCCACCTACCATCACCCTGTATTGACCACATAACTACATAGGTCGCGACACCCATCATGGTACATGTCACGACCGAGACACTCATGTGTATCGACCATCCACTAACATGTCTCGACCTCCACCGTCTAGGTCATGTCGCACCCACGACACATAGGGTTAGGGTTCAACAAAACATCTCGACCAAAGGTGTCTCAACCTCAACATGTCTTGACCTCCACCCATGTCGTGGCCCAAGACCCAAAGTCTCATGAACTCCCTCCAAGAACATGTCACAATTGAGAAAAGGGGATGATCTTAACTAAAAAACTAGAGTAACAACTTGCCAAAATAGGGGTCAACTTGGCCATCAACACCCAATGTCGCGACCTTAAATAAAACTAGGTCCATCCCAATAAAAGGGAAGCATCTCGACCAAGACCAACCATGGGTCACGAACATCATGGGGATAGATGTCTCGACCATGCCAAGGTGTGATATCTCGACCCCAAAATAGAAGACAAGGAAAAAAAAAACCATCATGAATATGGAGGAGAAAACTCAAGCAAAATGGTCACCAAGAATTCTAGTTCATGCATCATGGATTCATCATGAAAGGATCTCATGCAAGATAGGTAAAACTACATTTAAGGCACCCAAAGTAGATCCTAAACTCCTCATAACATCTAGATACTTGAAAATCATGCATGTGAGCAACACCAAGGTAAAAAGGATAGAGGAAGATCATCATAACACCACAATCACCAAAATTGGGTATATGAAATTAAGGTTTTGGATTTCATCCAAACCAAGCAAGATATTCACTACCAAACAAGTTCTACAAATTATCATCATCTACTAACATACTAGGGAAACATTTTAGAGAGGGAAAACAATATCTTGCATGTATGAAAGAGTGCAAGTAATAGAGAGGGCAATGAGTTATATAACCCGCCTTAAGATGATCACCACCAAGAGCTCCAAACTCCAAGATTAAGATCTCCAAGGACATGATCCAAAGGTTGAAGAAGCTTCACCAAAATCTCCACACTCAACCACAAGAGCACCTCAAGAAGGATAAGACACCAAGGTCAAAGCTAGCCCAAGGAAAGAAGGAATGAAGCTCTTGGCCAAACCAAAAGAGAAAGCGACAAAGAGAGGAGAAATCCTTTTCACACTCGGGTCTACCTTATCAAAACATGGTATATGACCCTTGCAATGAGTATTTTCTCTCCCAAAACGACCACCATGGAAGAACCATGGTCTAGAGATGAGGAAAGAGAAGGAGATGGAAAAAGAAACATCAACTTAGAAGACAAATACTCACCAAGGATGGAAGATGAGCTCAGGTCACCACCACCACCACATGTAAGAGGATATTGATCCCCCAAGATCCAAGGACGAACCTCCTTGCTCCACCCAGCTCAACGAATAAGTAAAGAAGGAGGAAGAAGATAAATGGCCAAAAAGGGTTGCAAGCAAGAGGAGATAAGGGGTTATATAGATGGAAGATGAGAGAGAAGGCAAGAGATGATGTGTCAACACTCCAAGGTACCAAAGAGACACTTGTCCACCAAATAAACACATATGAAACCACCTAATAATGACATGCAAGATATGGTGATACACCCTAGGTAGTATCTCGACCACCATGTCAACCCACATGGCCGCAGTTGTGACCCATCCATGGGCCATCATCTATGGTCGCGACATCACCAACCAACATCAGCTCTTGGTCACGACAAAACACCTCCACAACCCTAAGTCAAAACAACCTATGCTAAGGCAACCATCTCGACCCTAGACCACCCTAGAATACCTAGGTCGTGACCCTAACACCTAGAGGAGGTGTATCAACCACGAAACCCTCCAAACCCAACCTTGTTCACCACCCATGGTCGAGCCAACACAACCAACTCACATGGTCAATGCACTCAACACTCACATCAACTGTAATCACCACCAGGGGTGATACACCTCAAACAAGGCTCAAACAAGGCACCCTCCTCTATCTCTTTCCTCTAGATGATGCCAAGAAAAAGAGGGAACACTCTAGAGGTGGAAAATTAAACATCAACCCCCCTACATTGGGTAAATTGCAATTTGCACCAAAACTAGCATAGAAAGCACAAACTTCATCCAAATAAAGTCAAACTTGAAACGTAAGCTCTCTACAAGACCTAATTACATATAAAAAGATTAGAGCAAGATTATAAGCACATGATTAAGCCAAAGAAAATAGGGTTACCCCAAAACTCAGGTTAGGGGTCTTATAAGTTACATGTATAACTTTTATGAACTCATTACATATGTATCATCATTTTCTCCCATATCACAAATAATCATTTTAACCTAAGTGATAACTCGAGGATCAATGTGTCTCTTTCTCCTCTCAACAAATGTATTTAGTTTGTCTTGGTAAGAATGTACTATACATGGGTAAAGAGCTTCCTCCCTGACAGTCAACGTAGAAGGACTATATATGTTGAAAGTTCCCTTTCCATTTATAAAATTATCATCACTTCAACATCATATCTACCGAATTTCAAATCCTTGCCTAGTTGTGCATGCAATATGCATCAAGACATAAACTCAAAATACTATTCCCTCTTGCTCCAATTATTTTCTCCTTTCCTTTATGCTTGAGGACAACTAAACTTGTAAGTGTGTAGTGGATAGTAATTTGATTCTTAAAAAAAATCTATCCCTAAGTCTTTTTCTTTTTAATTTTATTCTTTCAGAATTTATTGTAGTTTTTAATTCCTCATAGGCTTATATTTTTTCTTCAACTAACAAAACTACTAGAATATATGCCATGACTATTTGTGTTTACCAAATGCTATACGACAGTGATCCCTTTACTAAACAAATAGGTAGATTTTATGAGTTTTATGATTTTTCACAAATTAATTTATGCGTACTATAACATCATATCATTAACATAAAAAGGTTATAGTTTTATACTCAAAGATTTTATCTAGAAATAAAACTTCACTCTCTTATGGGAAATAAAATGATAAGGAATCACAATTATTCAAAGATTTTACTCATTCTATCCTTTTTTTACTATATCTCCTTATGAATTTATGAGATTTTGAAACTAACTTTAGACAATAGAAAACTAACCGAGAGACTTTTGGGAGGAACTAAATTGAATGTTTATCAGAAGTATAGCAAAAGAAATGAAAAGAGTACAACCAGCAATGGTGGAAATTTATCCTAATAGAGCAACCAAGAAATAATTGGATTCACCAAGGTGAGCCCAAGTATAGAAAATAAATGAAAAGATTACAACCAGACATGGTGGAAATTTATCCTAATAGAGCAACCAAGAAATAATTGGATTCACCAAGGTGAGCCTGAGCACCTCACATCACACTGCTAATATATGAAAAATATTCTTTAAAAGGAATAATTCATGGTATGTGTTATGTGGTGTTACCTTTCTTGTCAATTGGTCAAGGGAACAAATCCCTTTTAACTTGTAGATGGAAGAGATTGATTTTTGAATGGGTAGAGGGTTTAATCAAGAAATTAAATGTCATTCTACTTGAAATTTAACAAATCTTCAATAATTTACTAAATATACTCAACCAATGTAAGAACAAATCTAATATTTGATGACCTTTAGTATGATAAATCAAGTTAAGTTATCCCGAGAATAGGAAGAAATGACTTAAACATGCATGATATGTTCATATAAAATGATCATTGACCCATTAAATTAGATTTGATGGAAAGAAAGTTTGGATTTTTAGGATTAACTGGTTTAAGATCATTATTAAACTATTTATATTCTCTGTAATGTAACATAATGTCCTACTAATAAAAAATTCTTTTGATTAAAATGTGTTCTTAACTCCACTTGACTTATATGCTTTAGGACAAGAGAGATTTACTTGAAATAACATTGATCACATCCATTTTTGTTTATTTTAATGGATATAAATATATTCACTTTGCTTAATATAAAGAGAAATGTCTTTGTAATGTGCTTGAATCTTAGTACTTTCTACTATTATGAATATTAACAAGGAAACCACTTTTTTGGAATGAATTTAAGCATATTGCAGTATATACAACCACTTAGCTAAAGCCACCTTTCAAGCCCACTTCATCATGTGAAAAGTTCATTGGGTCAGAACAGAAGGCCACACCACTACCAAAGGGACCCTTTTAACACTCTAGTTTAGGTCTTTTGAGTTATTTGTGTAATTAAATTAGTCTTCTCTCTGGTAAGGGTCACACTTGTGAGCTCAAGTAAAAATTCTCTCAATGAGAATGCTGCCAAATGAGGCAAATATTCTATTAATGGATATTTCTTTTCAAACTACCTTGCTTGAATGTCAATGTTGATGAACCATGGGAACCAAACCTACAATATCAAAACACTACACCATTTCACCTAATTCCACCAAAAATGTCAAACTAAAACACACAGGTCCATGACCACGTATCCCAAAAATTCCCTATTATCCTGAACTATTCATACGACCCATCACCTACACCACATTTCAAGACAAACTGAGAACAAATAGTCTTGAAAATTTGACTCTCAAGATGGGCCTCCCACTTGGAACACGCCTTTTGTAATGACCTCACTCTTCAGCAACCCCTATTTAAGGAAGGCCAAAAATATGAGAGCCATTACCTAAACTTTTCCCAAGGAACACATTTTTAGAAAAATAATGATCAATAGTAAATAATTTCCATTAATTCAACAACATTGTTTCCAAGATGTTCCTCTAGAACTTACATAACATTCCATCATCAGAACTTACATATGAGAAGAATTATCATCTATCTAAACCTCCTTACAAGTTAACTTTAATGTCTTTAAGTTATTTTATATGTCCATCATATCCTGATATCATCTTATCTAGCATGTACCTAAAATTTTGTGAAACAAAAGTATGGATCAACATATCAAAATATACTGTGTACATGGATGGGGTGCATCCAAAAGTATGCAAGTAAACTGACAACATATATTCCATAAAATACTTGCAAATAAAAATTGTCATTTTATTGATATAATCTTTCTTTTTGTGACACACATAGTGGCATTATAATTGAACATAATGTAAATAAGCATCCAACAGTTTAGTTTTTCAATCCTCAAGAAACACTTGACAAACATTAGGAATCTAATGCATGTATTCATAAGTGAAACGACATACCTCAATGGTGAGCCATGCAGATTATGCATTCATTAAGGATATTATCCAATCAAGCAAGCAAATCAAGCAATTAACTTTAATCTACATGCGTGTAAATCCTCAAGTTTTGTCATCACATTAATCACATTAAACCCTACTCATTCCTGATCTAGGGTTTAGGTTTTCTTGGTATCAAGTTATCATTAGGGTTATGCTTCGATACCCCCAATTACCATATTTAGTGATCTAATGACTCAAGATCCCTAGTTCATATTAAGTGTAATTATGATTATTAAAACAACCATGTCATAACACCATGAATACTTTTATCAGATTATGTGCATTAACAAGATAGAAAATCATGATTTTTAATCCTTGATTCTTCATATGCATAATCATTCACATTATAAAACCTAACTATTCATTGTTATGATCATAATCATGTTGAATCACCATTATATTCCACATTAGCTTTAAAGAGAGGTTTTTAACATATTCCACCTGTTAATATTAAAAACTAGGTTTTATGTTTTAATCACTTTTAACACATGTTATCATTACTTTTAGATAAGGGATCAGAATCAGATATTCATCATAATTTATTTGGGTTCCTCTCATTTTTTTGATCAAATTTCATATATAACTTGTTTTCATCAGAGCATCCTAGCAGTTTCTATAATTTTTGAAAGATTAACCTTATTGAGCCAATAGAGAGCTAACATGTCAGCACTTGTTTTGCCTTTTGTTTTGATTTGTCTGACCAAGTTAGGAAAAAGACACCTGCTACCCTGTGTTAATGATTTCACTGTAGGGTTATTCGAGTAATTTGATCCTTTCTCTTCTCCTTCCCCACGTCACACTTCCTTTATTCTCTGCGTACGGAACATTGTCAAAAACACACCCCCCACAACTCCACCATATGCCGCTACCACCCTCAGGGTGCGAGCATTTCCTGTGATGCCACTCGTACACCGATGCCATCTTGTCAGGGCACGACCAAGGTTGAGGTGGATGGAACAAACCCTGACCATCAGCAAGAGCCGCCATCGACCTCCCTTCTCTACATGAGCATAGGGCAACATTATTGTTGCTGCCACACCAGTGGGCGCCGACCATGTGAGAGCGACTGAAATTTCACCCTGGTACCTTACACATTGGCATAATCATTGTTCTATCATGTCCTCTATCCTTGTCTTGATGAAAATTTGTTGCCGCTGGAAGAGTCATCGTGCTAAAGATTGTCAGATAAAGTGGAGCGAATGAGGGAGGGTTCTAGAGACGAGATTAAAGTCATGGTTCTTATATAGGCTCTAAGTGTATCTCTAGGCTTAGGGGAAGACAATGGTGGAAGAGAGAGACAAGTGAGGGATTGGGACTCATTTCCTTTCTCATGAAGACACACAGGTGAGAGACCTTTTTGTGGTCATGACTTGCTTATATTGAAGAAATTTCCATCCAACATTAATCACCTTCCGATTATGTTGTTCCTTTGCCATATGCACAACTATGTGGCTTATCCAAAGAAGGCCTTTGTACTTTTCTTATACTAATCCCTCTTTCCCTCTCAATTATGATAAGTACCAAATGGCTGAAAAGAATGGTTGTCAAAAGGAAACCATTCAGTGGATTCCCAATATGGTGACACATATATATCCACACATGTCCTTCAAGTATTGTAACGACCTCACTTTTAGGCAACCTTGAATTAAGGAAATCCAAAAATATAAGAGCCATTACATACAATATTCCCAAGGATCCAAATTTTAAACAAATTATAATCAATTGTAAATAATTTCCATTAGTTTGAATATTGTTTACAAAGTGCTTGTAATGTCCCAGGATTTGAGGCCTTGGATAAGATGATCTTAAAAGGAATGATTGGACTACCTATATCACCAAGGTGCACCTCTTTTTCTGGGATCCCATCACTAAAGAACTCCATAGTTAAGCGTGCTCAACTTGGAGTAGTACTAGGATGGGTGACCAGTCGGGAAGTTGATCCTGGCTTGCGCGTCAGTGTGGACAAAGTGTACAGTTAAGGCTAGTGGTGGTTTGTGGGGCTAGTCGTTATTCCTAAAGCTCTACTAGAGCCATGGGTAGTGGACCCCAGTCGTTACAAAATGGTATCAGAGCTAATTCCCCTCTAGTAGATGGGGCCCACATGGGCCTGTGGCATGCCAGTCTTTGAGCCGTGCGGTCCACGCATGTTGCAAAGGGCTATCCGAGTTGATGGAGCCGCCCTTGCACTGGTAGTATCCAGGCATGTTGGAAAGGGCTATCCGAGTTGATGGAGCCACCCTTGCATTGATAGCCATGATCGAGAGTTGGGTGTACATGGGACATTTGGGTCTACACTGAAATGGGGAAAGATTATGAGGCCATATAATTAAGCCTTGACGAGGATGTCAAGAGTCTAAGTGGGGGAGATTGTAACGTCCCAAGATTTAAGGCCTTGGATAAGACGATCCTAAAAGGAATGATTGGACTACCCACATCACTAAGGTGCACCTCCTTTTCCGGGATCCCATAACTAAAGAACTCCATAGTTAAGCGTGCTCAGTTTGGAGTAGTACTAGGATGGGTGACCAGTCGGGAAGTTGATCCTGGCTTGCGCGTGAGTGTGGACAAAGTGTGCAGTTAAGGCTAGTAGTGATTTGTGGGGCCAGTCATCATTCTTGAAACTCTAATAGAGCCATGGGCAGTGGGCCCCGGTCGTTACAGTGCTCCTCTAAGGATTTACATGAATTTCTATTATCAAAATTGTGCATATGAGAATAAGTAACTAATCATTCCTCCTTATTAGTTAATTTATTATCTTCAAGTAATTGATATGTACATCATATCATGACACCTCCATATTTAGCACTTACCTAAGACATTGTGAAATAAAAACAAGATCATTATAACAAGTTATGGTATGTGGGGAAATCAAAATATTCACATGTAGGTATAGAAATATAATTAGCCATAGCAACAATTATGATTACAATATTGAACATGCATTTTCTATCTAACTTCTCAACTAAATATCTATGGGCCACTCCCTCACTAGAGTATTCATGTGGGGAACCCTCTCCCTAGGGACACATCATACATAGGCCTTGGATCAATCACCAATCATGATAGTGACATTTCATACATAGGCCTTTGCCTGAGGTGATCTTCTTTTTTGGGCCACATCGTTGGTCACCATAGTGACATTTCTTATGTAGGCCTTTGCCCGAGCTGATCTTCCTATCCTGACCTGATTTTCATTACCATAGTGACATTTCTTACATCCCACATGTATCAGTTACATCCATAAGCGATAATTGAGCAAGTTATACTTATACAACGTGACATACATAGTGACTTTATAGATTGTAGTAATTAAATAAACAACCAACAATTATTTGCAATGAGTATGGAAAACCTTGGAAAAACCACAAAAGTTGATTAACTTGGGTAGTCATAGGTGTCATGTGACAACTCGATGTCACACGATGAGATAACTCAAAAGCAAAGCACCTGATAACAACTAAGCAAGCACATTACCACAAAATATTGTCAATTAAAACCGATCTTATGTATCCATTATGTGTGGAAACATAATACATCAAGGTTCTCAAACTATACCATATCACATATCAGGACATGTATGTACATATGTAGAGTGCCTAACTGCCACACTCTTGTTACAAAAGATAACCAGTTCACACGTAAGAGCCACATATACAATCCATATACACAACCAAGGCATATTGCCAAAAAACATAGAAAGGTACATATCATCTACAAAACACAACCCTCCCAGACCTGAGAGTACATGGATGACCCACATGACTCTACTACACAACACTAGCATCTTATCCAACCTTCTACATTCATAGATCTCTGAGATGCTCGTCCTCAACAACACGATCTCTACCACACTGTGCATGACCACCTAAAAATATGTGGCAAACCAAGAGTGTGAGACCCATGTCCCAGTGAGAGGTATAACCCTCTGCCAACAACTATTATAAACATAGATTATGATTAAGCATGAAATAACATTATTAAATAGGATGAGCAGATTCAACTAAATGAGTAACTTAGAACTGATTACTCAGACTAAGAACGTTAAGCAACTACTAATGATAAGTAGAACATGTTATGTATCTAGAAGGAATATGAAGAACATGCATAACAACTAATTTCTTTAATCGTATTACAATGCAACTGATCAATAAAATAAATAAAGCAAGGGTAAACATCCAATGTGAAGCATGTTTAACCCTAAGCAAATTCATTGCATGGCTGTAATACACCTTTTATTACGCCATTGGGAATTTGATTCATACCACCCAAATTTCAACTGAGCACCACTTGGTCACAATCTGTTTCATACAAGATCAAGGAAGAGTCACGCTCCAAGATATTCTCTAGTACTACTCGGTCAGTGTGAGTCTGCAATGTAGTGAATATCAGTCAAACTGCCAACAATGACTTATAGTCAAGCTAAAAACACCTACCCCATCTTGGTACAAGTCACAATTATAGAACCAGGGTCTACAAACCCAAACACCAAGGTACAACTGTAGTTGTCCTCGAATCACATCTCACAAATATATAATCACTGAGACATGACCACATCCATTCTCAAACAATTGAGTTCAAGATGACAAGGACACACAATCACTTTCATCTCACATACTCGACAATATGCACTCCAAGATTCCCTTAGGAAGATGCATTTCACCATCCATCAAGTCTTGACACTGGAATGGATCTATGGAACATGGCACTACATGATTAGGGTTTTACTTGATTAGTTAAGCCAATTTGGTGTCTTTTATACTACATCAATCAAGTTATATACAAACCCTAAAATGATTCTACAAAGATAAGGGTAGATTACAACTTCATAAGATATCAAATGTATAAGATATAAGCTTGTCACATCACCTCTTGATATTGTTTCAATGCCATACACAAGGCCATCATCATTATCCATTGTCAGGGAATATCAATCCCTTCTTACATCACTAGAGGATATCACCTCAGTTAGGTACTAAGCCTCTTCCAAGGTCTTAAGACCATTCTCATTGTTCCTACAATACATCGTTATCTCTCCATGCCTTATCAAGGATCATAATCACCACACATGTAATACATAACTCAACATAACATTGAAATTAAGAACTATGTTGCTCATAATATAATCAATTAGGGTTACAACATTAGGAGAGAGAAAATAATTAATTAACATGATATTTACTCAAGAAAGCTAAGCATTATCACCATGTACTCAGATTAGGGTTAGGGTTTTGACATAGCAACCATATTATAGTTTCAAAACAACCATTAACATCAAACCCTAATTATTAATATCTAAAACATTCTTGGGAAAGAGAGAGTCAACCATTAGTCATCACAAGGTCAACCACATGAAGCAAACATGTATCCAAGAAATTTCATTAACCAAAGAGGAATAGACCTCACCATCTTCGTCGGTTGAAGAGGTGGGTCACCCTCCTCATCAACATGGATCAACCATAGAGACCAAAGAGAAACATGGCATGTCTTCAACTAAAGAGTACATCATCAAAGAGAACTTTGGAGACCGAAGGGAAACTACCACTTCATCTACGAAAGGGATTGCAACCCTTGGTGACCAAAAAGAAACATGGACATCTCTTCAACCACTCAAATAAAAACAACCCTAGAGACCCAAGAGGAACCCAAACTCGTCGACCATCATGGAAAACTTGGTGACCACATGAGGAGAGAGGGAACTCATCATCCACAAGATCGTCAAGATGACCACAAAGAGAGAAGATACTCAAGAGGCACTACCATGGAACACATGGATTTGACTAAGAGAAAGGAAGGAGAAGTATGGTTTGCAAGAAAATGAAACCAAGAAGAATAGATCACTTACCAAGATCAAAGAACACTAAAGGAGAGTTGCTTCGACCCTAAATCACACATGCAAAGGGTTCGACCACCTTGCTCCAAGGTTGAGCTCTTCTCCATCACCAAGATCACAAGGGACAAGCTCCAAGGATGAGAAAGAGAGAACAATAGGGTGTCAAGAGATCACTTGCATTCAAAGAGAGGGTATATATACCCAAGGGTGGGAAAGAGGCAAGGGAGGTTAGGTGTCCAGCATCTAGTGCCACTTTTCCCTAAAAACTCGGCCATGCAAGCACTAAGAAAATGCATGCATCATGGGTGATAAGATCAAGGAAATATAATGGCCGTCTTGGTCCTCAAAACACTTTGGTTGAAGGAGAAGTAAAGTAACCTTACAAAGATAGAGACCTCTATCACCATGGCGACCAAAAACATAGCGACTAAGAGACCAAACCATAAACTTCATAGCGACCAAAGAGAGGGTTTAAAGCTTTTCGACCACATAGACAATATGGTATGCCTAAATCTCTTTGAATGGTAAAAACATGACCAATAGAAAGCACATCGGTCACCACACATCAAGGGGTCAACATTCATGGTCAACATCAAACTAGGCATCCATGCAAAACCCTAACTTCTACACATGGTGTCACCTCATCAACCAAGGTACAACAAGGTGCCCCTATGCACCACTCTCTATCTAACATGATGTTAAAACATAATGGGCACAAAAACATGTGACAAATTGTAGTATAAACCCTAAACATGGGTAAATTGCAACTTGGCCCAAAACAAGCACACATATAGCACACTAGATCAAACATCATCCAAACTGGATCAAACTGAAAACAAAAGTCTATCACATGTTATTAAGGCGTATCAAATGATTAGATTAAGGTTTCAAGTGTCTTATTATTCTTACCAAACAAGAACACACAAAATCTAGGTCAGGGGTCTTACAATAGTCATAGCCACATACCTTTCTCAAAAGTTACTTGATGTCCAAGAAAAAAGGTAACAAGAGAAACCAATCAAACAACTTTCTTGAAATTAAATCATAACACCCATGTATCATTATTTTATCCAAAATCTACCATTAAGACTGACTTGGGGTCCATGTTAGGGTTTTGGGGTCAAATTAGGGTTTCATTAGGGTTTTGACTTCCCAAACCCTAATTATCACTTTTCATGCCTTTTTGGTTTACAAACCCTAATTTTGATATTATATCCACCTTTAATATTATATTGAGTCAATGATGTCTTTTTTATCCAAAAAGACTAAAGTTCATCAATCTAAGTCATTTAAGCATGTTATAATCATTAAACTAACGAAATCAGGGTCATGTTTTATTACATTAAAGTTAGTAACTTTAGGTATTTTGGAATTATACTAATTTCTAGGGTATAAATTCATTTATTCACATTCCCCTCATTTTTCCAATCAATTTGATGTATAGTTTTTCTATATATTGATTAACCAATCATTTACTATGCATTTTACAAGATAGTACCAAACCACAATATTTTCTAGGAATTACCTTTTTTTTAATTAGGTGACAACTTTTGATTGGCTACACTCTTTCCACCTCACTAGAGGCTCCCTTCCCTTCTCAACCTAGACCACTGGCTCATAGGGTGTGGGGTTGAGACTGGACCATGGAAGGGGATAAGAGAAATATGGGTCGGTTCTCTCACCAAACTGCTGAATTAGAAGTTGCGAGCCGCTCGTGCATATTTCTCCATGATGGGTAGCAATTTTCCTTATAGAAGCACACCTCCCTGGAGAAGGAGATATCTGTGGTAGGGGTCAGATGGAAGAATAGAAGCTGACCGGGCGCATCCCTCTCCTGCTCACAAAGTCAGCCATGGTCTCAGAACAAGGTGAGATTTCTCAGGGCAATGTCCTCACTGAGGAGGAACTAGGGTAGATACTAGGTGAAAGGTGGGAGATTTGAGTGTTGTGTGCTTGATGGAAAGTGTGAAGGGCTCGATTTAGTTTGTCTTCCCTTGGTGCATGGCTTAGGGGTGGTTTTATATCAAGTAGTATGCTAGGGTTCAAGATTTGTCGCTTGGCCAGGTGGGAGACTAGGAAGGTGGTTACCTATTTCGTGGAGGCAAAGGCAGAATATCCCTTCAAATGAGAGTGAATCAAGTTTGACTAGGAGAGAGGAGGGTCATGGAAAAGTTTTCTTGATGTTTAACTGATCAGGAAAGTAGCTAGTGGAAATCGGGGTTGGAGAGGGAGGAAAGCACATTCCTTCCTTTTCTGTTGTATGTAGATGATGATCTCAGGATTGTCAATCCTAGATTAGAGGGTCCACAAGCTGCAAAATGATTAATGGGCTAAAAACTAGCCTTCCTAAAATCTTAATCACATTAATGTGACACATGATATCTACTTGCAAATGAATCCTTCACTTTAGGAAATTTGTAAAAGCCATAACACTCTCCTCCTTTACCCAATTAATCCCAAATTTGAGAGGAAAACTTCTAAACAATAGATCTTGAATTGAGAAATATTTGGTGTATAAGATATATTTCTAGATGCCCCTTTTTTCTCCCTCTTCAAAAAGGAATAAAACTCATTTATTTGAATTAGGTCCCTCTACCTTCGCAATTTTCTTGAGGCCTCTAGGAACCTTCTTTTTAAATGAAACTTGGTGAACAACTCATTAAAGTATTTATTATTTGGGGATTTATTAGAATAAGTTAAATAGCCGAATATTTCTCTTTTGGCTAATTCTTGAATTAATTACCCATTCCACATATAAGGTCCCTTTTTCCTAAAAATATAGAATAAACTTAGTTTTGCCATTATCTTGGAATTTACCAAAAGTTAGACTGTGTTATCCTTGTTTGATGCCTCAAACCCAATGTTTCCATTCATGGCTAGATAATTATTCTTTTAGTTATCTAAAATATATCATATCATATTTTCTTTTGGTAACTTGCATACTAATCAATATTCCAGTTATTTAGTATATCGTAAAGAAATTAGCCCTTTATTTATGCATGAAAATTCTCTTTTCTAGAGTATTCCACATAATTCCATATTAAAATAACAATTATCCACTATGCATGGAAATACATTTATTATTGGATTTTATCTTCTTTTTTCCCTATATTTGTCATTGCATTTATGATATAGTAAAATAACACCAAGCTTTATAATATGACATTCGTTATTTGCATTCAAATGTATGTATAAATTCATGCAAAAATCTAGGTTATAAAATCCATTCCCTCTTATAAAAATTTTGTCCTCAAAATTGGACTTAATTATCCAAAAAATGGATATGCGATAAATATCTCATATATTGGTTATCCAAAATATTCATAATGTATTGTCTTTTATTTATACATTCAAAATTTATTAACTTTGAGGATCTAACATTCAACCCTTGTTAAAAGGAATTTATCCTAAAAATAAAAGCCAAAATAGATCAAGGTGAATGATAATTTCTCATTACTTTCAAAACCTTAGGGTTGGAAAACCCCTTATTATATATATCTTTATCTAGATTATTGTTAACAAATTTTATTGGTATGAAAAATTCTCACCTTACTATGGTCGTATTCAAATTTAGTATTTTAGGGTATACTCACGATTACATGATCATCACTAATCAATTACCTTGTGATTCCAATTCCATTTGGAAATTTTCATTTGCCCTTTTAAATCCAGTTTCACTTGTTGGACACTCTTCGAAAAGGTTTCCAATCTATTATTGACTATTTAAGGGTGAGGTAACATGTCAACTTAGGTATTCATTCCCATATATATCTCTTTTTCTATTATTATTATTATTATAACATGTTTTTATCTAATCTCTCACACTCATAACAAGATGAAATAAATATTTGGTTGTGGTCCCAATACAAAGTTCGTCCCATTTCAAGGGTAGAGACTGCGTAGTCACACATTATGTTTTTAATTTCTAAACTTTGGTTGAGTGATTCTCAACAATGACTCTGTACCATAAATACCTTTTAGTTACACCATTATCTTTCTATACACTCACATGGAATGTGATTTTTTAAATTTTCTTTTTGAGTGTATGCACAATTCCCTTGAAGGTTCTTATTCGAACAACATATCATGACTTCTAGCATTCTTTTCATCTACATTTCACATATTATTAGCCTCAATTATTCCCTTAAGAGATCTAAGGCATAAGTACCTTTGAAATGATCTCCTCCTGACCCCCAAGGGAATTATGCACTTTAGCACATGATCATTCCCTATCCTCATAATCCCATCTACCTTAATCATCCTATAAGATCTTAAGGTTGACTTGGGGCCCTATCCTTCCCAAGGGTTTTATTGAGATGTCATAACTTTGTATTATCTCATCACAATTTTTTCTTGAGGTTTCTCTTATGATATCCAAGCACTCTATATCCTTTAAAATTCTTTCAACCAAATTTCCTTCATCTCTTAGGGCACACATAGTTTTCTTGTTGTCCAAAGAATCATACTCAATATATGTGCTTTTTCTTCATGCACTGAATTTCTCATGTTTTAAGTGACATTTAATGTTACTTGAATCTTAAATTGATTTTTTAATTCACCCTTCTAGGGGAGATCCTATCCCAGGGCATGAAAATATAATACTTGGCACCAAGGATCACAAAAGCATATTTGAACAAAATTCATAGTACTACAAGAGAACATGTTAGGCATATTTTTCCATCATATCATCCATGCATTCCCTACCTAAGAGTTATATCATTATATTTTATGATCTACTACTCTTGATTCAGAACACTATTGGTACCTTACTACCATGAATTGAAGCATTCAGATTTAATCAAACCAATGTATTATATCTCATGTGTCTAGGACTATAGGGACAACTATTTAATCTAATGTCATATGCCACGTATGTTATCCAAACCATACCATATGGTAGGCCAAAAGGGGTAAGATATATGTTGAAGAAGACAAATTTATTTACCACAAAACCCTCATGTCAATTGTAACCACACTCAATATCTGTCCTGAGCATTATTTCATCTTCACTTTCTCATATTAGGTTACTCTCTTTATTAGATATTCATCCTAAGGTTATCTAACCACTTCACATTTTCATACTACCTGCATGTGACTAGCAGATAAAGATAATATTAAACTATCTCTAAGTTTTCCATTATGTCATACCCATACATCACCTCTCGAGGTTGGACCAATTTCATATGTATATAGGATAGTTTGATGGTGCTAAACCGACTTGTATGAGTGTTTCATTAACCATATATCAAAGTCCAACTAGGGTTTCCTTAACCCAACACCTGAGGGGTGCCCTGCTCAATCTTCATGAGCTCTTTTGACTCTATGGGTATTTTATGCACTAGACTTGGTCTTCCCTATTTGGTCTAGGGTCTCTAGGTCTATTAACTTCACAAGATACTTCTTCTCATTCCCCGCCCAAGTAGGACATGGCATTCTCATTCATAGGACACTACTCATGAAATATCCTTACCAACTTCCTCTTTCTCATCAGCAACAACTAGAGTTCTAAATAAGAAACCATCCACCTGAGTATGAGGCTCTACAACATAATAGCATTCCATACCTCTCTAAGATCTTGGGACTCTCTCTCTCTCACTTAGATGGTAGGAACTCACATTTCATGCACATATATGCAAGCAACCTCTTTATCCATCTCTAGGGTTTGGTCCTTCCAAGGACATCTAGGGTACGACAAGCCTCTTGGGATCATGCATATAGAAACTCATCTCATCCACTTAGGAGTAGTCTGGTTTAGGACATATCATACAAATATTTCTCGTAATTCCTCATGTCTTGGAGTCTAGGTTTCTAGTCTTCTCCTTCTGGGTCCCACTCTCTCTGGAGTTAATCCTATAACACTAGGGAAACCCCTTTCTAGAGGAGGTTGAGGCTCTTGCAAATTCACATGTTATCCTCACCTAGATTATATTATCTGAAGAAGCACAAACATGTATCTTGCGTCTAAAATTTCAAAACTACAATCAAATTCTCAAAACCACTGTTCGGGAAATCGGTCCACACGGCCGCATATACTCCCGCATATATCTATTCAGTCACCCTACCACACCGCATATTACTAATCGGTCCACTAAGTGGTCATGGGCCACATATACTCCCGCTTAGCCGATTAAGCGGCCAATTAAACTCCGCTTTTCAAAAAGTCCACAACTAATGTGCATGCATTTTGTACATACATGTATATATATACACACATTTCTTTATATATATAAATTGAGATATATAGTCATTGAATTATATGTATACATTTTAATACATATAAAAAATTTCCACACACATTTGTACATTTATTCGAATAACTTTTGATATATTAAGATGTATAGATACATATACAAAATATACTTAAATATACCATCACATATTTGTGCATGTACATATACATTTTGATTTATTCACATTTATACACACTATACATATATTTGTACATTGATTTACCTACATTTTAGTATTTGTACATATATTACAAACACATTCTATATATAGACATATATACATATATAAGCATATCATACATCATACATGCATATTAATATGTTTATAAGTAAATAGATGTGCGTGCCTACTCTATACATTTTAATTTATGATCTCGCTATATTATTTTATATATAATTAATTAATTGAAATAAAAAATCCAAAACCGCATATACTCCTGTATATACTCCCGCATACCGCATATACTCTATGCAGTACCCTCTCCGCCTGTACACCACATACCGCTTTCCTGAACCATGCTCAAAACTAACTGAGGTCATCATAAACCATAATATTCATCACGTAGAACTAAACTCATAATTTACTTCTTATAAGGTGTCTATCTCATAATCTAACATGCATTAAACCTCTGGCTTAGAATGAATCCGTTTTCTAGCATTCATGTCATTCATGTAGATCCATGTCTAGCTCCTACTCGTATCTATCTGGGAACACACTTCCTATTAGGGTACCTACCAAAAGGAGTTTAGACTTTCTAGTCACAACCTTACCTAGGGTTTTAGCTTTTAGATAGATCTTTTCTCCACTATTGGGTTAAACCACCCTAGGTCGGGACACCAATCCTAAAAGATGCACTAAGGGTTTTCACATTTTCTCGTTATGTATTCACGTATTTCCCAAGCTTCATATGTAAGTACAATCCTATCTTGTATATCATGTATGTCTCACTCCATGTACTTGCATGCATGGGTATGCTAAGGTATTCCAACTCGTTATGTTTTCTCTCTTTTATCTATCCATCACTTCGCTTTGGATTCAAGGTTAGGGTTAGCAACCATACCCCAACACCTTAGGGTCTTCTATGTTTAACCCTTGCTGCTTCTAAGGTTTACCCTTGTAAGGAAAAACCCATGAAACCATTTTATCAACTTTATTATTATTTCCACATTATATGTTCATTAATTGGCAAAGTATGACTTAATCCTAATTCTTCTCAAAAACCCTAACTTTAAGTGAGGAGGGAAGTTCCTTCTCGGTTTATTTAGCAATAGGATGAGAAGTGGATGAATAAGATGAGAAAAAAACCAAAGACATTTTACTTCGGGAAAAATCGTCCAACTTTGGCGAAGTAGGATGCACAAGCCCGAGAGTCCTTGTAAGATGACTAGCGGTGTGGAGGAAAGTTTTTCTAGCCCCTGAGCCGTGCTCCCTTGTAGACACCATCTTCTGTAGAAAATGGCCTATTATATTGAAATGATAAACTATTACATATTATTTGGAAAATCTTGGGCTCTGATAGGAAATGTAACAACCTCACTTTTAGGCAACCCCTGATTAAGGATGGCCAAAAAGATGAGACCCATTACCTACAATTTTCCCAAGGATCCAGATTTTAGACAAATAATAATCAATAGTAAATAATTTCCATTACTTCAAATATTGTTTACAAAATGATCCTCTAAGGAGTTACATGAATTTTTATTATCAGATTTGTACATATGAGAAGAAGTAACTAACTAATACTCCTTACAAGTTAACTTTATTGTCTTCAAGTAATTTAATATGTCCATCACATCATGACACCTCCATATCTAGAACTTACCTAAAACACCATGAAACAAAACATTGATCAATATAACAAGTTATATTGGTATGTGGGGGAACCAAAATATCCGTATGTAGGTGTAACGATATAATCAACCATAACAACAATATCATTACAAAACTAAACATGCATTTTCTTTCTAACTTCTTAACTCAATGTCTGTGAGACACTCCTTCTATGGAGTATTCAGATGGGGAACCCTCTCTCTAGGGTTTAGTCCATGTAGTGACCACATCATACATAAACCTTGGCCCAATCACCTGCAGTCACCACAATGACATTTCATACATAGGCCTTTGCCCGAGGTGATCTTCTTTTCTGGGCTAGATTTTTTATCACCATAGTGACATTTCTTACATAGGCCTTTTTCCGAGGTGATATTCCTATCCCAACCTGATCTTTGTCGCCACAGTTTGATTTATTACATCCCACTTGTATCACTTATATCCATAAGAGATAATTGAGAAAGTTATACTTATATAATATTATATCCATAGTGACTTTATAGATTGCAGGAATTAAATAAACAACCAACTAGTATCTAAAATTAATATGAAAAACCTAATAAAAACCATAAAAGTCGATTAAGTCGGCTAGTCAAAGGCGTAACAAAATACCTTTCCCAGAAGTAAGTTGATGTCCAAGAAAAAAGGTAAAATGAGCAACCAACCAAGAAACTACCCTGAAATTAAAGCATAACACCAATGTATCATTATTTTATCCAAAATATACCACTAAGACTGACTTGGGATCAAAGTTTGGGTATTAGGTTCAAATTCGAGTTTCATTAGGGTTTTGGCTTCCCAAACCCTAATTATCACTTTTCATGCCTTTTTGTTTTACAAATTCTGATTTTGATATTTTATGCACCTTTAATCTTATATTGAGTCAAAGATGTCCTTTATCTCCAAAAAGACTAAAATTTATCCATTTAATCATTTAATTAAGCATGTTATAATCATTATATTAAAGAAATAAGGGTTTTCATGCTTCGAATACATTAAAGCTAGTAACTTTGGACATTTTTGGATTTAGAGTAAGATCAAGGGTATCAAACCATTTTATTCATATTCCTCATATTTTTTCAATCAATTTGATATATGCTTTGGCTATATATCAATTAACCAAATCGCAATATTTTCTAGGAATTGCATATTCTTTTAATTATGTGATAGCTTCTAATTGTCCACACTCCTACCACCTAACTCGTGGATCCCTTCCCTTCTCAACCTAGACTGGTAGCTCATAGGGTGCCAGGTTGAGATTAGACCGTGGAAGGGGATAAGATAAATAAGGGTCGGTTTCCTCACCGAACCGCTGAACCAGAAGTTGTGAGCTGCTCGTGCATCTGTTATCTGCGATAGGTAGTAATTTTACTTGTGATAGCACACCTCGCCAGAGGAGAGATCCGCGGTAGGGGTCATATGGAAGAAATGAAGTTAATCGAGCACATCCCTCTCCTACTCACGTAGTCACCCATGGTCTAAGGATGAGGTGAGATGGCTCAGGGAGGTGTCTTTGCTGGGAAAGGGCTAGGGTAGATCCTAGGTGAAAGGTGGGAGACTCGAGTGTCCGATCCCTTGATGGCGACCGTGAAGGGCTCACAGTTTTCCCTCCCTAGGCCCATCTCTTAGAGGGGGGTTTATAGCAAGTACTACCTTAGGGTCAGGGTTAGAGATTCGTTGCTTGGCCCGGTGATAGACAAGGAAGGTGGCTACATATTTCTTGGTAGACAAGGAACAAGATGCCTTCTAATCAAAGAGTACTGGGTTTGACGAGGAGAGAGCACAATTATGGTGAATTTTTCGTGTTCTTTAACTGATTAGGAGAGAATCCAATGGGAACCGGGGGCGGAGAGGGAGGAAAGGACACTCCTTCCTTTTCTATCAAAGGTAGATGATGGTCTTAGGATCGTCAATCCTAGATCAGAGGGTTTACAAGCCGCACAATGATTAATGGGCCGTAAACTTGCCTTCCTAAAGTCTTGGTCACCTTAATGTGGTACATGATATCTAATTTCCAATCAATCCTTCACTTTAGGAAACTTGCAAAAGTCATAATTATCTCCTCGTTTACCCAATTAATCCCAAATTTGAAAGGAAGCCTTATAAAAACTAGATCCCAAATTAGGTAAGTTGTGGTGTCCTAAAGATATTTACAGATGCCCCTTTTTTCTCCCTCTTCAAAAAGGAATAAATTCATTTATTTCAAGTAGGACCCTCTACCTTCACAATATTTTATAGGCCTCTAAGATCCTACTTTTTATCTTAAAGTTGATGAACAACTGAAGAAATTCTTTACCATACTTAATTAATTTTTTGGTATTTATTAGAATAAGTTAAATATCAAATCTTGCTCTTTTTGGTTAATTCTTAAATTCATTACCCATTCCACATATAAGGTCTATTTTTCCTCAAAAACTCGAATAATCTTACTTTTGTCATTATCTTCAAATTTACCAAAAGTGAGACTGAGATATCCTTGTTTGATGCCTCAAACCTTCTTTTGCCACCTATGGCTAGATAATTACTCTTTTGATTATCTAAAACATCTCATATCTTATTTTCTTTTGGTAACTTGCATATTATTCAATATTCTAGTTATTTAGTAAACCATAATGACATTACCTTTTATTTATGCATGAAAATTCTCTTTTGTAGAGTATTCCACATAATTTCATATTAATATAAAGATTATACATTATTCATGGAAATACATTTATTATGGGATTTTCTCTTTTCTTTTTCCCTATATTTGTCATTAGATTTATGAAAAATAGTAAAACACAGCAAGCTTTCTAATATGACAATTCATTATTTGCATTCAAATGTATGTATAAATTCATGCAAAAATCTAGGTTATAACAATTATTTTATAATTAAATTATCATATTTACTTGATTGAAACACAAAAAGCCATAAAGGAGAACATATAAATACTTTAAACTTTATTGAATAATTTGATCATAAATTATAGATTATTCATCTATCCCACTCCTTGATATATTTTCTCAATTTCTAGAATTTTCTTCCCTTTGTTATTATTTTCAAGTACATGAAAAGTCATATCAAAATATTGCCTCAAACATTGTGTTCAAGTATTTAGTAATGTCTTTTTAAGGCATATATTGACCGAACTCTTCTTTGATCAAGAACTATTTCGGTCAACCACACTCGATCAAGTAAGAGTTGTTGTAGAAAAAGATCTATTACAAACCTGACTGAGAACCATTCTCCATCGAAGTATAGTTTGAATGCGATTGATTTTGGTCAAAGTACAGTTCGATTGAAAATGTTTTACATAGCCATTGTAAACTCAACTTTTGACAATATAACGACTAGTTTAAAATATAACTCGGCTTAGACACTCCCAAAAACTATATTGACCACTCCTAAGTGTTTTTTTACATATAAGAGTGCCTAATTAACACACAGATACACTCTTAAACAATCTATTACATGCTATCCTTCTTTATTCTTAGAGTTTTACATTGCTATGTTTAGATCTAAGTCATAGCTCAATATGAGTGTCTTACTCCACCAAATATAACCTTCTATATTTCTTGTGGATAGTTGATCATCTAATGTTCATAGAAAGCTACACATTTTATATCTTGTGATAGTAGTAATTTATTCTTCTATTCCTATTTTCTTTACTTGTTCTTGTTGCTTTTAACTACTTCTTGGAGCTACTTATCACGACAAGGTTGCAACCAAGGAGGAAAGTTGATTGCAAACTACTCTATTGTGCAAGTTCTTCTTGATCTACAAAAGGAAGGTTTTCTTGATCCAAAAAAGACCTCTATAGTTTTGTGTATTTTGTGTCCTTAAAAAAAGATTAAGATACAAGTTGAAAATCCTATTTGGGAACAATAAGGTAGTGGACTGACGTCTTTTTATAAAATCACTCTATATCTCGTATCTCTTGTGGTTGTGTTTATTTTTTCTAACACTTATTTTATATTTCCTCCGTATTATCTTTCAAACAAGTTATAATCTAACCTTCCTTGTATTTGAAATTATATAAGTTTTATTTTAGTTGTATTCACACCTTGTAGATCTATCATTGTGTTTATAAGAAAATGTAATTTTGGGCTTGTTGTTCTTATTCTTTATGTGGATGCTATAATTCTGGTTGGTAGTGACATAGACAGTATGCAAGCTACTATAATATATCTAGAAAAATACCTAGTTACAAAAGATCTTGGGAAACTTAAAAACTTCTTTGGATTTGAAGTTTCTAGATCTTCTTTCGACATCTGTCTTTCACAATGCACATATGTTCTAGATCTTTTGATATAAATAGGCATGCTTGACACTAAATATGACATCCATCCTTTGGATCCCAATACTAATTGGAATGATGAATCTTCACCATCTTATCCTGATAACAACTAATACAGAAGATTGCTTGATAAACTTATTTATCTCATTGTGACTAGAGATGACATTACTACTGTTGTTGACTTAACAGTAGATATCTAGATAAACCTCAACAATGTCAGTAGATTGATGTCTATCATATGCTTAAATATCTATAAAATTCTACAGTGAAAGGATTATTACATCATAAACATGGGCACTGCAAACTCACTATATTTTTAGATTTTGATCATGCTAGTAGTAAATGTAATAGAAAATCTACCTCTGACTACTACACTTTTGTTGGAGGGGATCTAGTTACATGACACAGTAAGAAACAGACAGTAGTTACTTGGTCTATTGTTGAAGCAAAACATATAGCTATAGATCATAGTACTTGTGAATTAATGTGGGTCCAAGGACTTTTCTAGATATTTAATATCTCTGATTCAGATCCTATTCCCATGCAGTGCCACAACACAACTTCCATTTTTATTATCACTAGTCCCTTTTTCATGAGTACACCAAGCTTATCGAGGTGGACTGCCAATTTGTTCGAGAATCTATTCTCTCTGGTTATATATGTACTCCTTATTTTTGGACAGAAGATCAAATTATAGACATCTTTATCAGGATACTTTCCAAGACTCAATTTTCTACAAAGGTGGAGAAGTTGGACATGTTTGACATCTATACTCCATCTTGAAGGGGAGTATTACTATATATGGTTATGCTTTATGTTTTATTTATGCTTCAGACTTGTTTTTTTTCTTTAGTTCTTCTTTTATCCCATATTATTTACTTCTATTTCTCACTTACTCTCTTATCCTATAAAGAAAAGTGTCATGTATTTGTTTTAGACACATCAAATACAGATCTTCTAATTTTATATATACAACTGAAAATGTAGGAAAACATTTAAATTCTGAAATTATCTATTTTGTTAATGGGAAGAGAATTAGTTGGACGCGGAAGATGGTTGGGTGGCGAAAAGTGCATTAATCACAACAGCTGCATAGATGCATGTCATGCAAGGAACACCTAAAAGACCCTATCACATTGTGGTAACAGAATTAAATAACGGCTGCTTTGCGAGTATCCGGTGTATGGCTGTGATTTTTAATAAAGTGCTGTGCGCGGAATAATTTCTCTTATTGAAACATCGGCATCACCTTAGACCATGTTAATCTGTTAAGGTAATCAGCTGGGTCCTTCTCCCGTTTATCCATCCTTGCAGGGATGACAAGCTGGAAATAGAGACAAGCCTACAGAGACGACATTACTAGAAAAGTATTCCAATCATGTCTATGGATAGCCTCCAAATCTGTTATATCGTACTCCGCTGTTATGTTTGTTTCCCTAACGTCTTTGTCATTCATTTACTCAAAACTCCGACTATAGAAAAAAATAATGAAGTATGTGTATGACAAAAATTTAATAGGACACCTTACAAGTCCGAGATAGTAGATCTAAACCTGGTTGGGATTATGCAAAAAGAAGGCTAAGTGAGACGAGCGACTGGCCAGCCGGTCTATCTCGTTGATTTATAAACACAACCGGGAAGGGATGAAATTACCGAAAACAGCAGTTTACTCCATTGTCTTCATACCGCGTTAACCGTGGAAACCAATATGAACGGAATGCCAGTAGTCAATAGAAACAGACTACATAGCCAGAAATTGTGTCTTTAGCACTCTACACACATCTATCCCTATCATTCTGTCTGTCACGTCTAGAGATGGAACCATATATGTTTCCTGGGATGTAAGCACATGTGACATGAGATAGTGACAGATTCATTGAAATAGTTGAAATGATGTGTAAATTCCCGACTTCTTTAATTTCTCTTTTCCATATATCTTTGAAATGAATGCCTTTTTTTTACTCTACTATTTGGACCATATGCCCTTGATCATGAACTGCCAACTTGAAGGCATAGTTATCAACCGGCTGAAAATCCAACCGTAAGGCCAACCGAAATGGCTGGTCCTCTGATGACTTTAGTCCATCCAACTAGCTTTGAATCCAATGACTATTGTTGAAACTAAAATGTGTTCTATTATTTGACGGGTTGGTTGTTATAAGTTGAAGATGCAATTCTACCACTGAGAAATGAAATGGGCGATATCTCCCTCTTGAGAGTTTGCGTTCAGATGTAGTCTGCTATATACTGCACGAAAGAGAATCGAATCGTTGGTTTCGTAACAATTGAAGTAAATTTTATTTCCTAGAACTCCACGTCTATTAGATCTGTTGAATGTAGAATCTTAGATGGTTCCTTTATTATTAACGTCAAAGTGAATACCTTGCATGCATAAGGTTGACTTCCGATATGATACTCGACCTATCGTGCAAAATTTTAAAAAAAGTTTAGATTATGAATTTAACGTTTAAGAAAGAATAAAAATGGAATCATTGAAGAATTTCCATGTAGCTCCTCCACGAAACCACTTGATTTCAGTTGTTACAACGTCCATTGCATGAGAGTTTTTAAAATTCATTAACAAATTTTAGGGATGTTTGTCATTAACAAATTGGAAATGGTTTGTTCGAGGATATTATATACACGTAGGCCATGTCTCAGATTTACTTCATGTAGGAACATTTCAAAGAAGAGTTGTTCGTGTCTTTGTCAAGAGGATATCCACAAATTATTAATCCTTTCAATAAAACACAAAACTTCACATATATAGCATATTAACCTAGCTTAACGACAAGAATGGAAATTTGATTTTGCATTGCATGCTATGCATCGCCATATGCTTGCACTAAGACCGTTAGTATGTAGAATCACACTGTAGAGAAATCTAAAAATATCCCAAGTAACGGAGCAACATTTGACTTTATACAGGCAGTGCCCGATAGAAGCGACTTGAATGTTAACCACTTTAAATGAAAATCAAAGAATCCTTTACAATCATATATGCGTGATCATATGGAACATTAACCTGATTCCATGAATGTGGAAATTATATGAATGCAGTGACTATCAATCTGGCTATATATTGTTTACAGAATATACGTTCTAGCTGTATCAGCGAGCGAGTAGAGGCTGCCTGGCAAACTCGTTTATTCCTATCCTTGCATCACGAAAGCGCGTATGAAACGTATTGGTTATCAGTGGCCAGATGTATCCGGTGACGACGGCGGCACAGCGGAACCCTTTGGTAGGAAGCCCATGAGGAGAGGTCTGTACTTCTCCGCTAGCACCTCCTTGGACCTGTCCACCAGACCGGCGACGGAAGGGTGTGGCGGAGCCAGCTGACGCCCATAAGTAGTGTCAACGGCGTGCAAGGATGGGAACTCTGCAATGGGGTCGCAAGGCACCGTGACGATATCGCTTAGTGGCCTACTGGCCGAGGCTGCCGCAGATATCAAAAGTATGGCGGCTAGGAGTAAAAGTGCGCAGGGAAACCGACGGGGAATCTGGCCGGGGCAGGAGGCCATCGATTTTATTCTAGCTACTTAGCTGAGATCTCTAAAAGGCTGAAAGCACAACTGCTTTCTGTAGCGCAACTGATGCTTGTAATGCTGTTTATGAAAATAAGATGTGTGTAATTGGTGTGCGATGTTGTGGACTCTGCCGGTGCCCATTTATAAGAGCAGGTTGACTGGAATGAGGGAGAGGGACGCGGGAGACTGGAAAGTGGTGGACTTTGAATAGAAGGAAGAAAGAAACCAGTTGTGTAGAGGACAGGGGTGGAAGGCTGGACTCATTCGCGTTGGCTTCTGGAAGTCGAAATGAGAATGAACGTGGAGGATACGGAGTGCAGGCCCCTCCCTACTTTTTGACAGAAGAATCCATTGGACAACTTGCATTCAAAACCAGCAAAATTAAGTTTTGGAAAAGGATAAACGGAGTTTGTTTCTTTTTCTAGATCAAATCTTATTTTTTTGTCTTTTTATAGTAAAATGCGGTAAGGCGTTAAGAAGATCAATCACCGTCTCGTTAAGTGAATCTCTACGCCTGTCCCTATTCCCTCCAAAATATGCAATTTAGTCGAAATGTCGTGTTGAACGCAGAGGGCGCGCGAGTTGGGCTCCTCTTCATTTATTCCAGAATGAAATTGCACTAGAATTGAAGCTGTTAACATCCATTGCAGTTCCATCAGGACATATTGCGAAATATATGTTAATTTCACAGTGGAATTGTTTATGAAAATATATTGAATTTACAAGACAGGTTCTCCAATAATTCTGTCTGATTGATATATGTATCAGGACTCCAAGATAGTCAACCAGTCAGTTCATTCTGCGCACTTGATACACGTCTTGACGTTCGCTACATGACACAAAAATATCAACGGGATGATCAAAACTCGGTTTCAATGCGATACTTTCTTTTAGTGTAATGTACTAGCAGGTGGAGTTGTTGCATCAGATTTATGAGTTTTTCTTTGTCCAATGATATCATTAACATTTTTTCCTGATTTAGGTGGGAGATGTGGTCATGCATTCGAAATTGTTAACATCCATGATAGCTGCAACAGTTTCAACAAGAGATGTCTTTATCATGTATGCAAAATACATGCCTATTTTCCAGTGGAATAGGGAGAAGGGATGGAAAAATTAACTCGGTTATTACAAAAAAAAAAAACTTGTATCAATCTGAATAAAATTAACTCGGTTATTACAAAAAAAAAAATACTTGTATCAGGCTAGTTAATAGTAAGATCATTCTCGGCACTCAATACACATCTATTGTTGGGGATGTACCGATATGGTCCCAGATATGACGAGAACTTATTGCCGAAGCGTTATCGACAAGCGTATAAATCCAAACAAAAAATATCCTATTTAACGTGAAAACTCTCCTCAAGACGAGAAGAGAAAAATTAAGACAACAAGCACTATATAATTAAGATTACAACTCACACTCTCCGGATTTAATTATCCCTAAATCCGGATAGCCCTCTTCACATGAGAATAAAGATGAGAAAAGAAAATCATACTCAGTATGTACACAACCTCCCTCTTACTTGATCTCCTTGTGACGTCGTTGTCGTTGTTGGAGACCGCTTAATGCAGCTGCTACCGCTGACTGGGGATCAGACTATTGTCGTTAGGTAACATTGCATCTGCAACCGCCAACCGCTACTTTGCTTCAAGGAAAAGTTGTTGACATTCTCTTATCAACAAAGAGAGATGCTATGTCGGTGCATCCAATGCGCCACAGACTGTCAGCAGCTACTTCACTTCAAGACAAAGTCGCTAACCCTATCTTATCAACCAAGAGAGCTCCTCCATCTGTTCTTATTTTTTATCTCTTCTACAACAGAAGGCACCAACAAGCGTGCAACTGGAGGGATCACACCTCAACCGATGAGGTGGTCTCAATGGCCTCCTCCAAAGCCTCTATCTATAGGCCTCCATAGCATGTGGTTGTAACTAGGAATCTTTGTTCAACTCTGAGTTCAACTCGGAGTCCAACTCTATGTTGCATATAGGGAGCCATCTTATTTCCCTTTTAAATATGACTCATATTAGGATTGGTAGCACAAGACAACTCCAACTTAAGTCCAAATCTGACTAGGACATGGGTCGGGACCTTCTGTATCCCAACAATCTCCCCCTCCATCCCATGAGGGAGATGTTGTCTTCAGTAATCACCTGGAGTAGCTTATGTACCCCATCACCACATGAGATGGATCCATTATCTTCAAGCATACCATCATCTATCGGATTCGTCCATCTTCTTGAAGTCCCGTCCTGACTTCACTTTGTTCCCAAACAAGTGAGAAGAAGTATCCTGACAGTGTCGCTTCTATCTCCATATCCACATCTAGAACTTTACAAGATGCCCCTGATCGGTAAGTCAATCCATCCTAGATGAAAACCTTAATTCTGACTTTTTGTACCATGGATTAGAAACCCTCTGATGATGCTACACTGGTCTTTGATCAAAACCCTTGACAACTAGGCTGGTTTTGTATCTAATATCCTTACTACTATCATCTCTCTTCATTCTGTAAATCCACTTGTCCTTCAGTGCTCTCTGACCCTTGGGAAGATCCACAAGATCATAGGTATCATTCTTCTGCAAAGAAGACATCTCCTCTTGCATCACCTGATACTAGTGTTGTAACACCCCTGACCTGGGTTATGGCTTAACCCTAGAAGTTTTGCTTAATCAAGATAATTATTAACTTGTTCTAATCCCTTGAAAAGTAATTAAAACTCATTCTGAAGTTTATTTCCAAGTTTGAGCTTATTTGCAAACTATGTGTGCATTATATGACAATCTGAGTTAAAAGTGCAATTTGCCCAAGATGAGGGGCTACATTGAAAATGTCATATGATTGAATGTGTCCTAAAGTGTTTTAATATCATAAGAGAGAGAATGATGCTAAGTGGTGGCTTTTGGAAAGCCTAAATTGCAAGTATTAAGCTTGTTTTAACATTGTTAGTGCCTTGTGTACCAATTTTGGTACAAATCATAATTTACCCAAAATATAGGGTTGACATGAAATTTACCACCTCTAGTATGTCCCTACTCCCTGTAGTTATCATTTAGAGGATAGATAAAGAAGGGGGAGCCATAATTGAACCACCTTTGAGGGATAGTACTCTTAGTCATGAAAAGACCAAGAAAGAATTGAAGGTGAAGCCCTTATTTGAGCTATATCGAGTTGTAGACTTAGGGTGGGAGTCCCTATTAGCCAAGGGACCATGAAGGGAGTTTCCTATCAGTTTGTGAATCTTTATCTTTGCTCATGAAGGGAAAGACACTTCAAATAAAAGATATGAATCGGCTTGTAACTTGTAATGGAAAAGATGGAATTGAATATAATAATATAATGAATAGAAGAAGATTTGTCCTAGAAGATAACTCAAGAGCCGACCCTTATCCTCTACATTATCCTTGAACTTTTATTTTTCCATGGCAAGATAATAATGGGATGCATGTAAATGTATGTGTCGACCATGCATGGCTAGGTGGCATGAAGTAGCTTAAAGCTAATGACACCTCATACACTCTTTTCCATAAACCTCTAGTATAAATACCTTGCCCTTCACTTGTTATTAAGATTTGTGAATCTTGTTAGTAACCTTCCCTCTTGTATCGTTCATACCCACTTGTGTCGTGCATAGTGAGGAGAGTTGAGTGATAGAGCTTGATATCGACCAAGGATAAGAGATATCAGCCAAATAAGTCATAGAAGGTGATATCGCCCATTGGGATCGGAGATATCGTGCAAAATTTGGAAGCTCGAGTTGAGGATCTTGGAGAGGTTCATATTCAACCTTGGAACGTGAGAAGTTGAAGCTTGAATCTTGGAAGCTACTTGAGAGGTGGGTTATATAACTTGAACCCAACTATGTTATTATTCACCACTTATCTTGTTATACTTAATGTTCTACTTTCAATTCCGAGATTTTCATGAATATTTGATGAATCTATGAGTTCTAGTAGTTTCTTAGACCTGCTGTCCATGAACTATAACAATTAGAACAAAGGTTCATAGCTTGAATACGACGGTATCACCTTATAAAGTGATATCGGGTTCAAGCACCTAAGCAAGTACCTCTAACCCGATATGGTTATGTGCATACCTTACTAGCACGATATGCTTAGGAGTTTATACCTCCTTGCACGATATGGAGATGATGTTCACATCTAGAACACGATATAGTGTCAATCATACATCCCTTACATGATATGAAGTCAAGCAAAGACTTCATGCATGATATAGTGTCAAGTACATAGTTATAAATTGATATGCTAAACCCTAATTTTGAATAACCCGAGATGAGCGAGACAAGAAAGTACTTCTTGCATGATATGATCATGAAATACACACCTAGTACACTATATAGTTGCTAGGAACATACTTATGCACGATATAAGACATGTAGTCAACCATATGGCTCAACCCGAAATGGGTTGAAATACCTTAACCCGATATGAAACACTAGATGGGGGATACCCGATATTGAGATAGGAGATACCTCATACTTTACAAAAGACATGTCTTGTGAATTATATGGGAGTTACCTTATAGAACTTTATACATGATACAAGGTTAAAGTTTTACCTTTTACACGATATGGGCAAAACCCTAGATAGATAAATGGAAATCCGATATGCTTGGAAAATCAATTGCCTTTGAAGCACGGTATACCCTACTACCTTGAGATGAGTTGAAGAGAAACTAAGTATTTATCTTGTCAAGTACTTATTATAAAAGAATTGGATCTTGAAAGTATAGAGAGGTTATAAGATAAAGGGTTTATCTATATTAGGTAACCCGACATGATACCCAATATATATAACTCGA
Organism: Alisma plantago-aquatica; assembly: GCA_963693085.1. Lineage (NCBI taxonomy): Eukaryota > Viridiplantae > Streptophyta > Magnoliopsida > Alismatales > Alismataceae > Alisma > Alisma plantago-aquatica. Next base: position 850,444,473 of record OY856412.1, read on the forward strand.
TATGCTAAACCCAAGATAGAAACTGATATGATGTCCAACACATAAACCGATATGATATCCAATATGGATCAAGATATGGCAATCCAACACGAGAACATGATACGATATCCAATATAGGAGCATGATATATCAAACTAATGTGGGGACACGATATGGTAAACACAAGATGGAAACCAATATGGAAATCCAAGATAGAAAACTGATTTGGAAGTTGAGATGGAAACTTGATATAGTAATTCAAGGTAGAAAATCAATATAATATTATTATATATTATCTTGAATGAGACATGGTAAAGCCACAAAGACATGCCCGATATGGTGTACTCTTGTACACGATATGAGAACCCAATATGCCTCTATACCCGATATAAGGTCAAGAGTTCAACCTATACCCGATATGAGGATGACTTAGATGATAAAATCTAATGTGATAGCCAACCCGACATGGCTACACGATATGGATTTAGGTGATAAACCCTAAACATAACATGATGTTGTGGTGTTGTCAAAGGATTTATATGGAACTATAATATGATGTTATGTGCATATTGAAGCACAAATAGGATAGCAATATGGACCATGATACCCGATGTGGTAGCCATGCTCCAATCCATTAAAATTTTCTAAGTGATGTATGTTGTGTGATTAATATTGAGACATGAGTTTAGTTCAATTTAATAATGATAAGCTAATAGATATTAAAGAGGTGAATTAAATAAGATGCAATCAATACCCTAATAAGGATAAGAGAGAGACTTTTACATGTATGATAAACATGTTGATAAGAATGTATTGATACTCCTAAGATGAGTGGAGTATGAATTAGGGTTTGATTCTAGACATTATGATTTTGAATCCTTAATTGTTAATAAAGGGAAAATCTAACCCGAATGAAGGGTGATGATATGATTTTACAATAATAATCGGTTAGATTGAGAAATCCTAACCCTAATAATGGGAAGAATGTATTTTCTTATATCACAAGGTGATGATGTATATAATCCTAATCCTAATCATGGGAAGGATGCATTTATCTTAAATTGTATAATGATGTCATATGTTGATAAGAGTCTTTCATCATAAAGTGCACACTATACAAGAATCATGAAATGATGAGCACAGCAAGATATGAGCCATGATGTGCCATATCAATAGATTTAAATAAGTTTTGTAAGTTGTGTGAAATACTTGTATAAAAAGTATAATGATTATACAGTCTGATGTCTTAAAAGATAAGTTGTTGCCTAGTAAGAGGTGACAAGATGTTTAATGAACTATGTGAGCTATGTGAAATACTTGAACAACAAGTAAGATGAATACCTTGGTCAGAGGACCTAGAGGTAATATTTACCTGTTATAGAGGTAACAATGCTATGTGGTGATCTAAGGGTTTGAATACCTAGATCCAGTAATCATGATGATGATATGAAGGGATGAGAATTCCCAGTGATGTGATAAGGGACTGAGATCCCGAGTGATATACCTTCAAGAATGTTCCAAAGATCTTAAAAGCACTACCCTTTCTTTAATAGCAGTTGTTATAATTTATGTTTGAAACTTGGATGATGCTAAAATAATACTGTAAGGTACCTAATTAATTAAGTTAAATCTCATCATGTAGTGCCCTGACCATAGATCCAATCAGTGTTAGAATTTGCTGATGGTGAAATGAGTTTAACTCAGAAGTGCATATTTTTGAATATGCGGGGGTGAAGGACGAAGTATAACCAAATGTCCAAATGAAGAATCAGTGTCACACCTTACTTATTTATCCCACAATGATGTGAATCTCCCGACCAAATAAGAAATTGATTTCTAAATCATTCTTCATTTCTAAGTGGTATAGGGATTGAACTATAAAAAAATCTCCCAACCAGGAGAGGAATTGATGGTGATCTTCCTTATCCTTATATTATAATCTAGTAAAGATATGGGGACTCTCCCAAAGAGAGTACATGCTACAACGATAACTCTATAGTGAATATGCCTCTATACCCCGACATGCTAATTGTAGATGACACAAGATGTCCTGCCAGCAGCTGACACAAGATGTCATGTTGAATCTAAGTGGTCTTGTACTGACCGAGAAAGGTGAGGTCTTGACAGCCGGCTCTGCCATTGACCTTGTATGGTACCGATTTCGAATTACTAGTGGCCGATTGGAGTATGAAAGGTATATTTCATCTCCTCATGGCATAAGTGTGATTGTAATATGTAATTAGCCATGTAGCATATTTGCTTAAGGATCAAATACAGAAAGATATTGGTGGATGGACACTTCTTTTATAAATCTTTGTTGAATATATGTTATTCATATTTCCTTATATTCCTTTGAATAGTGAATAGATCATTTATACCATAGATAGATGCATTATCTTAAGAGAAATGACTACTCTGTTCTGCTTATAACAGTGATTAATCCTGCTTATTAATACAAAAGAACCTCTGCTCAGTTTTTATACTGCTTAACCTTGATAATAATATAGTCAACAGAGAGTTATATCTCTCACTGGGACAATTGTCTCACCCCGTGGGATCCACAATTTTTAGGTGGATGTGCACAAAGCGGAGAGACCTTTCTGTAGAAGAAGAACAGTAGCCAGGACAGCAGTGATAGCTCAGGTTGAGTGTGTTATCTGTCGTGTCTAGTATATAGAAATCATATGTGTCATCTCTGTACTCTCAGGTCCTTGTAAGATAGTTCTTAGTGGTTTTTACGAACGTCTTGAGATTTTGGTTATTCACCTCGAGATTTCTATGTTGTTATTATACATGATAAGGTAAAGCAACTAGTACTTGTTATCCTCGAGATGAGATGGTACAATGTATGTACGATATGAACCACATGTATATAAAGTTTTGGTTCTTTTTGTAAGAATTTTCTGGAAGAGGATCTATGTGCAAAACGGTTTTAATTCTTAGTGATTTTTATTAATTCCTTTGCTTATGGTTATTCCACGAGTATTACTGGTGGTGGCTTGATTTGTAATTGGGTCGTCACAATATTTTGGTATGAGAGCCTAAGGTTCGCTGAGTCTACAGAGACATAGGACTAAGGTGTTGAGTCTGTTCTAGTGTCCTTCGGTATGTCTTATAGTGACTTCTTCTTATGCAGAAGATAGAGTAAAGCTTAAAAGATGTCTGGAGAACACAAGGAACACATTGCTGAAAGAAATACTGTTGGACTAGGAGAAGGTGCAAGGGATCAGGAGAGAGAAGAACAATTGCCTAAAAATCCCTAGGTTGACCTAATCATGATAGAGAACCCTGATTTTAATGCTCTCACTGGACTAGTTATGATAGCATTGAGGCATATCGAGGACCAGATACAAGCAATACAACCTAGATTACCAGTTCACAAAGATGAAATTTTGGGCTCTAGCAGGATTTATGATCCACATAGTTATAGAAGAGAAGTGGAAAATGTTGAAGGAATTAGGTTACGACACGAAAACAAAGTTTGCTATAGGTGTAGGCAACCAAGACATTTTATAAAGGACTTCCCAGAAAAAGATAAAGATGTAGGAATTAAGAAAAGATCTGCTCAAATTCAGGAACAGATGCCTAGTAGTTCTTAAAAGGGGAAGTTTTTGGTGCCACCAATGCAAAAAACATCTAATGCACCAGGGAAGTGGCTACCAAGAAGGGGCAAGGTACCTAATGTTCCACCAGTTAGAACTCTTGATGTATCCACTACATCAGTAACAAGGCTGACAAGACCAGGGGATGCACATAGGACATGTTTTGGTTGTGGACAAATTGGGAATATTAGACCCTCTTGTCTGAAAAGAAGGAAGGGAATGACCCAACCACTAAGGCAGAATCCACAAGACTCTCAACGTCAATGGTTTAGTAGTGGCACACGAGGACGTGGACAGGCGTCCCGAATAGATCCATATGCATTAAATGATAGAGCATGACGTTGGAATCAGGCAACGACAATATTCAATTCAATGAATCAGCCTAAGACAATAATCAATCCACAAATTGAGATAGGTCAGATGAAATTGTGTCATTCTGATATGTCATTTCATGATTTTATCTATTAATGTATGAGAAAGTAGTTATTGTTGAACTTCCTTTAATTAATCCTATCAGAACATAAGGAAGATGAAAACTTACATTCTGCTCAGTAATTTTAAAATGCTTTATAATTTCTTTTATCTATGTGAAAGAGGATGAGGTGTGAAAATGATGCCTAGAGAACATCCAGGGATGCTAAGTCCTATATTTTGATGATATGAAAAGTAAGGTATATGATATTGAAACAAGATGCATACTACCTAATCTCAATACTTGTTAACCCTGGCCAGGTATTCAACTATTGAAGACAAGGTAAGTATGGAACTCTTAGACTGTTATCTTTTTTATTACTCTGATCAAGTAGTCATGTTGAAACAATCTAAAGAGCACAGTGGAATTGGAAATATGGCATGGACATTTTTATCACATCCTAAGTGTAATAAAATATAATATGAAATGATCTCAGATCAATCTGTGTGTATGAGGAAGTAAAAAGTATAATCCTCATGATAAGATAAAAGGAACAAGGGATATGATCCCTATTCGATAAAGACTATGTGAATAGTAAAGATCTTTTCTATAAATTTGAAAATGAGAAATGTTATAAAATCGTAAAATGTTCATGAACATGTTAGGTAATAATAAAGAAAGGAATTATGACATGTAATCATCCTTATAATTGTTATGATGATGGCAAGGAACCTAGGATAAAACAAGACAAAATGACTCATTGAACAAATGAAAGTTCATGCTATAATTAGAGGAGATGATAATCTCTTCTCTTTAATAAACAACCCTAGGTGATGAGGTGGTGATAAGAGGAATGTTGTTCCATATGTTCTTTCCTTATAGGAACATGGTAATTAAGCAAGTCTTATGACACTTGATGTGCATGAGTTGGAAGTGATCTTTTGATGGATTCTTACAAAAGTATTAGTTAGTCTTGGATTTTTGGTTCCAAGATAAAGATATGTGTTAAGTAATGTCCCAACATGAAAAAAAGATCCTTTGACATGTTTGATTTTGGTAATAACAATAGGTAGATGGATATGATAAGGATATGATGTGTTTTTGGCACATGTAATGAAAACCAAGGCAAGCAATTCTAGTATCTAAAAACTCTCAATCGTATAAGAAAATCGAACATGACTCCTGATAAGATGAATCATGTTTGGTTACCTAGAAGGGCCATATTTGAGATAAATATAGTATGGACATCATATGTTAGGGGTTTATGACTTGCATAAGCATGACATCATTAAGGATATATCTATTAAAGGAACAATTGTAGAATCCTTTTGGGACAAAGCTTATCAGGCTAAAAAATAATTCCTTAGAATATTCCTATCTAGGTCTATTGAGACAGTTATACATAACATCTAGAGATATTTGTGAGATAAATTCTTTTTAATAAGTAGCCTTATGTTATGACAAAGAAATAAAATAGCCAATGGATAGTTGGTTTAAGTCATAAAGAGATTTAGTATTGTATCAATAGATAGGGATGGCACAACAGAAGTATGATAACACTAGAGAATTGATACTATAATCCTAAATGAAAAGGACAGTTGAGTACACCTCCTATATGGTAGCTTCTATGATAACTATGAGTAGAAGAACTTTGTACTGGTCTAAGTTCTATGATATCTTCATGACAATAAAATGTTATGATATGATGTATGAATAAAGATTGTCTTCCTTTATCTGAGATTTCGGGGACGAAATCCTTGTTAGGGGTTTATAATTGTAACATCCCTGACTTGGGTTATGCCTTAACCCTAGAAGTTTTTCTTAATCAAGATAATTATAAACTTGTTCTAATCCCTTGAAAAGTAATTAAGACTCTTTGTGGAGTTTATTTCCAAGTTTGAGCTTATTTGCAAACAATGTGTGCATTATATGACAATCTGAGTGAAAAGTGCAATTTTCCCAAGATGAGGGGATGCATTGCAAATTTCATATGATTGAATGTGTCCTAAAGTGTTTTAATATCATAAGAGAGAGAATTATGCTAAGTGTTGGCTTTTGGAAAGCCTAAATTTCAAGTATTAAGCTTATTTTAATAATGCTAGTGCCTTGTGTACCAATTTTGGTATGAATCGTAACTTACCCAAAATATAGTGTTGATATGCAATTTACCACCTCTGGTGTATCCCTACACCCTTTAGGTATCATTTATAGGAGAGAGAAATAAGGGGGTGCCATAATTGAACCACCTTTGAGGGATAGTACTCTTAGTTATGAAAAGACCAAGAAAGAATTGAAGGTGAAGCCCTTACATGAGCTATATCGAGTTGTAGACTTAGGGTGGGAGTCCCTATCGGACAAGGGGCCATGAAGGGAGTTTCCTATCACTTTGTGAAAATTTATCTTTGCCCATGATGGGTAACACACTTCAAAGAAAAGATATGAATTGGCTTGCAACTTGTATTGGAAAAGATGGAATTGAATATAATAATATAATGAGTGGAAGAAGATTTGTCCTAGAAGATAACTCAAGAGCCGACTCTTATCCTATACATTATCCTTGAAATTTTATTTTTGCATGGCAAGATAATAATGGGATGCATGCAAATGTATGTGTCGAACATGCATGGCTAGGTGGCATGAAGTAGCTTAAAGCTAATGACACCTCTTGCACTCTTTTTCATAAACCTCTAGTATAAATACTTTGTCCTTTACTTGTTAGTCAGATTTTCAAATCTTGTTAGTAACCCTCCCTATGGTATTGTGCATACCCACTTGTTTCATGCATAGTGAAGCGAGTTGAGTGATATAGCTTCATATCGACCAAGGATAAGAGATATCGGCCAAATAAGTCATAGAAGGTGATATCGCCCATTGGGATGGGAGATATTGTACAAAAGTTGGGAGCTCGAGTTGAGGATCTCGGAGAGGTTCATATTAAACCTTGGAACATGAAGAGTTGAAGCTTGAAGCTTGGAAGATACTTGAGAGGCGGGTTATATAACTTGAACCCAACTATGTTATTGTTCACCACTGATCTTGCTATACTTAATGTTCTACTTTCAATTCTGAGATTTTCATGAATATTTGATGAATATATGTGTTATAGTAGTTTCTTAGACCTGCTGTCCATGAACTATAATAATTATAACGAAGTTCTAGAGCTTGAAGAAGATGGTATCACCTTATAAAGTGATATCGGGTTCAAGCACCTAAGAAAGTACCTCTAACCCGATATGGTTATGTACATACCTTACTAGCATGATATGCTTAGGAGTTTATACCTCCTTGCACGATATGGATATGATTTTCACATCTAGAACATGATATAGTGTCAATCATGCATCCCTTACATGATATGAAGTCAAGAAAAGACTTCATGCATGCTATAGTGTCAAGTACACACTTATAAATTGATATGCTAAACCCTAATTTTGAATACCCCGAGATGAGGGAGACAAGCAAGTACTTCTTGCATGATATGATCATGAAATACACACCTAGTACATGATATGTTGCTAAGAACATACTTATGCACAATATAAGACATGTAGTCAACCATATGGCACAACCCGACATGGGTTGAAATACCTTAACCTGATATCAAACCATAGATGGGGGATAACTCGATATTGAGATAGGAGATACCTCATACTTGATAAAAGACATGTCTTGTGAATGATATGGGAGTTACCTACTAGAAATTTACACACGATACAAGGTTAAAGTTTTACCTTTTACATGATATGGGCAAAACCCTAGATAGAGAAATGGAAATCTGATATGCTTGGAAAATCAATTGCCTTTGAAGCATGGTATTTTTGATATGTATTCCCTGAGATCCAATCATGGGATGATTGGTGGGATACATTAAGATTGATTTGATAAGCATCAAAGGAAAGCTTCCAATTCTTTCTGGTTCAGTCATATGTGATAATGATAGAACATATTGAATGTCTAGAGAATGACAGTACTCAATGACGTATGCTTTCAAGTTCAGGACCTGAACGATGAGATCATACAAATGCTAAGAGTTTGTACATTCTTATTATGTCCCTAGTCAGATTTCATTGTGGAAGGTAGATAGATAGAAATGACAGAAGACTAGTTTGTAGTGTTGGTTGATGACAAAATCTCGTTAGTCATGATATGGAGATATCAAACCAAACACATAGGTACTTGTTGGAGAACAAGTGTACCGGACAGACCCACCGTGAGTTTGACACATGGAACCATGACATGGTAGTCATAGTCAGTTCTCACAGTGATGGTGGTGAGTGTGATTCTTTGACCTGAAATCACTACACTCAACACATGTCGTTGGGTACACTTTGACATCATCAAACACAGTCCTGAAAAATGGGTTGTTATAAAGGTGATGATTGAGTGGCTTTGACACATGGGGCTTTTGAGGGGTGAGTGATAGATATGGGATTTGTCCCTCCTGAGGGAGTTTGATATCCATGGCCACTTGATGAGTAGGATTGAGATAGGTGTGCACACGCATGTGTGAATCAGTATGTGATATTGATGCCATACATATCTCCTCTAGTCTACTCTGAGATCAAGAAAGTGAATGAACATTGAAAGGATGACTATTCCATGCCTTGAGTTCATTCAGTATCAGTGACAAAGGAATTATACATTCACTGTAACACCATTCACGGATTGTAGGATTGAAAGTTATTCTCCAACTTTCCTTTTCACTTGGGTAGCACTGATGTGTGACTAGGCACCGCTCTTTGCTTGTGAAGTCATAAGTGTTATGGACTTTCACTTCCAACGTGAAATGGGCCTGCAGGGTCACACACATAGGATTTAACCTAGAAGAGGAGTTCATCCACAAACAATGTTTAGATTGTTTACTAAATATGTTTAGTAGTTCAATTAAACACTCAATCGATTGATATAGTCTTCAAGGTGTTGGACCAATTGATTAGAGTATCAAATTGATTGAAAGTGCAATTGACTGATTCTGCGTAGTATGCACTCCCAACCGATTAGCTCATATGATGAACTGATCGGCTCAGGTTGGTGAACCGATCGGCTCATGTGATGAACCGATCAACATAGGACAGGTTGAGATGACTGGTTCAAGGGTTGAACTGATCGGCTCAACTGGTCCAAATGAGCGAGTTGGGAAAGTCGGGTTGGTGAGAAATTTCTCTTCGTTTCACTTGTCCAATTTGATTGGAACAAGGATTGGTATTTGGATCAATTCGAAACAAAAGAGGAAAAGTCAATCGGGAACTGACCAGGGTAGTGAACTGACTAGTTCAGAAGTGAACCGATCGGCTCAGGTGTCCCAACCGACCGGCTCAGGTGTGAACTAATCGGCTCGGGTCCCAAACCGACCGATTCATGCATGAAACAATCGATTCAGCTGGCGTAGTTGGTTGTTTTGTGGAAATTCTGGACCCTTCTACTCCTTCTTTAGTCCCTCATTGCCTGGGGTAGAGAACCCTGACCCTGAACACTCCTATATATAGAGGGGTATTGGGGGCTTCTAAAGTACAACTCAGAACAAAGTTGCGCTACAAAGTTGTCATTCTCTTTGGTTGTGGTAACCGAGAGAGCCCGAGAAAGTGCTACCTGATTAGGGAGGCACGACAAGGGAAAGACAACTGTAAAAAAGTGACTGGTGGTAGGAGAGTGTGTCAGTGACTAGTACATAGATAGGAGGGTACGACTCCTTCCGATGCCTTGTACAATAAGGTGATCGGAGTTCCAGGTGGTCTGTGTGGACTACTAAAGAGGCGGAAGATTTTTACCGCTCAGAGGACAGTTGTCAATCCTGACAGTCCGGTGAGACCAGGAGCTGCATAGACACCATCCAAGACCGGAGGTGAGCACCATACAAGCCACAAGATAACATCGCCGAGCAAGCCTAGGGACAAGGTATGTCTCTACAAACCATCCTTCCTACTATATAGACGTTGATACGATTCCTTCATTCTGGGTTTGGGGAGAACATTTTTGTTTCTGTTTCCTTCTCTGCCTCCCACAAAACCCAAAAGTGGTATCAGAGCCACGTCAACTGCTCTATAATTTAGGATTATCGATGTGATCGATTTTGGTTTGTCGCCGTTATTTATTGCATACAATGCGAATAAAATTGGCTTTATGCATGTCCAATTCTTAATCCACACATCCCAATATACATATATGATATGTAATATGAATGCAGTCGATACACGTCGCCCTTAAACAAGTTTTGTGGTGGATGTATAGCGTGGTTATGGCCAATAAACCCTATGTCTGTGTATGGTTGAATGTGGTTACTTGCATCTCGGTCTACGCACCGATTCCCTACCTCCTTTTCTTGATGAAACTCAAGATAAATCAAGGTTTTTGTCCTACCTTTGCTCCCCTCGATTTTAACACGGGGTTTCTCAATTCAAATGTAAAATAGGTTACATATTTTATTTCCTGTTATGTCAAAGAACGGCGGACAACCTGACGACCACTGAGATGATTGGTTCAAGGCGTGAACTGATCGGTTGGCATTCCAGATGACCGGTTCGAGGAACGAGATGAGCGGGTGGCGGCCCTGAGGAGATGCATGATGACCAGTGAACCGGTCGGCTGGAGGTGCTAGTCGATCGGCAGGTGGCACCCAACCGACCGGCCTGATGGCGAGCAGATCAATCATGGAGATGATTTGATCAAACCCAGAACGGCAAAGGACATAGTTCACTACTACAGAAACGGCCTCTGGCGTCGGTCTTTTAACCCCATTTGGCGTCGGTTTCCGACCGACGCCTATGTGGGCACCGCTAAAGGTCGAACACTTCGGCGTCGGTTTTTTAACCGACGCCTATTTAACCTATAGGCGTCGGTCTTTTAGTAGATAACCGACGCCAAAAGGGTTTGCGCCACAGAAAACAGCGTCATCTAGGGCACTTTCTGCGTCAGTGATTTACTAAAAGACCGACGCCTATATTCCATGTAGCGTCGGTCTTTTAGTAGATAACCGACGCATAAAGTGTCCTAGATGACGCCTTTTCTGTGGCGCGAACCCTTTTGGCATTGGTTATATACCAAAAGACCGACGCCTGGTTGTTTAAATAGGCGTCGGTTCGATACGAATATCCGACGCCATTTCCAGGACTGCTTTGGCCACATCAGGCGTCGATTATCTATACATAACCGACGCTGTATGTCTTTGCTGACGGTTTTCTATAAATAACCGACGCCTATTTATATATATTTTTTTTCATATCAGTTTGCAGGCCTGCTGTGGCTGGTCAGCAGGATGAGAACCTGCAGTTTAGTTTTCTGAACTTCAGGTTTACGACATCCATTGATATCAGCCTACAAACAGGCCGCAAACCTGCAAAAGTCACAAGGAAAATTTCACACAAGTACATACATTAAGACATCAATTCAATTCTCACATTCACACATATAGAAACATTCAAATAAATGTATTAACATTCTGAAATATTCATTTACAAAGTATCATTCATTATCGCTATCAACATCCCAATTATATCTTACAGTTGCCACTGCTTGTATGGCTTTTGCCCATTCTTCTCTTACTTCATTTAATGCTTCCATCGTATATGGAGCATGTATATTTTTTAAGTGTTTACCTATAGTGTGGTCAGTTTTAAACACCTGCAAAGAGAATGATGTATATATATAAGTAATAATATAAAATAAGATTGATATATTTCATACTAACTAATGAGACTATATATAATACCTCATGTATGCTATCGATGTCCAATGCGACATGTTTGATAATCATCTGCATAAATTGCATCACATAGTATGCGCATGCCCAACCATTGTCTTGTGTAGCACACTATAAATTGAAACATACAAAATAATACAACTAAGCACAATTCACATCAATGATATATACATTGGAGTCGGGGAGTCGGGAACTTACTTGTACGTTCTCCCAATTTATTGGCTGGTTCTTTTTCCTTGGGACCTTTCCTCCAGCCTTTTTGAATGCATCTAAACCCCTACATGTTAATATAACACAGTAAATTGCATAAGTAAATAGTAATGTAATAAAAGATGTTAACGGATATAAGAATAAAATATTTCTCACCAGAATAATGGCATTCTCATTACGTGTCCAATTTTAGGGTTCAATGTACTCCCCGAAGTATCTAGATAATAAACAGTGAATGTCCCGGGGACAATAACTAGTAACTCCCAATGTCTACCACTAAAAGTAAGAAGTTAACAATTAATAACTCAAAATGCAAAATAAAAATGGAATTTTCTTAAGTCCAAATTATAAATAAAGTAAACTTACTTGACATTGAATGGAGCTATTATTATCGTCTTCTTTTGCTGACCAAAAATTGTAAAAGCATCTATACAGTATTGTTGAACATTATCAGGGTCTTTAGCTACCAAACTAATCAATGATGGAATCAAAAATCCCAAATGATCAAATGCAAATTATTTGCAATGATCTTCGACTAAGTAGCTGCAAAACATATAGGCGTATGCATTAATATATAAGAAACTAGATCATTGGATCTTACACAAGGTATATGGATGTATAAACAAGATCTCACCTTATCCATGTCTCTATCATTGATGTATTCAGCCAATCATACATAAACAGCTCAATAATATCTTGTATAAATAAAGAGCTATCGTATGATGGACCTGCATAATCTGCATCTAAAGAAATAATTATAGGGCAATGTACATTATGTGCCCGTAGCCAACATGCCATTCCCCTACAAGCAGGACCTAACGGGTATGTTAGGTCAGTTGGAACCCAATCGGGTAATGCGGGAAGTGGAAGTGGAGGCCTAGGTGCTCCTGGTGTCTTCTTTTTAACCTGTACATATAATTTCAGATCAGTTGACATCATATATACACATTAACAGTCTAAATCAATGTAAATTTATCTTACAATTTCAGTCGTGTAGACGACATCTGCTTTGGGCAACAATATCACCCCGCCTTCTGCATCAGCAAGTCTATCAATATTCGGGTGGGGATATGGCAATGTAGCTTCTCTCCAATCGGGTAACACACGTATCGGGCTCACACGAATGTAGCCCTGTGGCATTGGAGTCCCGTGAAACATTGCCCCAGGAAGGGACGGGTAAGCCTGCGCCTCTGCAACAACGTAGTCTTGCATTCTTAAGCGGCATGGCTTCAATGCCTACAAATTTACGTAAAGAATATTATACATATATACATATCATCTTGAAAACATAACAACTTGAAAAGACTAACTACAATGTCATAAACAATACTTACAGCAGACGTGCTAGGCGATGGGTCTCCAGGATTACTCGCAGTCTGTGCATCAGGAGAAGAGTGGGTCGCCATAGGCGTATTGGAAGCCTGAGATGCCTGCCACCACAGCAATTCTTCCTTGACCTTCTCAGCAACTACATCGTTGACCTTCTTAGCAACTAAATCCTCAACTCTCTTATTCTCCTATACATGGATAAAAGAAACATTAGCTTCTTATTAATGAATTTCCTTTTGCAGTAACATTCTAAAAAAAGAATAGGTTACCTCTTCTTGAGAAAGTCCCGCTCTGGGTTTGCGCTGGGATGGCCCAAAGAATGCTTTGATGCCAACACCAGCGCCGACACCTTTAACACGTCCAGGATGCTCTGGGTTACCCAGAGCAACTGTCAATTCATCCCTTGTGCCCTGAGGGATGAACGTGCCTTGTTTCCTCTGCTCGTGCAGCTCCCGCTAATCACCATAAACAGAAATTGGTAAGTTAACACCACAAATAATCAATATTCAAACGATTTCTCTAAGAGTTGTATTTTACCATTTTTGCAGCCGCCTCAGCAGTTACATGCTTCTTTATTTCACCCTTCTTGTTTTGCCTTCCAGCTATCTAGATATCATGGCGAGGCATGGGTGTGGCAGACTCCTGAGTAGGAGCAGACTCCTGAGTAGCCGCAGACTCCGCCTGTAGTCTTTGGCGAACGCTTGCATAGCCTTTTGGACCCATAGTGTGGTCATGCACATTCAGTGCACACCTTGCTTTTTGTGCGTCACTGAGGGCCTAGTTAGTATGCAAATTAATGATTTGGTTAGTAGCACTAAATGTTAATCTGGAATAGGTGAATACAATGTATATTAATTAAATTGGGAGTGACGCCTAATACCTTGAATTCTTCAGATTTTCTTGAAGCAACAAAATTGTCCCAATCTTCTTTGTCCAAGAAGTTCCATTGTTCAAGGGCTGACTTCTTCTTCTTATCACCCTCTTTTATGTATTCTCTGTTCAGATTTGTCCTATAATTCCTAAGCATCTTTCCAGCGCGTTGCATCACATTTTTACGATGCAACTTCTCATCCAATGCAAACAGATTCTGTAAAATAGAAATGTTATTAACTAGTATCCAAAATAGAATTGCAAATAATAGAATTTGTAATCTACAAAATAGAATTGCAAATAATAATAACTCACGCATAAATCCTTCCATATCAAGTCTTTTTTCCCTTGAGGAACTTTATGCCAATTATCATACTTAACACCACAATGGCTCTGAGTGGTACACCCAAGATAATTTACAAAATTATTGCGGTTCACTCCAATTAGATTTCCTCCATTATCAAACTCCACCACCAATTTGGATCCACTACCACTTAGCGCTAATAACTTCTTCAACAGAGTGATGCCCCTTTTCTTGTTAAGTGTTTGGTGCTGCGCATCAAGTTGCTCCCGTGCTTCAGTGGGTACAGGTGCATCAACCTAAAATTTGACAAAAATAAACACACTAAATTAGCCCAATATAGAAATATAGGATATATGACATAACTAGAAGATAATGAATTTTATAGAAATACAGGATATGTTTTTAGAACTTACATTAGTATCCTCGCCATGCTCGTCATGGACAGCATGCTCATCATGGACTTCATGCTCATCATGGACATCATGCTCATCATGGTCAGCCATCTGAAAATGTCATTTAAAAGGCAAACATTTAGCATTTGTATTAACTAGAAAAAGGCAGACATTTAGCATTTGTATTAACTAGAAAAAGGCAAACATTTAGCATTTGTATTAACTAGAAAAAGGCAAACATTTAGCATTTGTATTAACATACATGTCTCTAAAATTGTGATCTTTTATCAATTAACAATCCTTCATTGTGATCTCCGCGCACATATAAGTCATCATTAGCTTCAATATTTTGTGGAGTGGGCAACCCAACTGAGAATGGACTGGCATCATCATACTTATCATAGTACTCTTCTTCATCTATAAGATCTTCAATGAACTGTCTTTTACCATGAAGAACAACCGACCATTTATCATTCGCAGGATCATCGATATAGAATATTTGTTTCGCCTGTGATGCCAATATGAATGGTTCACCCTTCTCGCCAATCTTTTCAAAGTTCACCAAAGTGAAACCCAATTCATCCACTATAACTCCTTTGGTGTTATCAACTCAATTACATTTAAAGAGCGGAATTGTGAAATCTATGTAGTCAAACTCCCAAATGTCCTCAATGACACCGTAATATGACATTTTAGCTTCACGTGGACTCTTATCCTTTGCACTTGCAAAGTACATAGTCGACTCTTGAAGAGTGACCCCACTATTTTGGACGACACTCTTATCATCTTGGTGCTTTGTGTAATATGTGAATCCATTAATGTCAAACCCTTCATAAGACATAACATTCGGTTTTGGTTTAAAGGCGAGGCATTTGATAGTTTCTGTAATATCATTTGGTGTTTGAGATAGTTGATGTAAGACTTTATCTTCAAACCACTTAGTAAAAGTCTTATTATGCTCTCTAGAAAGCCACATTGAACTTGCTCAAGGATGTTGTCTCTTTATGAAATTGGTATGTTCCTCGATATAAACACTCACTTCGTCCATATTGTGTAAAATATACAAGTATCCACATCCCCACTTATTGTTAAGTGCTTTGTGCCATCCTATTACGTCTACCACTTCCTTCAACCCCCCACAAGCACATACCCATCATGCATGTATAGTTATCACAATTACCGTGCACTTACTTACCATTTGGTGTGAGTTGTGTAGACACATTTTTTTTGAACTTTGTATCTTGCTTACTGATGTAACTATGTCTTCTCCAATAACCAATACATTACCAATCCCTGTAACATCCTATAATCAAGTGCAACATGTATTACATCTTTTACTCTGCATAATATAGAACTAATCTAATATCGACAATGATTAATACACTGACTTTGTTACGCTTTGCAGCTGTCCGGTTGCTAGTACTTGCAACACCTACTGCTGAACTCTTGTAGTTCTCCTCCAACTTATCCTTGGCATTATCTTTGGCAAATCCCTAGATAATCAAATGGATAGTGAGACTCATCGGTCAGACTAAGAATATCTAACATCAAGAATTTAACTATTTCACTCACTTCTATTTCCTCTAAAACAAAACTTGGCTCGTTCATCACTTCTTCCTTCTGCAGTTCACTGCATTTGCCCCTAACAGCAACATTCGAAGTGTTTGTTGCTTTACCACCACTCGGCTTGGCACATGTTGTCCTAACGTGCATGCAAGTCTGTCCCAACATCAATACCAAATAAATATACCATTACAAATTTTGATTCATACAGAGGCAAAACCAAGGCATCCAGATATGTACCGTAATAGGTGTTGACAAATCAATCACAACTACTGTATCACTACTACCTATGTCCTACATAAACAAAAATGTCTCTCATTTTAATTATCATATAAAGCCAAGTTGTAACGACCCGCACTTTTGAGTGTCTAAAAGAACTTGAAGTCGTAGATCGTTAATCATATACTCCAGGATCAGATTCATGAAATAATACAGAATAGTAAACAATTTCCATTAATTAACAAATATTTACATGTTTACATAAAAAGCTCCTCTAAGGAGTTACATAACTTTTAAACAAAATTAACGTTTACATATGTGAAGATAAACCATTAAGACTAAACCTTCATGATTAAACCGTTGTGTCTTCAACATCTTTATCTGTACCCTCATGTCCACGAATCAAGTATATCTGATACCTAAAATGCCGACAAACAAATACACAATCAGTATATTTCTATAGTGGTATGTGGGTTCAAACAATAATCACAAGTAACATATACACAAATATCTTTTTGCATATAAGAATATAAACTTGTTTTCTTATTCTAACCCATATCAGGTCAACTACCTCAGCTGTAATCACTGTCCCTCTGGGGCTCGTGTGCATTACCCTTAAGATCAACCTAAACCAGGGTTCAGAATACTATTATTTACTTTACATGATACTCATATGCACTTTATAGTTTGCAAGAACTAAATAAGCAAGCAAGCAGTTTATTTGTCATTCAATCTCATCAAGAAACATCAGCAATCTCAAAATTTGATACATGTATTCATAAGCGTAACCACATACCTTATGCCATCGCAGAAACCATGCAGAACATGATATACTTTAGGAGTGTATCCAAACATCCAAGCAACAAAGCATTCAATCTGAAATATACATACTACATATGTGTCACCATGTATTTGCATTACATTAATCAGATCTGGATGCGATCCTAAACTAGGGTTTAGGGTTATCTCTTGTTTAGACTAAGGATCAGGGTTGCAAACCCTAATTCTATTATATCATGGTTTCCAATATTGCAACTCAATCATCCATGTTAGGTTAAACCCTGATTAGCATCTTAAGCATATTAAACTATTCGTGACACCTAAATCACATTTCTAGCATTATGATCATAGCAAGATGTCCATATTGGTTTCAAAACTCTAAATAGCAAGAATAAGATTATAAATCTAGAATCATCCATTATTCAACATTGTCACAGATTTGCTTATTAAACTTGGCAAGATTAGGTGCTAGCTTAACATGAACGAATCTATTCAATTAAGCATCATATTACACAAAACTAGGTTTTCTGTTTCATTAAACCCATTAGAACATGTATTTCCTGTACTTTTAGAATAGGAAGCTAAGTCGTGTTCTAAAAATATTTTATTTGGATTCCTCTCATTTTTCTAAGGAACTTTCATATACTATATCTTGCAATCCGAGTTACCTATCATTTACTATGATTTTTGCAAGATTAACACTGTTGGACCAATTAAAAGGTGCCACGTCATATAACTTACCTTATGCATTGCTAAATCGGATCAGCTCCTTATTAGGGAAAAAGACTTCTCTGCCCTTGGGGCTTGAACACACAGGCTGGGGAAGAAGAGTCTTTTGGCTCTTTTCTTTTCTTCTTCCTCGAATAGGGCTTTTCCTGCCCGACGGCAGCCGTGGTCGCTCATCTTCACATGAGGGGACTTGTCCCGCACGACGCAGGAAGTGGGACGGAGGTCGGGCTTCAACTATGAAAATGGCCTCAACTCTGACCATTGCAGCCACCGCCCAGATAACCCATCGGCTGCTAGGCTCATGACCCCTTTGTCTCTTTGGCCTTCACCAGCGACAAGACCTCCCTTCTCCCAGAACTGTTGTCTGAAAATCTGACTAGTGCACCACTACTGCATCTCCGACGCAGTTAGACGCATCGTCTCCGGCACAATCAGTGCCCTGCCAGAACCAAACCTTCAGCGGGCAAGGACGTTGACCTCGTCCAATCTGTTCCCTACTCATGCCAACACCCTGGCTGTTGGACGCCGTCTACCCTCTCTCCCTCGCGCAGGGCGCGAGGCCCGCCCGGGTCCGTGCGACATTTCACAAGTGCCAGATGGTGTTCTCCCGTATCACACTTCCTGACCGCCTGTGCGGTGCGGCTGATGGCGTCGACCATCGGGTCTGGTCCTCACGCTGCTGCCGCCTTGATTTTACAACAGTTCAGCACTACCACGCGACCTCCTTGGCTGTTGCGGCAGCCCTTCCATCTGCCGCCACCTCCCCATGCCCATGACTCCCATGGACTCTCACCGAAACTATTAAACTATCATCTACCACGATCTCGAGGCTGCTGCTGATGGTATCATTGATAGGGAGGAGGACATGGTCCAAGAGGAGGAGCCACCACATTCCCAAGGTGTCAAGCAGTCATCTTCTCATTTCCTTGAGTAGTGCGATTCTGGACCCGGACAGAGAGAACTAGGATGGGTCAGGTAGAGAGAGATACCTAGCAAAAACATAAGGAAGAAGGTTGGATCTTCTACCGCCTTTGTATCAACCCCAAAAACACATGTATATATATATAGATGTGCATCCTCTCACACTTTTCCCTTGTCGTACAAGAAAGATAATACTAGGTAAGGCGTTACGTTTTAGGAAATAGTTAATTGCATTCCTAATTATCTTTGATATTATCCCACAAACCAAAACCCATGAGGAGATAATGACATATACCGTTAGTGCTTTGATAAAAAGCCACTAAATAATCCATATTAGTATATGTCACTTTATTGATTGATAAAGTCTACATTATTTCATTATCTCTCTCTCTCTTCCAAAGTATATTTAGTGTGTGGGTCTATTGGAAAATCCTTTATAAACCAAAACTTGCTCTTTTAAACATTTAAAGCAATCTCACGGAATATCCTCAATGTCCAAGACATATCTTAGGGGGCCATGTGTAGACTATGATTATCCTAATTGGGCCGAGATGCGTCCCTAAGGCCCATGAACCACAGCTTGGGCCTCCCAAAGGTTCCACGTGGATAAATGCATTCTTAATCACCAAATTTTAGGCTTTGGCATCTATTGCATCTTATATTAGCCTCATATGGACAAATATGTTCAAAAGCACTTCATTTCATTAAATTGATCATTTAATATAAGTCTAGGGTTTGGATACATCACCAAAGATCCCTCAAAACACTTCATTGTCCTTAATTCATTTAGGCTTGAAATCCACAATTTTCATGGATGTAACATTCACCCCTCCTTAAAAGGAATTCTGACCTCAAAATTTAGGCCTACTAAGCCTAGGTGAATGATACCCATCTTATGTTTAAAACTTAGGGTTAGCACCCTACTTAGATGTCTTTAACAACTTTTCCTGGTATCTAAATTTTTAGATTATTACTAAGATTGTCACCTTAATTGAAATTCAAGTATATCCACATCTCTAGTATACACATCTTATCATTACTTGATGATATCATTCTCTTTGATGCTTTCATTATTACTTGGTGATTTCTCTTTTCACCTAGGTTTCCAACCTAATGTTCATTATTTTCACACAAGAGTGAGGTGACACCTATAACCCTAGGTCACATCATTACACATTAAATGTTGGATATTCATCCTCATTATCTCAATTTTAAGCATCACGTGTTTCTATCCAATCTCCCTCCCTCATAATGAAATGAAATAAGCATTTGGTTGCAGCCCAAATACAAAGTTCATTCCATTCCAAGAGCGGAGATAGTACATCCACACATTACCTTCCAATTTCACCTATTAAGTTGAATCATACTCTATGTGACTCTAAACTTTCTTTTTCTTAATTTTATAGCATTCTTCTATCTCATGGAGTCAAGTGTCCCTTTTCTTACTCTTAAGTTATGGCACAACTTCTCTCAAGTTTTAATGACTTCTTTATATCTTTACATCTACATCTCATGTATCATTATGAGCCTTAGCCAAACCCTTAGGGTCTCTAGGGGTATAGGTACTCTTTTAGAGTGATCTAATCCTTATGCATCAAGGGAGTGCCTTTCACATTCACCCATTAGGCTACATGATCATCATGGAGGTAGCTAATCTCCTGAGACATTGACCTTGGGCAAACTCAGCAGTTACCTCCCAACCACATGGTCGTGTGCATTCAGGGCACAATCAACTCCCAACCCATCGGTCCTATGTACCTCTAATACACCCTACTTGACCCTAGGATTGCATTAGGACTCTACCCTCCCTAAGGGTTTCTTTTGAGATGTCACATCTTTTAAGCACATTATTATCTTATTTAGTTCTTTAACCCGAATTTCCTTCATCTCTCTCTTTTGAATACACATAATGCAGTGTCATCCCATCATTGGGCTCTGGCCACCTTCCCTCCAGGGCTTGGTGCCATGTCAGTCTTCCCTCCTGGGCTTGACCTCTGTGATCTTCCCCTCCAGAGGCTTGATCCTAAACAACTGCATTGTGGACTTAGGCCACCTTCACTCCTGAGCTTGGTGCCTGCTTGGTCTTCCCTCCTGGGCTTGACCATTTCATGACCTTCCCTCCTGGGCTTGGTTGTCCACTTAGGCCACCTTCCCTCCTGGGCTTGGTGCCTTACTGGTCTTCCCTCCTGGGCTTGACCAGTTGTGTCACTAAGAGTTGGCATCCTTGGGTTCAAAGAATTTAAGTATTTTCATTTTTATATCTTTAACTCTTCACTCCTCTACGTGAGGATTAAGGTTATCTAAATACTTAGATACATTTATTCACTTACCTTTTAAGGGAAAGTCCTAGCCTAGGGTGCCTTCTTGGCTCATAGGAGGGGGTTAGTCTCTCTAGCCACAACCTGATCCCAAGATCTAGGTTTTGCCTCCCTCATAGGTCATCTTCCCACTCTCCGGTTGACCCACCCCAGGTTGTCTTACTAACCCTAAAGGTTTATAGATATCTCTTTGTTTTCATCGAGTATAACTTTTATCATTATGACATATCAACCCATGTTTGCTCAATCTCCGGAATACCCCCTCACGGTCCCTGTTCATTCAATGAACTTGGGTCACCTTCCCTCCAGGGCTTGGTGCTACCTCAGCCTTCCCCTCCAGGGGCTTGGCCACCATCACTAAACTTCTAGAGACAACATGAGGAGTTTGATCAAGTTATATTCCAACTTTTCATTTTTTTATATATACATCTATTGGGTTTTTATATCTCTTAAGACTTATCACCTAAGTTTTATGCTCCTCATTCCCACATGCATGGGAGATTGGGTTACCTAAACCATCTCTTATTTTTCTTATTCATGATTTCAAGTTTCACATGGGCAGTGTCCCATACCACCACACCATGTTGATTACCAATTTTAAGTTTCACATGGGTAGTGTCCCATACCACCACACCCTATTCAATAATTAGGATTAAGGTTTCAGGGTTAGGGTTACGGTTAGGGACTACACTCTATCTCTTAGAATTTCCACATCCCTAGACTCACTAGGATTTCCATAGCCTAAACAAAGTCCTTCTCCTAAGAAAGGGCTTACCCATACTTGTATCTTTCAAGTGTCTACCCTCTCTAGAGGGACCTACACAAAAAGTTACATCTTTTCACATTTTACTTCTCTTATTAATATTTTCTTTTCAAAGTATTTTTTAAGTAAGAGATGAGAAGTAGACAAAAATTTGAGATCAGAAACCTAAAACAAACATTAGTCTTTACTAATTTTTCTCTTAAGTTTTCTAAGGATTATTTGAAATTATAAACTATTAAGTATTAGTTGATGAATTTGTGCTCTGATACCGAATGTAACGACCCACACTTTTGAGTGTCTAAAAGACCTTAAAGTCGCAGATCGTTAATCATATACTCCAAGATCGGATTCATAAAATAATACAAAATAGTAAACAATTTCCATTAATTAACAAATATTTACATGTTTACATAAAAAGCTCCTCTAAGGAGTTACGTAACTTTTAAACAGAATTAACTTTTACATATGTGAAGATAAACCATTAAGACTAACCCTTCATGATTAAATTGTAGTGTCTTTAGCATCTTTATCTGTACCCTCATGTCTACGAATCAAGTATATCTGATACCTAAAATGCCGACAAATAAATACGCGATCAGTATATTTCTATATTGGTACGTGGGTTCAAACAATAATCAAAAGTAACATATACACAAATATCTTTTTGCATATAAGAATATAAACTTGTTTTCTTATTCTAACCCATATCTGGTGAACTTCCTCAGGATCACTGTCCCTCCGGGGCTCGTGTGCATTATCCTAAAGATTAGTCTAACCTAGGGTTCATAATACTATTATTTACTTTACATGATACTCATATGCACTTTATAGTTTGCAAGAACTAAATAAGGAAGCAAGCAGTTTATTTGTCATTCAATCTCATCAAGAAACATCGGCAATCTCAGAATTCGATACATGTATTCATAAGCGTAACCAATACCTTATGCCATCGCAGAAACCATGCAGAACATGATATACTTTAGGAGTGTATCCAAACATCCAAGAAACAAAGCATTCAATCTGAAATATACATACTACATATGTGTCACCATGTATTCGCATTACATTAATTAGATCTGGATGCAATCCTAAACTAGGGTTTAGGGTTATCTCATGTTTAGATTGAGGATCAGGGTTACAAACCCTAATTCTATTATATCATGGTTTCCAATATTACAACTCAATCGTCCATGTTAGGTTAAACCGTGATTAGCATCTTAAGCATATTAAACTATTCGTGACACCTAAATCACATTTCTAGCATTATGATCATAGCAAGATGTCCATATTGGTTTCAGAACCCTAAATAGCAAGAATAAGATTATAAATCTAGAATCATCCATTATTCAATATTATCACAGATTTCCTTATTAAACTTGGCAAGATTAAGTGCTAGCTTAACATGAACGAATCTATTCAATTAAGCATCATATTACACAAAACTAGGTTTTCTGTTTCATTAAACCCATTAGAACATGTATTGCCTATACTTTTAGAATAGGAATCTTAATCAGGTTCTAAAATTATTTTATTTTGATTCCTCTCATTTTTCTAAGCAACTTTCATATATTATATGTTGCAATCCGAGTTACCTATCATTTACTATGATTTTTGCAAGATTAACACAATTGGACCAATTAAAAGGTGCCACGTCATATAACTTACCTTATGTATTGCTAAATCGGATCAGCTCCTGATTAGGGAAAAAAGACATCTCTGCCCTTGGGGCTTGAACACACAGGCTGGGGCAGAAGAGTCTTTTGACTCTTTTCTTTTCTTCTTCCTCGTGTAGGGCTTTTCCTGCCCGACGGCGGCCCTAGTCGCTCGTCTTCACGCGATGGGACTTGTCCCGCACGACGCAGGAAGCGGGACGGAGGTTGGGCTTCAACTGCGACAATGGCCTCAACTCTGACCACTGCATCCACCACCCAGATAACCCATCGGCTGCTAGGCTCGTGACCCCTATGTCTCTTTGGCCTTCACCAGTGATAAGACCTCCCTTCTCGTAGAACTGTTGTCTGACAATCTGACCAGTGCACCACTATTTCTTCTCCGACGCAGTTAGACGCATCGTCTCCGGTGCAATCAGTGCCCTGTCGGAACCAAACCTTCAGCGGGCAAGGACGTTGACCCCGTCCAATCTGTTCCCTACTCATGCCAACACCCTGGCTGCTGGACGCCGTCTACCCTCATTCCCTCAAACAGGGAGCGAGGCCCGCCCGGGTCCGTGCGGCGTTTCACAAGTGCCAGATGGTGTTCTCCCATCTCGCACTTCCTGACCGCCTGTGCGGTGCGACTCATGGCGTCGACCTTCGGGTCTGGTCCTCACGCCATTGCCGCCTTGATTTTACATCAGTGCAGTGCTACCGCGCGACCTCTTTGGCTGTTGCGGAAACCCTTCCATCTTCCGCCACCTCCCCACGCCCATGACTCCCATGGACTCTCACCAAAATTATTAACCTATCATCTACCACGATCTCGAGGCTGCTGCTGATGGTATCATTGATAAGGAGGAGGACATGGTCCAAGAGGAGGAGCCACAACATTCCCAAGGTGTCAAGCAATCATCTTCTCATTTCCTTGAGTAGTGTGATTCTGAACCCGGACAGAGAGAACTAGGATGGGTCGGTTTGAGAGAGATACCTAGCAGAAAGATAACGAAGAAGGATGGATCTTCTTCCGCCTTTGTATCAACCCCAAAAACACATATATATATATATAGATGTGCATCCTCTCACACTTTTCCCTTACCGTACAAGAAAGATAATACTAGGTAAGGCGTTACGTTTTAGGAAACAGTTAATTGCATTCCTAATTATCTTTGATATTATCCCACAAACCAAAACCCACGACGAGATAATGACATATATCGTTAGTGCTTTGCTAAAAAGCCACTAAAGAATTCATATTAGTATATGTCACTTTATTGATTGATAAAGTCTACATTATTTCATTATCTCTCTCTCTTCCAAAGTGTATTTAGTGTGTGGGTCTATTGGAAAATCCTTTATAAACCAAAACTTGCTCTTTTAAACATTTAAAGCAATCTCACGGAATATCCTCAATGTCCAAGACATATCTCAGGGGGCCATGTGTAAACTCTGATTATCCCAATTGGGTCGGGATGCATCCCTAAGGCCCATGAACCACATCTTGGGCCTCCCAAAGGTTCCACGTGGATAAATGCATTCGTAATCACCAAATTTGAGGCTTTGGCATCTATTGCATCTTATATTAGCCTCATATGGACAAATATGTTCAAAAGCACTTTATTTCATTAAATTGACCATTTAATATAAGTCTAGGGTTTGGATACATCACCAAAGATCCCTCAAAACATTTCATTGTCCTTAATTCATATAGGCTTGAAATCCACAAATTTCAAGGATGTAACACAACTATTTACACACTAATTAATGGTTAGCTCAACGCACCCTTGTTGGTGCCAGAATACCCTTGGTGGTTTCACTGCAATCATACGATGAACATCCTTTCAACTGGAAGAATACATGCAAATGGCAACTTAACACACATCCTAAATTAACCAACACAAATTTTATCTATATGTAGACTTACATTAATATGTACTCCAATGTTCCCTTATTTTTTTGGTTCTTCCTACGCTTCCTTAGAAGCTACCCGTTTCACTCATTGTTATAACACATATGTTTATTACATGATAGGAAATTCTTTGTGAACAACATACATCTGCTATACTATTAGTCGCAATCCTCTCAATATCTTCATTAGTCCCCATGCTTCTCTATTTATTTATTTCACATTCAACGCATCAGCTTATACAAAAAAATTCCCTGCATTTGTCATAACCAATTGTAATGGCATACTACCTACATACCTTATCATCACTGTCTACCATACATGTTCCGGTAGACCTCCCATATGAATTGCTAGGCCGTTCTGTGGGGTCTGTAATTCCCCGTGTCTACAGTTCGAGCCTAAGAAGTTCAATCTCAAACAATTGTACTTCATACTGGGCCTTCACGGCCTCCAACTATGTTGTACAAGACTTGAGCTTTTTCTGCAGCACTTTCACTTTCTCATCATCGTCTCCGGTCTCCTTCACTAGCTTTGCCTTGCTCTCCTCAATCCTCTTTTGTAATTTGAGTTTGTTGAGCTTCAGCTTCGTCATTTCCAGCTGCACACATTGAGCACAACATATATACGTTTATACATACCAACAAATTACAACGATATATAATCACAACACATTACATTAGTTTTTTACATTACCTCTCTGTCTATACCAGACGTTCCGGCCTTACTCTCTTCCTCCTGGACATGCATTTCTTCTGTACGACAGGACCTTAAAAATTCATCCCGAACATACCTGTCAAGCAGGTTCTTCATTGACATGCTCTTCCCTGCCAGCCATCTGCTAATCCTAGTGTTGTATTCCCATCACTTTGCTAGAGGGGTCGCATTATCTCTCACCTTTCGGCTTGTTAACGTTACATAACGGAACCAAATCAGAAGTACAAAGCAGCATCCCTTTAGATAACCCCTATTGCTTTTACCCATCTCACACATACCCACATGCAGAAATGTATATACAGATTCAACCCAGTTATACTTACCCATTTCACCCAAATTGTCCACATAATACCAAATTTGTTTTTTAATGCTAAACCCAGCAGTAGGGTAGAAAAAAGTTGACATCATCACAACTATCCAAATCTTAACAAAATCCTCTACATATCTAGGGTCAGTCTTGTCACACAGTTCTTTCAAAATTTCATAGGACCTTGACACCTTTGGCTCACCTGTGAAGTACAAATCAATAATGTCTGAGTCTACATGTGATCCTTGTCCATCACCTAGCAATACATTCTCACCTACAAAATAAAAACATTACAAAGATAATACACTTACATGCTAATACTATTAACAATTAATATTGCATTGTTGTTGTTGCATCTCACCTGCAACAGGTAGACCTAGAAACATTCCGACTTGTCTAGCATCAAACTAGACAACATTGCTGCCAAGTTTGAAAGTCCTACTTTTCTTGTCATAAGTTTCTACAATAGTCCTTACCAGCACAAGATCTAAACCCTTTGGCCATTTCAATGATGTAAAATGGCCAAACATCGTTGTCTTTAACATATCCTTGTGCTCGTCCCTTGCAAATTCTAACACTGACATGAGACTGGAAAAAACATCGCGAACTAAAACACTTGCCAAGACCTGTACTGCATTCTTCATCTTCATCGTAACAAGAGTCAGTCATCCTACATCAAATGTTATAATTCATGTCACACACTACTTTTTAAAAGTATTTTGTAATACATCATAAAAAAAGTTAGTCATCCTACATCATAACCAGAGCATTCTGTAATATTGCATTAATATGCAAACTTCACACATTTTTAGAACCAGTTCTACAAATAAACTATCAACACATTTTAATTTGTTATACATTGCTTTGCACAACACAGTCAGTAGAAATCCATTTGCATATCTTAACCATAACTAATATCACATTTGATATGATGTCCACGACAAAAATCACACATATCAACATTTGCAAACAAAGTAACATATACATACCAGGGAATTCAATGCATAACATGCACACACTTACAATTTTGTTATCGGGGTACTACAAACTTTTCAAACTGTTTCTTGCATAACTCTATCAGCTCCTTTGCATTACATTGTAGTGTTGGGTACATCAATTAATAGTTTTCATTTGTTCTACTCTACATTGTATTGCAATCTATATCTGCTTCACCAAAACACCTTACATACATGTGCACACTCATTTTACTTAATCAATAAATTATCATCACTGAATCAGAATCACAAATCAACCAAACTTGGAATTAGTTCATTACATTATAACATTGCCCGGGCATGCGTTACTTACTAACATGTCGCATTGTGCATCTACAGTTACATCTTTTGCCTAAATTAGCTCCCATGTTCTTATTGTAGTGTCACGTAAGATGCCTATGTTTATCACTTCTCATATACCATTATATTCATAAACAACCTAACTTGGCACATTACCCCCACCCCCACAGTTACATAGGCATACCTATCATAACATGTACACATCCTCATTCAAGCATATAGCTTTTGTAACACTACCTTGTAAAATAACCTCAACAAACAGCAACGTGGTTCAGCCATATAGCAGATATGCAAAACAAACAAATTTTTGTACACGAATACCTGACCACCTTGCCACAACGCATTTTTTACACTTACCCATACGTTTACATGTTAAGAACATCCTAACCCCGCTACAGCATATCTACTTTGTTAACCCACCCACCACATAGTTACCTTGTTTTAGCATCCTTATGTTGTTGGCTCGCTATTAAACATGCAACAACTCCTACTTCCTAACCCCCTACCACCAAGCCCTTGCTTCTTCATGTATACATACCTAACATAACCCCTTAACGTTGTCGACTAACACACACACCCATCTCCATAACTGCCTCCAACACCTTTCAAATATTCTAACCTCCCAGTTCCACACCCGCCATAACAAGGTTAGGTCGTTACATCGTCTTAATCCCTTGCCCTAACATTGTTATCTCGTTATGGACCCTAAAGAAAATCTCGCTACATCACCCCCCTTCCACCAAGCCACTGCTTCTTCTGCTTTGTCTTCCTATCATAACCCCTCAAATCTGTCAAGTAACACACTTGCCCACCAACCAAACCCCGCCATGTCGTTACCAGCTCCTTTCTTCTCTACCCTCCACCCAACCTTCTACTCTTGGACTTTCACCATCCAACCCCTGCAATAAGGTTGGGTCGTTAGTAGTCCAAGCCCTACTGTTGTCTTATCCACCGTCTTAAACCCTAAACCCTCTTGCATCCCCAACACGGTTGCATCCTAGCAGCGCTATTAGTTCATCCTTACCTTTTCCACGAACGAAGCATAAGGGGGGAGACATTCTTACCTTCCGGCGTTGGAGATCGTCCAACTGTTAAAAGCGGGTGTTTCTTCCCAAACTCTCCTCCGGTTTGCTCGTCCAGCGGTCACCTAGTGTCGCTCCTCCTTACTCCTCTCTGTGCACGAAGCAACACACTCATTGTGCCTTCGCCACTCCTTCCGCCGAGGCCGCCGGTGTGCTCTTCCTCAGTCGCCCACCGCCGCTGCTTGGAGAGAGGGAAGGTGGGCGAAAAGTGTGATAAAGGTGAGCGGGAATGGGAGAGGGGGGGAGAGTTGAACTGGTTTGGGGGAAGTGGGTTGACGGAATAATAAAAAAAAGAGGAGTTACTGGAAGAATGGGACACTGTGCAGCAAGTAGCAGCCCGTTGACATGACCGATTGTCATTAGTACGGTCGTCTGGATTAGGGTCCAAGAACGACTCTATATAGTAACCCTCTTTAATAAAAGTTGGTCAATTGAAACCCAACTTGGAGCATCCCATCGATGTCGTCGGGTCGTGCGTAGACGGTTAGACGTGCCTTGGGATTCCTGAATGGATGATAGGAATGACTGCTTCGCTACTTGAGTCTTGTATAAGCATGCGTCAGAAAGAGATGTACAGAAGAATCAGTCTGGGTTTGGAAGTTACACGTATTTTTCATTACTTGGCAGTATGCCTCTGTAATGCTAATGTATATGTATTTAACATACATTTAATTGGGAAATCTCATGTTGACGTCGATAATTTCATACTCTATGATTCCACGTGGAATTAAAGATGAACAAAGATCCACTCCCGTGGTGTTTAACACGCTATTCTGACTTTGTTGCATATTTTGAATTAATGGACGGTATGGTCTTACAAGGCACTGATCTTCCCTCAAAATAAGAATCTTTTGTAATATTTCATGAAGGTCTTTTCGCTTGTTAAGCATCCCAAGTGTACGATAAGAAACCTAGATTTGACATTTCCAAATCAATGCAAGATGGATAATGGCATCACATGAGGCCGGAAATCCCTTTTAATCCGCCCGTCCGACACGCCACTGCGTTTCCTTTCTCAATCAAAGTCAAACTCCATGCAAAACCGATGCAACTTCGTTGCGGTTTTCTACCGGCCCACCTCGTAGGGTCTTGATTGATCCTCGCTTATAAAATTGGCAAGGCCAGACTCTGCCAAGGGACATCAATAACCAATCACAGATCATACAAATATCACTTTCCTCAGCAGACTGCCATTAGCTAGCATCAGTTGCTTACTGTGAGCCTCCTTTCAGGCAGCTAAAATCGACAGCGATGGCTTCCCGCACTGGTCAGACCCCTAGCTCGGCTCCCTCGGCATTTCTGGTCGTCGTTTTTCTCCTTTTGATATGCACGCCGCAGGCGTTGGCAACTAGGCCTCTAGGTGTGGTCGTCACCTTGCCCTGCCACCCGACCGGGGGGCTTCTGGCCGATTTCTTCATTGCTTCTGAATATCAGCTTGTTCCGCCACGCCCAGCCGCCGTCGCTCTTGTAGTCAAGTCCAAGCAGGCGCTAGCAGAGAAGTACCAACCTCTCCTCATGGGATTCCTCTCCAAGGGTGCCACAGTGCCGCCGTCATCGCCCTCTCGTAAAGGAAATTGATAGCCAATATATTCCATGCACGACTTCGCAATGCACTCATAGAAAAAGGCAGCTTGCTGGGAAGTATGTTATCGATAGCTGGCGTTCATATATACAACAATATAGAATCACGTAAAGATACAGTAGCGTCTTCTAAAATTATATGCGTCAGGGCTCACAGATATACGTTCATGTTAGAGTTTGATTAGGAGAAGCAATGATTCTGTAATAATCATGTCAGTTGTATGTAATGCTGCTTGTTAGGAAACCACAGTCGATGGAGTAGGTCCTAATCATGCGATGAAATCTGATGTAACAGCTGCTGTGACAGATCCATCATGGCCGTACATCCATCTAATAATCATAGCTAACTTCTCTCATCTCTAATGAATGTATGGATGATATATGCCCGTTACAGCAATGAGAACAGCATCTATCACAGCAGATTTATTCCCCCTAATCATACCCATCCACACAATGATAAAATGGCTATATTAGAAAAAAAAAAAACTGCTACTAGTTCTTTTTTTTTTTGAAGACTCCATCTCTACTTTATTACTTGTCTAAAGAAGCATAAAAGGTAATGTTGGTCGGGATGTTAGTCACCCCAACCACGTCAACACATCTACCTATCAAAGCATCCTTTCCTACCCTATGTGCTACCGAGTTGCAAGTGCGAGGAATATAATAAAAACAGCAAGAACTAAAATCCAAAGCTAAAACCTTAATATCATTAATAATGATTCCTAAAGGGTCTCTCCTGTCTTCCTGGGCGGAAATAGCACCCACCACGATCATGGAATTAGACTCCACTTCGACGTCCGCAAACTCCCATTCAGCCGCCTTCTCGAAAGCTCGCAGCACAGCCACTGCTTCAGCCAAGTCTGAATTCCAGTCCGCTGAAAAGGTTCCGCTTGCCTCCGCGATCACTCGTCCTTCATTGTCCCTGGCCACCCAACCCCAGCTGCTAGTGGATCTCGGCAAAACCCTGACATCACAATTGATCTTCGTCCTTCCTCTTCTCGGTGGCATCCAGCTCGCTTCCCTATACCCGCCCTCGCCGTGGTAGCGAGCTCGGACTTTCAGATCCGCTCATAGTCGTTGATGAATGCCAGAAATGTTTGAATTATATACTTCACTGGCTTGTGTTCATTGCCGAAAACTCTATTATTTCTAGCTGTCCACAAGCCCCACATAATGGCCATGTCTCTCTTGATGTTGTCCTCATCTAATCTATCGTGCAATAGAAGGACCGTGTCCTGGGTAGAGCATTCGGAGAGCTCCTGTAGAATTGACAGTGTCGGGCTGCACTCCCATGCCATCTTCGCCTCCGGACACTCGAACAACATATGTCCTATTGATTCAAAATCGGCATTGCATGCTACGCACTTCGTGTCCACATTACAGTGTCGTTCCCATAGTCTTCCCATCGTTGCTAGGCCACCGGTACACACTCTCCAAATGAAGTGGGCCAGTTTGGGCGACCATTTGGACCTCCAAACCAAACCCCATCTTTCCGCTGTTTGTAACGCTGCTTGTTAGGGAACTATAGTCGATGCAATGTAGGTCCCAATCATAACCATTGATCTGATAAAATTGATATATTAGAAAAAATCTGCTACTCATTCTATAATAATGTCTATCAGTTGTATGTAACATTGTATGCAACCACTACGAAAAATTAGTATTTAGCTACATATATTATTGCTACTCATAAAATATTTGTAGTTCAAAATTATTTTCCTTACAAATTTTCAATATGTAAACAATAGTAGATATAGTTGATTCTAGTAGCTCTAATTTAGCAACAAATCAGAATCCAATCCAAAATAACACTCCCTCCCGTTCTCCCGTCTTTTAAATAAAACTTCCAAAATTACAACCTTTCCGCGCCAAAACTCCATCTTCTCCACTATTTGAGCACGATACTCCCATCTCCTCTCCTGATTAGGAGCATTACTGAGTAATTAATTTTGTCCGCCCTTGTCTCTGATGCCTTGATAGCTACACTAATACTATCTTTCTGATATCTCCACCTTCTCCCATGACTAGGCGCTATACAAAGTACTTTGTTTCCTCCACCCTGATAGCCCCCCGACTCTATGATTGAGTTACCTCTCGCCGACCCCCTTCGCCTCACTTCCAAACTAAAAAAAATCATGCTCACATCTTCTTCTCTCCCCACCCCATCTCCTCCCCTCTGTTAATGTCTAGCCTTGTAGATCGCGGGAAAGGAGGTGCTGGAAGGATGAAGCCCTACACGGAAACAAACAAGAGGAAAGGAGAGGATCTACATTGAAGCACATCCATTCAAGAGTAGTGGTCAAAGTTCTCCGATTTTAGATGTCTTCTTCTTCCCGCCGTGTGAGGTTAGTTTCTACCCCTTTATTAATGTATATTTCTTATCTAATTGATACCTCTATTGCTCATTAGGATATCTTACATCGATGACTAAAATTTATGTGTAGACTGAAGTACCAATAGGCCCAATTGCAAATACCTTATGTATAGCATGTTTGAATAACCAGAATTAGAAATGTTAAAAGCATGTTGATATGATCTGAAAATAATGAATAGAATATAGTCGCATTGACAAAAAAGCTATTTCTTTGTGAATCATTACGGCTGTAACCTGTAGCTCTTCTGTAGGACTAAAACAAAGTAAATATTTTCGATTGGATATTGATTGTTGTGTATTACTATCTAATCAATGACTGAGTTCAAGTTGTAGCTTGCTCAACATCTTCTTATAAACTAAGTCAATATGGGAGATAGGATCCTCCCTAGGATTGATTCTCCACTTGAAAGTAAAGGCCTAGCTTTGATTTTATAAGTATAGCTTGGATACTTATATGCTGGTAGGTCTGCCCCTACCATGGGTTTGTAGTTAATTCCATACATCAAAAGTTTAGTTGTAAACTTGCCCAACCTACAAGACGAAACTCCTTAAATGTTCACTTGGAGACATTGACCGTGTGCATAAATATTAAGAGAAAAACAGTAGCTCTACCAGGTTTGTACTCTGCCTCATAAGGCTCTAGTATCATACGTAGATCCTCTGTTCGTGGAAATTCCAGAAGCCAAATCCATAGTCTCTGTATGTGATTGCAAGGTGGAGTTTTAGAGTTACCATAATTCTCGGCACTTCCATAATTTCTTCTCATTGCTATCGGAACTTCATGGTTGTGCTTTCACTAATACGTTGTAATCACTGACTTCAAGTCATGTGATGCCCTATCCACATGCTTAGGAACATCGCAAGTTGCAACCAAATGTAATTTACTTGTAATAGATCTTGTAAGATGACGGTGGGTGGGTCATAGATCTTGTTTCTCTATATAACTCGTGGTCCAATGCGCTCCAACAAAATAGATAATCACCTTGGGCAAGGATTCTGAGCATATGTGGCGCTCCATTGCTGAGCTAATAGCCCAATGCTAACCACCATTAATAATATCATCCTCACTGCTAGTTTGCACCCCTATTCTATGTTCACATGTAGGTGTTGAACATAAATTCATCCAGATCAAACGGTAATAAGAGTATATTATAGAACAATACAAACGATGATACACTGGTACCCTATATCCAGAAAGGAACTAAAATGTCACATCATCATTAGGAATGCATTCTGACAGTAGTAGGAGTAGTATTATATCAAATAAGACTTATATTTATAAGTAAAAATTCCATATGAATATGTTTCCATAAATCCAAAATTGGATAGTTAATCCATATTAGAGGTAGAGCGCGCATCATTTTTCAGTTCAGTTTGAGGTTATTGTTGTATCGATTACGATATAGAAAATTGTTTTGATACCTCCTAGTTAATTAAAACTGTAAAATGTTGAAGGTATAGACCTAAAAGGAATGGTCATATTATAATGAATAAATGGTGAAAGGAGAGTTCTATTAATGAAATAGATGGTTAAATCACAATAAACAATAGATGCAAAGTAGCACTTAGTTGAATAAAGCATGAACATTAACTTTATATATTACTTGATAGATTGTGTTGCAACCTATAAGAGTAAGGTCAATGATATCCTTTAGAATAAGGAAATGCCATCTGTAAGAATATGAAATAGACATAAAACATGTAGAAACAAGAAAGCAGCCTATGCCTAGATTCTAGTTTGTCTCCTTCGTCACCACCTACCAGGGACAAATTATTGTAAGTTGCTTGATCATCATCATCGTCTTTATTTGAGATGGTAGGTGTAATATCCATGTATCATGAATTTTTCTTGATGGATACATAACAGTAAATAGTGAATCACTCAATTCTTTAATAAGAGAAACAAAGGGATATGGTTTTGACTTTCTATCCAAGCCACTAGTGATGCTTTAATTTTCAATTTGAATGTGTTACTTATAATGGAATTCTAGATTGAATGACATAAACATAAGTTCCAATCTATATGTGAAACAATTTCAGGACATTGTTCTTTATGTTATAAATTTGAAAACCATTCCGAACAACATACATAGATGGAATTAGGCTCTAGTGAATGTTGTGACAACCTCCAATTCTGTAAACTGTCATCTAAACTCAATGGTTCTCAAATAGCTCACAACATACTTACTTTAGAAGAACATATCTATACGTTGTAGGGGGGCCTCCATATTATTATAAAAAAAGTGATTACAGTTGTGGGAAGATTCTAATTCTATGTATTTCAAGAATTTCTCTCCCCACACTACATCTATTACTATTTACATGTAAGACTCCTAATTGTACAATTAGTAATGATATATATAGCTGTTTGTAAGTATTTGTTTTATGCGGGCATCTATGCAAGTGGATAGGGGAATCTTAGGTACTTTTTGGCTGCTCTTCCACCAACACATATGTAATGCATGTGCTGAATGCAAAGTTATGCAAAATGTATATCCCTTGGGTGATGGTATGAGATAAGAAACTGTATTTTCCTCATTTCTGTCATAACAAACTTAATCTTCCAAACAATTTTTCATTTCCACAGCTAGTCCATGAACATAATTATTCTGTTCTTATAGTTCCTTATCTGTATTAGCCCATTCCCTTTCAATAACCATAATATCACTTAGGATGTAAGTGTATAATGTGTATTGGGTTTTCGAGAAAATTTCAGTAGCATTTTCTCATTTGTTCTCTAAGTACATATGTACCTAGAGAACAACGGGGAAATGCTGCCGAAATTTTTTTGAAAACCCAATACACATTATACACTTACTAGTGAGATTAGGTGTTCAAGGATGGGATAGGTGGTACACATTTATTATATATAAGAATGACATCACATGTGTTTGTTGGCCTAGAAAGTGAACAATCTTGGATAGGATGTAAGTGTATACCCTAATCTTGTCCTAATATATACTTGTTTTCTCTTTGATCATAGAATGGATAGATCATGGATGTCCATTCGCAATCGCTGCACCCCAGAGTTTATATCTGGTCTTGATCAGTTTATCAGATTTGCCGAGGAACATAGGAAAAAACCTACAGATAGGTTCTACTGTCCATGTAGGCATTGTGGTAACAACTTGAAAGTCAGCACTGGTGAGGAAATCAAAAGTCATGTCATGTGCAACAGGATTGTACAAGGCTATACAGAATGGCACTGGCATGGAGAGATTTCAAACTCGAAACCAGTACATGTCGATAGTAGTGCTTGGGTGGAAGAAGAAATTGCCTCCGATGACGTAGATGTCAACGAACCAGTTCCAGTAGACATCGTTGATGCGATGCTGGATAGTTTTAGGGTAGAGAACACCGATCCACCTCCTATCTTTAGAAACATTATGCATGATGCTGAGATACTGTTATACACAGGTTGTGCTAAGTTTACGAAGCTTAGCACTGTGTTGAGATTGTATAAGTTGAAAGCTAACAATAGATGGAGCGACAAAAGCTTCACTTCATTGTTGACTTTGTTGAAAGAAATGCTTCCTGAAGGAAACGAGCTGCCAATCTCAACATACCGGGTAAAGAAAATGTTGTGCCCAATGGGAATGGAGGCCAAGAAGATACACGCATGCCCGAATGATTGTGTATTATTTCAAAAGGACTATGTAGATTTGAAAGATTGTCCAAAATGTGGTGCGTCACGGTATAAATTGACGACTTCGGGGGAGTCCAAAACTGGTTCTCCTGCCAAGGTGTTGTGGTATCTACCTATAATATCACGGTTTCAACGCTTGTTTGCAAATCCGAAAGATGCGAAGAATTTGAGGTGGCATGCAGATGTTAAGAAAAATAATGATGGGATCCTACGACATGCGTCTGATTCCCCAAAGTGGAAGAAGATTGATCTATTGTACCCCAAATTTGGTGAAGAAGATAGGAATCTAAGAGTTGGGCTTTGTACAGATGGGATGAATCTGTACGGGACATTGAGCAGCCAACATAGCACTTGGCCAGTCATGCTTGTTATATACAATCTTCCTCCCTGGCTGTGTATGAAAAATAAGTACGTTATGCTGTCGTTGTTCATATCGGGCCCTAAACAACCCGGAAATGATATCGATGTTTATCTTGAACCTCTGATTGATGACTTAAAGAAACTTTGGGCTGAAGGTGTGATGACCTATGATGCTTCAGGAAGAGAGACATTTCGTTTGCATGCTATGTTGTTTTTCACTATTAATAACTTTCCAGCATATGAGAATTTGTCTGGATATAGTGTCAAAGGAGCTAAAGCGTGTCCTATATGTGAAGAAAACACTGATTCAATAAGACTAAAACATGGCGGCAAGACTGTATATCTTGGTCATTGAAGGTTTCTTTCAAAATTCCATCCATATCGTAGGAAGCGCAAAGCATTCAATGGATGGAATGATGAACGGAGTGCACCTAAACCTATACCAGGGGATGTTGTTTATGAAAGAGTAAAAGACATTGTCAATGAATTTGGTAAGAAATCACAATGTAGTATGGCCACACGGAGTGACAATTCTTCATTCAAGAAGAAGTCAATATTTTGGGATCTTCCTTATTGGAGTTTTTTGATAGTCAGGCATTGTATCGATGTAATGCATGTTGAGAAAAATGTTTGTGATAGCATCATTGGTACTCTATTAAATATACCAGGTAAGACTAAAGATGAGATAAAATCCAGTCTGGACATATGTGAAATGGTAATAAGGTTAGAATTAATAGAATTATGTGAAATAGGTAATAAAAGAACATACTTACCTCCCGCGTGTTACACGTTGTCTAGAAAGGAGAAGAAAGCTTTTTGTGAATGCTTGGTAAATGTTAAGGTGCCACATGGTTACTCATCCAACATCTGTAGATTGGTATCAATGAAAGATCTGAAGTTGATAGGTCTTAAATCTCATGATTATCACACTCTAATGCAACAAATATTACCCGTGGCAATTCGATCTATATTGTCGAAGCATGTAAGGTTTGCAATCACCAGACTTTGTTTCTTGTTAACAGTCTATGCAGCAAAGTTATTGACCCTGATACTCTCGATAATTTGCAAAGAGAAGTGGTTGTTACCCTATGTCAGATTGAAATGTATTTCCCTCCTTCGTTCTTTGATATCATGATACATCTTGTTGTCCACTTGACTAGGGAAGTGAAAATGTTGGGACCAATTTTCTTGCATTGGATGTATCCCTTTGAACGATACATGAGCATTTTTAAAGGTGATGTTCGAAACTGTTATCGGCCTGAAGGGAGTATTATTGAAGGTTATGTGGCAAGAGAGGTTATGCATTTTTGCAATGAGTTTCTGAGTGGTAATAACACTCCTGTTAATGACAAGAATATTGAGGAGGGCAAAGGAATTTTGGGATCACGGGTGAAAGTAATCAGCCGTGAGCAGTTGGAACAAGCTCACTTGTATATTTTACACAACATGGACGAAGTGAGTATTTATATCGAGGAACATACCAATTTCATCAAGAGACAACATCCTCGAGCAATTTCAATGTGGCTTGCTAGAGAGCATAATAAGACTTTTACTAAGTGGTTTGAAGATAAAGTCTTACATCAACTATCTCAAACACCAAATGATATTACAGAAAATATCAAATGCCTCGCCTTTAAACCAAAACCGAATGTTATGTCTTATGAAGGGTTTGACATTAATGGGTTCACATATTACACAAAGTGCCAAGATGATAAGAGTGTCGTCTAAAATAGTGGGGTCACTCTTCAAGATAAAATGTCATATTACGGTGTCATTGAAGACATATGGGAGTTTGACTACATAGATTTCAGAATTCTACTCTTTAAATGTAATTGGGTTGATAACACCAAAGGAGTTATAGTGGATGAATTGGGTTTCACTTTGGTGAACTTTGAAAAGATTGGCAAGAAGGGTGAACCATTCATATTGGCATCACAGGCGAAACAAATATTCTATATCGATGATCCTGCAAATGATAAATGGT
Organism: Alisma plantago-aquatica; assembly: GCA_963693085.1. Lineage (NCBI taxonomy): Eukaryota > Viridiplantae > Streptophyta > Magnoliopsida > Alismatales > Alismataceae > Alisma > Alisma plantago-aquatica. The sequence goes on from OY856412.1 coordinate 850,483,461, forward strand.
CGGTTATTCTTCATGGTAAAAGTCAGTTCATTGAAGATCCTATAGATGAAGAAGAGTACTATGATAAGTATGATGACTCCAGTCCATTCTCAGTTGGGTTGCCAACTCCACAAAATATTGAAGCTAATGATGACTTATATGTGCGTGGAGATCACAATGAAGGATTGTTAATTGATAAAAGATCACAATTTTAGAGGCATGTATGCTTATATTTTTTTGTTATGTTTGCTTTTTTAATATCAATATCATTTTTAGATTTGATTTTTCACTATCTTCTAGTTAATACAAATGCTGAATGTTTGCCTTTTTCTAGTTAATACAAATGCTAAATGTTTGCCTTTTTCTAGTTAATACAAATGCAAAATGTTTGCCTTTTTCTAGTTAATACAAATGCAAAATGTTTGCCTTTTTCTAGTTAATACAAATGCTAAATGTTTGCCTTTTTCTAGTTAATACACATGCTAAATGTTTGCCTTTTTCTTGTTAATACAAATCTTGTTTCCTGATCGGTCGAGTTCTGTGAGTGCACAACTCGACTGATGCAATCTTCAGAAAATCGACAAAGGATGATCGGTTGAGTTCTGTGAGTGCACAACTCGACCGATGCAATCTTCAGAAAATTGACCAAGGATGATCGGTCGAGTTTCAATCTAGGAAAACTCGACCGACCAAGTGCCTGTAATCCATTTTCTAATTTGCATTTAAAGTGATTAGCACTTGGTGAAATTTTTCCCAAAAATTTTTCTCTTCTAAGTTACAAGTCAATTCATCATTACAAGTGATTACATAGATGTTCTAAGGTCGTTTACATAGAAAACCCAAAACACACACTTGTAGCCATTTTGACTTGAACTTGACCCATTCTAGAGCTTTAGATTTTAGATCCTTTTCATGTACCTAATGCTTGCAAACAATCTTCATGAAGCTAAATGTTTGCTTTTTTAATATCAATATCATTTTCAGATTTGATGTTTAATACAAATGCTAAATGTTTACCTTTTTAATGACATTTTCAGATGGCTGACCATGAT